>CM060318.1:87284165-87334165 GCA_030674155.1 Stramonita haemastoma | reverse complement strand
CGAGTCCCAGCGTGCTGGAGAACATCGCCACTCACCCCCTGCTGCTGGGCGCGAACTACGAGCCCCTGAAGAAGAAGCACTTGAGTGCCCGCAGCAGGAAGGTGTTCCGGGATGCCTCCGACCTGGCCGTGCTGGCCCCCGGCCTGAGGAACTTGTATGAAGTACAGTATCCCTCTTTTCTTCCCTTGCTTTCGCCCTCACCGCTGGGCTGCTTGTCTTTCTGGCTTGGCTTGTACACATCTCATTGCAGTCACCGCTACAGCGGGGGCTAACGGTCGTCACAATCATTGTGTTTGTTGTCATTTTTACTGTCATTTTTCATTAGATGTGGTTTATTATTAACTCATTTTTTAAGCCATGAAGTCAGTTCATGCATTGTGTTTTTGTTGTTATCAACAGTGCTTGTGTTTTTGTCATTTTTGACACCCAGTGGTTCTTTTTTATATCATTCATTTTGGTCATTGGCAGCTGCTGTCGGCACAAAACGAATCCCGCTGTCTCTGCGGTACAGTGCCATTCTTTGCACAAGCCTGCTTATCATTGTTATTATTGATTTATATTTGTTATGATAAGGTTTATACTTTTTTCCACCATTATAGCAACGGATAATTTGTGCAATATTCAGCATAATTATTGCTTCTGCTTACTTTTAGGACAATTCTGGAAAAAGGACGATTGTGTGTGTGTGTGTGTGTGAGAGAGAGAGAGAGAGAGAGAGAGAGAGAGAGAGAGAGAGAGAGAGAGAGAGAGAGAGAGAGAGAGAGAGAGAGAGAGAGAGAGAGAAGCGGACAGACGGATAGACAGACAGAGACAAAGAGACAGAGACAGAGAGCCTTAAATACATCGGAGACTATGACACAACGACACCTAACTAAAGCGTCAAAACCCCCCAACCTTTGATCATCATCATCATGTCCCTCCTTCCTTCCTTCCTTTACCCTCTGTCCCACCGTTTTCTTTTTCTTCTTGAGACTTGAAAAGACCCCCCCCACCCCCTCCCACCCCCTCCTTCTCTTTGAACCTTGTCATTCTGCATGAGCAGAAGCATTCTGATGAAGATAACAGCAGGGCATCTGCACCGCCCTGAATAGCTCTGCCACACAGCAGAGCAGAGCAGGGGAGGGGGATAAGGCAGAAGATATCAGCGATGCTTCATGCTCTCCTGATAACGGGGCCTGCTCCCACGCTATGCTGGCATACTGCTTGCTGTAGGCATACACCTAAGCTAGGCTATAGCCTAACGCTCGTCTCAAGTGCATGGACGAACCCATCTTTATAGGAAGAAAGAGGAACAGAGGGGGATAGGGAAGAGGGAAGCAAGGTGTACCCCTTTCTTCTGCCGTGTTATGATTACATCATGGCTTCGTTATTGCCTGTTGGGGGCCAGACTAAATTTCTGTGAGAAATAAGGGATGGGGAGCCGGCAGAGGTTTAGTTAGAATAGTGAGAACCAGCTTTCGTGTTTT
Organism: Stramonita haemastoma; assembly: GCA_030674155.1. Taxonomy (NCBI): domain Eukaryota; kingdom Metazoa; phylum Mollusca; class Gastropoda; order Neogastropoda; family Muricidae; genus Stramonita; species Stramonita haemastoma. The sequence continues at coordinate 87,332,699 of CM060318.1, read as the reverse complement.
CCTCTCCCTCCCTTCTACCTACCTGGCCTCCTCCCTACCTGTACTCCCCCCTCTCTCTCTTGCTCTCGTAGAGGGGTAGGGAGTGAGTCATAATTGAACTATGCCGGCGGACTAGGCCCTAGACCAACTTCAGTTCAGCCTGTCTCGGCACTTTTCAGGGGCCAGACTTTGTGGATGTAGAGCGGAATTCACGTCCTTCTCCTCCGTCCTTCCTCCCTTTGTAGTACCACCATCATCCTCCTCCTCTCCCTCCTCCCTCTCATCCTCTTCACCTGTCTGTTACCGTGTCTGTTGTTCCATCCTTGCCAGTTTTTTTCGTATATCCCCCCCCCCACTTTATTATTTTTTTTAAACCTTCCATCACTTCTTACCTCGACGTTTGGGAATTTGCTTTTTGTGATTCAAGCCGTGTGATATTCGCAGACGGACTGGAAAACCATTTTCGACCAAAAAAAATCCCGTGTGGAAGAAGAGCTTATTTCGACGACAGAGAGTGTGTTGATTTTTTTTTTTACTTGGTGGAAAAGTTAGGCTTACTTCTTCGGAGCTTTGTTTTTTTTTGGATTGAAAGTGTGGGGAAAGTGAGTGGTAACCATGACAACTCGTGCCTTGCAGGCCCGCATCGAGGAACTGGAAGAGGAGCTGGAGGCTGAGCGTGCCGCCCGTTCTAAGGTCAGTTCTCTGTTTGTCTGTTTGTCTGTTTGTTCGTTTGTGTCTTCAATTTTACGTCCTTCCACATACAGTGATACCGGTTGTGTGTTTGTGTGTTTGTGTGTTCGTGTGTTCGTTCGTTCGTTCTTCTTTCCTTCCTTCCTTCCTTCCTTCTTTCGATACTTTCTTCCTTCCTTCCTGCCTTCCTCTTCCTTTCTTTCTTTCTTTCTTTCTTTCTTTCTTTCTTTCTTTCTTTCTTTCTTTCTTTCTTTTCTTTTTTCTTTCTTGTATTATTTTGTTTCTGTTTTTTGCTGTTGTTGAAAGACTGATTCTGATGGTGAGGATAAGCACAGGTTGTTGTTTTCATGGGTTCGTGATTGTGGTTAGCTAAAGAGACCGTGAAGAGGTTCATGTATCTAGTCACGTAACTGCTTAGAACTAGACCGAAAAATTGGCAAGATTTACTATAAAAATTGGCAAGATTTACTATAAATACATTCTGAACGTACACAGACAGACAGACAGACAGACTGACACACAAACACAGATACACATAGACACACATAGAAACACACACACAGCAACACACACACAACAACAACACACGCACGCACACACACACACACAACACTAACACACATACAATAACACACACACACACTAATACACACACCACCCACACCCATACCCACACCCACACACACACACACACACACACACTACACACACACACACACACACACACACACACTTACACTCACATATTGGTCTAAAATCACTTAATGTGAATAGACGTTAAACTGAAGAACACACACACTTACAACACACACACACACACACACACACACACACACACACACACACACACACACACACACACACACACACACACACACACACACACACACACACACTCACTTATTTATCTTTGAATACGACAAACAGTTTTGGATGTCTGAGTAAACGAATGGTAAGGAAATAAACAAATAAACATAAAACACAAAGTAGGTGAACAATTCTGAGAAAGAGCACACACACATACACACTAAAACCACACACAACACACACACACACACACACACACACACACACACACACACACACACACACACACACACACACACACACACACACTTTGAGTTCTATTGATGAAAATCAAGATAAACAGAACAATTCCGAGAAAGAATACAAACAACAACAACCACAACAACACTCTGTGTTTATCTAGTGTATTCAGGCAGACAGAGACAGAAAACATTCTCGAAAAAAAACCTCAACAGATTTTTTTGTTTACAAACTTTACATGGTTTCTGAACTTCATCACACAACATGTTGCAATCCCCACCCCGGCAAGCATATACTAGGCTACTCAGACCTAAGAACAACAGATATCACTACAGTAAACATCTGACAATGCCAGAAATGCCAGACCCTTGCACTGTGCATGAACAAACAGCGCAGTCAGTCAGTTCTACATGCACGTACAGCACTCCCAATGTACTCCAGATAGAATCACTGCAAAATCATCACTCCCTACCAAAGGCTCTGCCACACCAGCCGTTATTATCTGTTCATCTGTAACAGCAAGTGCGTTAGGCCCAGTGCCGGATAGGGAGTTGGGGTGGGTGGTGGATGGGGGTGGGGGTGGGTAGGGGTTGATAGGTGATAGGGAAGGGGGAGGAAAAAGGAGATGCTAGATCTTGGTTCGTGGGGTGATTTTAGATATAAAATATCATTATCAGGAGGCGGAGGGGGAGATAATACTGTACAATGCGTCACCGTTTTTTCGGCGTAGGAGAAGACGTCTTGCTAGCCTACTGTGGGGCAGTTTTTCCTACTAGGAGCAGGCTTAGTGCGGAAGTTGTGGATTGCCGAGAGTGAGATATACATATGATACAGTGAGAGATGGTGGGAGGGAGGATGGGGAGGGTGGAGGGGTGGTAGTGGTGGGGGAGAGGAGGAGGTGATAGGAGAAGCTTGAGTGTTGTGGAGTGTATTGGGGTGATGGTTGTAACATGTACTTTTTAGTGAAGTTCACCACACACACACACCACACACACACACACACACACACACACACACACACACACACACACACACACACACACACACACACACACACACACACACACACACACACACACACACACACACACACACCCCCACACACACACACAGACACACACACCCATACCCCCCCCACACACCACACACAACATACACCCACACCACACCCACACACACATACCCCCCCCCCCCCCACACGCACACACTATCACCCTCCCTCTCTCTCACTCACTCACCTAACCACACCCTTTTCCCCTACTCCAGGTGGAGAAGCAGAGGTCCGAAGTTTCCCGCGAGTTGGACGAGCTTGGCGAGCGGCTGGAGGAGGCCGGTGGCGCCACAGCGGCTCAGGTGGAGCTGAACAAGAAGCGCGAGCAGGAGCTGCTGAAGCTGCGGCGTGACCTGGAGGAGCAGAACCTGCAGCACGAGGCCCAGGTGTCCACGCTCCGCAAGAAGCAGCAGGATGCCGCCAACGAGATGTCCGACCAGATCGACCAGCTGCAGAAGGTCAAGACCAGGTGAGGCAGCGAGATGGGATAAAGGGAGGGTGGTTGGTTGGTTGGTTGGATTGGATGGATGGATGGATGGATGGGATGGATGGATGGATGGATGGAAGAGGATCAGTAGTTAGGAAGGATTGGGGGACTTTTGGTGGAGTATGGATGGTTTGGGGTTTGAGGGGTTGGAGAGAGAGAGAGAGAGAGAGAGAGAGAGGGGAGAGAGAGAGAGAGAGAGAGAGAGAGACAGAGACAGAGACAGAGACAGAGACAGAGATTTTCAAGTTGGTTCTGTGTTCCATTGTCTGTGGTGGTAGTGGAGGTGATGATGAAGATGAACCCATAAATAATAATTCTGACAGCAATAATGATGACAACAATGGTACATCATTAAAATAATCTTTAGGATGGTGATGATCTATGGATGTTAATAGAAGTAATGATGAATGTGATGCTGATGATACTACTGCTGCTGATGCTGATAATGATGTTGATGCTGTTGCTGATGATGATGACGATGACGCTGATGGTGATGGTGATGACATCCTCTGTGCAGAGTGGAGAAGGAGAAGGCCGCCCTCAGATCTGAAGTGGACGATCTGCAGGCCCAGATCCAGCACATGGGCAAGAACAAGGTCTGTGTCCTCCCCCCCCCCACACATAAACTCTGTCTGTCTCTCTGTCTGCCTGTCTGTTTTTCTGACCCAACAGAAAACACACACACACACTCACACACTTACACAACTTACACACTTACACACTTACACACTTACACACACACACACACACACAACACACACACACACCACACACACACAAACCCCACCATCTCTCTCTCTCTCTCTCTCTCTCTCTCTCTCTCTCTCTCTCTCTCTCTCTCTCTCTCTCTCTCTCTCACACACACACACACGATAGATGGCTTGATGAAAAAAAAGCAAATTTATTGCTCACTCAAAGTACCATTTGGAAATAAAATTTTGACTTTAACTTTTACACACACTTTCACCGTGGAAAAATAAAGATCCTTCCTTCCTTCATTCCTTCATCCATCCATCCCTTCCTTCATTCCTTCATTCATTCACTCATTCCCTCCATTCCTTCCTACCTCGCAGGGCATGTCGGAGAAGATGACCAAGCAGGTGGAGTCCCAGATCTCGGAGCTGAACGCCAAGGTGGACGAGGGCAGCCGCGCCGTGAACGACCTGCAGAGCCAGAAGAGCCGCCTGCAGCAGGAGAGCGCCGACCTGACGCGGCAGCTGGAGGACGCTGAGCACCGCATTGGCACCCTCAGCAAAGAGAAGTCCTCCCTCGCCAGCCAGCTCGAGGAGGCCAAACGCAGCCTGGAGGATGAGACCCGCGTAAGTGCTTAGGGTTAGGGTTGGGGTTTGGGGGCTCTTGTGGTTTTTGTCTGTGTGTAGCTGTCAATGAGTACCTGTCCTTCTTTAGGGTCAGGGAAGGTAAAGCAGCGAGGGAGAGGAGATGGGCGCCGCCCTCAACATGCTGGCCCCTAGAGAAGCTGAGGTCTCTGATGCCTCGCTCCCCTACGAGCACATAGGTTATGGGACACGTTTGCCTTTTTTCTCTTACCTATAATAATTTTATTACTGGGGGACGGGATAGCTCTGTGGTCAGAGCATGTCTTTCTGTCTGTCTGTCTGTCTGTCAACTACTCTCCACCACACCCACAATCCACTCCACCCTTCAAATTCTTCAAAAGCAAACAACCCCCAACCTCCACCCCAGCCAAAGACACACACACACACACACACACACACACACACACACACACACACACACACGCACACACACACACATATTCCCCCCCCCCACAACTCACTAACCCCATCTCCCCCCTCCCTGTCTCCAGGCTCGCCAGAAGCTGGCCAGCGAGGTGCGCAACCTGACCTCTGACCTGGACGCGCTGAGGGAACAGCTGGAGGAGGAGCAGGACGGCCGCTCCGACCTGCAGAGACAGCTGTCCAAGGCCAATAGCGAGGCCCAGCAGTGGCGGTCCAAGTTCGAGGGCGAGGGCGCTGCACGCGCTGAGGAGCTGGAGGAGGCCCGCAGGAAGCTGCAGAACAAGCTGCAGGAGGCCGAGCAGGCCGCTGAGGCCGCCCTGGCCAAGGTGGCCGGCCTGGAGAAGGCCAAGGCCAGACTGCAGGGCGAGCTGGAGGACCTCATGGTGGACGTGGAGCGCGTGAGTTGACTGGCTTTTTTTGGTTGGTTTAACGTTTTCTTTTATACTGTTTCGGGAGTTCCTTTTCTGTCTTATCAAACTTATTTCGTGTGTGCTAAATTCAAATATTTCGCTGTAATTGTGCGTATTCATTTCCCTTTTGTTTGTGGAGACTCTGAGTCTGAACAACAAACCAATAAGTTCAATATTTTGCTGTAATCGTGCGTATTCAGTTCTCCTTTGTTTACGTACACTCTGAATCTGAACTATACACCATTTTATTATCGTCATTGTCATTGTAGTTGTTATTGATTGATTGTGTGTTGTATAGGTCGAATGCAAGCGCTTTGATTTGCTTTTACAAGATATAGCGCTATCTAAATTCCATATACTATTATTATTATTGTCTCTCCCTCTAACGATCTCTCTCCCTGTGTCCTCCAGTCCAACGCCAACGCCAACAACCTGGAGAAGAAGCAGCGCGCTTTCGACAAGACCATCGCCGAGTGGCAGGCCAAGGTGAACGACCTGCAGTCCGAGCTGGAGAACGCCCAGAAGGAGGCCCGCGGCTACAGCGCCGAGCTGTTCCGCGTCAAGGCTCAGCTGGAGGAGGCTCACGACAGCACCGAGGCCCTGCGCCGCGAAAACAAGAACCTGGCTGGTACGGGTGGAAATGGGATCAGTTTGTGTGTGTGTGTGTGTGTGTGTAGAGAGAGAGAGAGAGAGAGAGAGAGAGAGAGAGAGAGAGAGAGAGAGAGAGAGAGAGAGATTCTGCATAATTGCGTCAACAAGGTTATAAATTAGATGAACAGTACATTTTAACCTCATCTATAATATTTACCAAACAACCACCTAAATCATTCACTAACCTATCAAAAGTGACGTGTTACAATAACGGTCATAATATTGACGTCACGTCTATTTCCATTGCCATCGGCAGTCATCATCACCATTACTACTGATAGCCTACTAAGAGGAGCCACCTTTTCTCTCCACTTCCATAGAGGCTATTGTTGAAACACACTTTACTCTGGCCATCAACCAAGCATAAGAGAATGACCGCATGATTGTAGACAGTATTTTTCTCTGAGTTGGTTGAATAGGCAACTTAACACTTCTGATTAAAAAAAAAATCTTATGACATAGTAAAGAACACACAAACACGCACACACACACACACACACACACACACACACACACACACACACACACACACACACACACAACCACACACACACGTGTCTAAGTCAACACCAAAAAAACCACAAAAAAACCCCACCATCTTCAACCTCAAACCAGAAACCCTCAAAACCCCAAACCCTACCCTCTCTTGCAGACGAGATCCACGACCTGACCGACCAGCTGAGTGACGGAGGGCGCAGCGTGCACGAGTCAGAGAAGGCCCGCAAGCGTCTGGAGCTGGAGAAGGAGGAGCTGCAGGCCGCCCTGGAGGAGGCCGAGGCCGCTCTGGAGCAGGAGGAGGCCAAGGTGATGCGCGCCCAGCTCGAGATCTCCCAGGTCCGCTCCGAGATCGACCGCCGTATCCAGGACAAGGAGGAGGAGTTCGAGAACACTCGGTGAGTGTGTGTGATGGGGATGCTTGGGTGTGTGTGTGTGTGTGTGTGTGTGTGTGTGTGTGTGTGTGTGTGTGTGTGTGTGTGTGTGTGTGTGTGTGTAAAAGAACCCACGACAACAAGGGGTTGTCCTTCGCAAAATTCTGTAAAAAAAACCCCCACTCTGATAGGGAAAACAAATACAGTTTCAGACAGGTAAAATAAAAAAAAAATCATGGGAAGGCGGTGCACTTGTGGCGACGCTCTCCCCAGGGAGAGAGAGCAGCCCGGATTTCAGGCAGAGAAATCTGCTGTGACACAAAGTGATATAAAATAAAAACTAAAAAAATAAAAACGATGCCGCTGCTATAGACACTGACCGACTGACACGTGTGTGTCTGTGCTGTGTGTCCCTACAGCCGCAACCACCAGCGCGCCCTGGACTCGATGCAGGCTTCCCTGGAGGCTGAGGCCAAGGGCAAGGCTGAGGCCATGCGCGTCAAGAAGAAGCTGGAGTCCGACATCAACGAGCTGGAGGTCAACCTGGACCAGGCCAACAGAGGCAAGGCCGAGATGGAGAAGACCGTCAAGAAGCTGCAGCAGATGATCCGCGTATGTATTTATTATTTATTTATTTATTTTATTCTTTTATATCGAGGATAATGGGATAAGCACTCCTGTGCTTTTTTTGATCCACTCCCCGTGTGTATGCAGTTGTGTAAATTTTGTCATCTGTCCCCACCGGCACAAAATGGCCTTCTCTTACGTACGTGTGTGTGTGTGTGTGTGTGTGTGTGTGTGTGTGTGTGTGTGTGTGTGTGTGTGTGTGTGTGTGTGTGTGTGTGTGTGTGTGTGTGTGTGGTGGTGAGAGAGAGAGAGAGAGAGAGAGAGAGAGAGAGAGAGAGAGAGAGAGAGAGAGAGAGAGAGAGAGTATAATAAGAGAGATAAAATTAATAGAGTGTGAGAGATAATGAGTGTGCAATGTGAGAGAGTGTACTGTGAGATGGCCCACTGCACACTGAGGGTGAGGGAGCACTGACGGGTGGTGCTGGCTGTGGGCAGGAGGTGCAGTCTCAGGTGGAGGAGGAGCAGCGTGCCCGCGACGAGGCCCGCGAGTCCTACAACATGGCGGAGCGCCGCTGCACCGTGCTGAGCGGGGAAGTGGAAGAGCTCAGGAACGCTCTGGAGGGAGTGAGTCACCCACCTTGTCTTGTTTCTGCTTCCTTTTGTCTTGGGGGGTTTGGGTTTTGTTTTTTTGGTTGGGGTTATTTTGATGTTCATGGATTTTTTTAATTCCATGTTTTAAAATTAAAAAAAAAAGTTTTTGCTGTTTGTGATTTAAAATGTGAATCAGTGCATTTTGTTGCTATTATAGCAAGTTTCAATTTGTGTAGCTAGCAAGTGAGTAAGCGAGCAAGCAAGCAAGTAAGCTAGTTTTATCTGATGGAAATTGATTATGTTTTCACGATATTTACCATACACCTGTTCTGTACATTGTCTAGCCGAAAACCTTCATGTATTCCAAATCACACTGGTTTCCAGTCCAAACAAAAGAAATCTTCACCATTAATTTAATTAACATATTCCATACTACCTGTTCACACACAAACACAAACACACACACACACACACACACACACACACACACACACACACACACACACACACACCACATTCGTCCCAACCACCATCTTCAAACATCTGACATACATACTAGTCTATAGTTTAAAACCAACTCAACAATCCCCCTCTACTACTTCTACAACCTCAACCTCTCCAGGCCGACCGTGCCCGCAAGGCCGCGGAGAACGAGCTGACGGACGCCAACGACCGCGTGAACGAGCTGTCTGCCCAGGCCAGCTCCTTCTCGGGCCAGAAGCGCAAGCTGGAGGCCGACATCCAGGCCATGCAGACCGACCTGGACGAGATGAACGGCGAGCTGCGCGGCGCGGATGAGCGCTCCAAGAAGGCCATGGCTGATGCCGCGCGTCTGGCTGATGAGCTGCGTCAGGAGCAGGAACACTCCATGCAGGTGGGTGTTGGGGCTGGGCTGTGTTGGTGTTGTGGTTGGGTTGTGGGCTGTGTTGGGTTGGGTGTTGTGGTGTGTTTTGTGTTGTGTTGGTGTGTTGTGGTGTGGGCAGTGTGTTGTTGGTATTGGGTCGGGTGGTTTTTGGCTTAACTTCTGCTTGGTTCTTTTTAAAACAATTTTTTTGGTATTAGTCTTTGTTTTAGTCTTGTTCTTGTGTTTTTTTCGTCGTTTTTTTTCTTCGTGTTTTTGTGCTTATTGTTTTTCTTCCTGCACTTGTTCTTCATTCTTGTTGTTGTTGTTGTTGTTGTTGTTGCTGCTGTCCTTCTTCTTCTTCTTCTTCTTCTTCTTCTTCTCTTCTTCTTCTTCTTCTTTTCTTCTTCTTCTTTTCTTCTTCTTCTTCTTCTTCTTCTTCTTTCTTCTTCTTCTTCTTCTTCTTCTTCTTCTTCTTCTTCTTCTTCTTCTTCTTCTTCTTCTTCTCTTTCTTTTATTGTTTTTTGTTCATTGCTCATTCCTGCTTTGTGTCTGTTCAAATTGAAAGTGAACGTGAAACGATCCAAGAAAAAATCCTTTTCTTTTAAACATAGCGGTGAGTCCAGTGAGTTCTTCAAATGCGAAGCATTCTATCCCCAACAGGGCCCAAGCTGACCCTTTCTCAGGGCACTGCCCTGACCTGAAGAGGAATGTCAAGGTCATGTTGTCTGTGGGCAGGTGGAGAAACTGCGCAAGGGTCTGGAGGGCCAGTTCAAGGACATGCAGGTCAGACTGGATGAAGCCGAGGCTCAGGCCCTCAAGGGAGGCAAGAAGATCATCCAGAAACTGGAACAGAGAGTGAGTCTCTAGGGAGAGGGAGAGTTGGGTTTGCTGTGGTGCTGTTGGTCGGTTGAACTGTCAGAGGATGTGTGTGTGTGTGTGTGTGTGTGTGTGTGTGTGTGTGTGTGTGTGTGTGTGTGTGTGTGTGTGTGTGTGTGTGTGAGAGAGAGAGAGAGAGAGAGAGAGAGAGAGAGAGAGAGAGAGAGAGAGAGAGAGAGAGAGAGAGAGAGGAGAGAGAGAGATTGTCAAAAATGTAGGCTATGCATGCAATCTTTGTTCCTTAAGACGTACAGAAACATATACTGCAATTATTATTCCACAATGCAGAACTTTTGTGTGTTACAAAACACAAACAAAGCTTTTTAATTAAGCTAAAGGCCATTATCATTACTTCTCCCTTCCGCAACACAGTGTCACAACCGAAGCTTTTTAATGAAGCTAAAGACCATTATCACCACTTCTCCCTACCACAACACAGTGTCAGAACCGCCCTTTGCCTTGCTGCTAGGTGCGTGAGCTGGAGATGGAACTGGACGGAGAGCAGAGGCGTCACGCGGAGACCCAGAAGAACATGCGCAAGGCGGACAGGCGTCTGAAGGAGCTGGCCTACCAGACAGACGAGGACCGCAAGAACCAGGAACGTCTGCAGGACCTGGTGGACAAGCTGCAGGCCAAGATCAAGACCTACAAGAGACAAGTCGAGGAGGCCGTGAGTTTTGGGAGGCTTTTTCTTTTTTAGGCTGTCTTCTGCTCTGTCTTTGTGTGTGTGTGTGTGTGTGTGTGTGTGTGTGTGTGTGTGTGTGTGTGTGTGTGTGTGTGTGGTGTGTGTGTGTGTGTGTGTGTGTGTGGTTCGCTAATAAGATTGTGGGCTTTGTTTGTGCCTTACGTTTGACCATTGTTAGTTATTGACTAATGGTAGTGTCCACAGTTAAGATGAACCTATTTCCCCCAGACACGGTTAAGCATCGAGCGTGGTTACCGAATTGAATGGGTGACCGTTTACGCGCCTTGGCTACAATACAGTCTCCCAGTTCACCCAGCTGTAAATGGGTACCTGCCTTCTTTAGGGTCAGGGAAGGTAAAGCAGTGAGGAAGAGGAGATGGGCGCCTCCCTCAATATGCTGGCCACTAGAGAAGCTGATATTTCTGACGCCTTGCTCCCCTACGACCACATAGGTTTTGGGACACCTTTACCTTTTGTCAAGAAGTATGAGTCTGGTATCTTGACAAGTATACACACAGCATCCTCTAGCCATCAATTCACGGAAGGTGCTCGCTTTTCCTGCAGGAGGAGATCGCCGCCGTGAACCTGGCCAAGTTCCGCAAGGTGCAGAGCGAGCTGGAGGACGCCGAGGAGCGCGCCGAGGCTGCCGAGGGCACCCTGACAAAGCTGCGGGCCAAGAACCGCTCCTCCGTCTCTGTCTCCCGCACCTCCGCCAGCCCTGCAGTAAGTGTTGCTGGGGCCAGGGTGCTAGACCTTCAGTGGTAATGGTGTTATCTCATGCAGTGCGTTTGAAGTATCGTTGTTTTTATTATTATATCATTATTGTTATAGTTATTATTATCTCTGTTGGTCTTTGGTATTAGTATGTATTTCAATGTTGTATCGGGATTGGGAGTCTGTGCTCCCAGTCATAGCACAAAGCAAAGCGCCGCTCTTTGCGCTGTTTCAGTGTGTCAGTTCTGTTCTTCAGGGATGTCCAAGCTTGGAGTATAGAGTGAAGAGATTGTTGTTATACATGTCATATACATTTTATCTGTATTAAAATGAGCACTGAAACGTTCTAATATTTTTTTTATGAATCAGTATTTATATCCATACAGCAAAACTCCTTCAGAAAAAAACAGAGCAGTGGCAGTTACTATCAAAATGAAATGAACTAGACTTCAGCATTTCTGTATTCTGTGGGTTTGGCAGTTAAGCAATTACACAGCTTTGAAAAATGCTTGTTATTAGACCTTTTGTGGTGCTTTGATACTGTGAACAGTTTTTATTTTGGTACATTACCTGTTATTTATGAATGAATAGTCCAGGATGTCGGAAATGACATAATCATCATAAAAATATGGGAGGTTTTGGATTTACATATTGTAAAACGTAGTCTGGGCATTGAACGTTGGGAATGACACATCTTGGGCCCGTTGCAGTCTGGGATTGGTTCTAAGAGAGCCCCAAGCACAGACCGTGCCACCCGTGCCCCCTCTGTCACTTCTTAAGTGAGGTAATCCCTCCCCCTCCTTGTAGCCACCCCCCCCTGCAGGTAGCCCCACGCCAGTTCTGCTGTCACCAGATCCCCCTGCAGTCTGCCAGTCGTTCTTCCTGATGATAGAAACCAGTAGCTGTGTAGTCACCGTGTCTCTCCCCTCCTCCTGTAGAACAGCTAGTTGTCATGGACATCAGTGTAGAACTGTCCTCCTTCCAACCTGTGTTGCTCTACCTGTATGTCTCTCCTGGACGGTTCTCTGCTGCACAATGTCTTCAGTCTAGGAATGTGTCAGTTGGTAAATAATGGTCGTTGGAGGTAGGGAATGTATTGTTACCGCTAGGTTGTTTTAAGAAATTTTTTTTTAATGAAATGAGATCAAGTTCTATTGTACAAGCTTTCTGTGTTGGGTAGAAACACTTTCTAGTCATGGAACAAATTGTAGGTATATGGGAAATATGTCTGATCACCATTCTTTGATTTTTGTCCAAACAAATGTCTACCAGCTTTCTAGACTGGTTGCTAAACCGGAAGATGCGCAAACGTTCAAATAAAATCATCTCAAAGTTGTTTTAACAGTTAAATAAAGACGTTTTCATATTTTCATGGGGCTCATATAAACCACAGTCTACTAAGTTCATTACTATATTATTTTTCAGCTTGAAATCAGCATTTGTGCATTAATAGTTATTTGTATTTTTTAATGTATTAGTATATGACGCTTGGTACATTAAACTGCTACCCAAAAACACATGCAAAAAAGAGGAATACAGTGACCATAATAGGATTATAGTCAATAAATGACTGTACCCATATATAACTAATATCTTATCTGTTTTATCCCAATAGGCAAGCGCAGTTGTCGAGTAAATACGTAAGTTGGCCTGTATGTGCTCAGTCTGGGAACGAGTTTTGGCGTTCTGAAAATGGCAAACGCTATGGACTTAGCTCCTAACGTGTATACTAATGTCTGGCTTTGAAGGCAGGGAAACTGGAAATGTTGGTCGTAAGCCAGTTAACAGTTCTAATCCTGCTGTGTGCAGCTTGGCTGGGCGATACAACACATTTTTTTCAGAGTGAATCCGCGGCTATTTTTTTTGGTGGTTTATTGTTTTGTGTGCATGGCACTGCTTTATAGCGTTTTCAGTCATTTGTCACTGCACTGCTGGCTCATTTGTGCTTCACCCGCCATTCCTCCTCTGCTGTCCACCACACATGCCCAGTGATGAAGAGCAGACGAGCTTCGAAATGTTAGGGAGTAATTTGGGATGAAACCAGTGAAAAAATGGTGCTGTGAAGTGCTGTGAAAGAGAGAGAGAGAGAGAGAGAGAGGAGAGAGAGAGAGAGAGGAGAGAGAGAGAGAGAGAGAGAGAGAGGAGAGAGAGAGAGCAAAAGGTGATCATCCCAAGAGAGTGATGTATGTGTGTAGGCTACTTAGTGTGGTTGTGGTATCGGCAGCTGATGTGTGCCTGTTCTTGTCAACAGCATAAGTAAATCACTGGCCAAGGACAGGAGAGGCTCAGTCAGCCAGTGAGTTGCCTTGTCTCTGGGGGGTGCTGACCTTCAGTGTTACCACCCCAGTGACCGCCACTCTCTGTATCCCATATCTAAACTCTACCCATTTTTCTGGACAAACTTTGCCCCATGTGTTCCACAAAGAACTTTTTCCATGTATTCCGGTAAAAGAACGAACATTCCCATGTGTTCCTGTAAAAAGACTTTCCCTCTCAACCTCCCATCAAGATTTTTCTGACAGAAATCCACACGTGTTCCTGTTTCAGTTTTTTTTTTAATAAATGAAAAACCAGCGTGTGTTCCTCTGATCCAAATCTCGCTCCTTGAGTTAAATCCAAAGACCAGATTTTGCCTTCCTCTTTCAGAACCAGAAACACACTTGCACGATGTTCCTTACAGTGAAACATTTCAACCTCATTTCCTCCCCCCCCTCCTTCTTGTCTTTTTTTCTTTCTAACGTGTTACACCGTGGATGTCACCGCTCTGAAATATTATCACTTCTCCACCATTGTCCTTCTGATCCTTATTGTGGTCTGCAGTATTTTTAGGATCATATTTTGACTGACCTGTGTGATTTGAATGCCTCCTATTACCTTTGAAACTTAACTACATCCTTAGGTCTGAGGTAGTGACCGCAGTGTGTACCCATACATCTGACCTGGGTATCCCTTTTGTGGTTTTTAATGGTCGTGATTTTTGTGACTCCTGTACAGTTTTCTCCCTTCTTTGTCACACCGATTTCCCTCTTGTGTTTGGGTTTTTATCATTATCATTGTGGTGTTTTTTTTGGATGGATTGAAAATAATGGAAAAAACGAATATCATCGTCACAACCATGAGTGAAACCCATGCATGTGACTGGTGTGTGGTCTTTTCTCTTTTTAGTTGGTATTTGTTTTGATGAGTGCCGTGTGCTTTAGATAGCGTTGGGTTTTTATTTTGGAAAGAGAGATATGTGTAGCAGTCAGTGATTTTATTTTTCATCATTGATGAGGGTAATAATTAATCATTGCTTCAACAAATAGTCTTATTGTCTTATGGTTGCATTGTGTGTGTGTGTGTGTGTGTGTGTGTGTGTGTGTGTGTGTATGTGTGTGTGTGTGTGTGTGTGAAAGTCAAAGTCAAAGTCAAAGTCAAAGTCAAAATTTTATTTTCAGATGGTACATTGAGTAAGCATCGATTTGCTTTTTTTCATCAAGCCATCTATCTAAGGAAAAAAACAAAAAACATAAACAAAAAAAACCGTGTGTGTGTGTTGTGTGTGTGTGTGTTGTGTGTGTGTGTGTGTGTGTGTGTGTGTGTGTGTGTGTGTGTGTGTGTGTGTTGCGCGCGCGCGCGCGCAAAATAATTTTCCTGGTAAGTGTAAAAAAAAAAAAGCAAGAAATTAGCATTGTCATTAGCAGTGAATAAATGTGTTTTCTCTGCAATGGTTTCAGTCGACCTCTCTGTCTGTCTGTCTGTCTGTTTGTCTGTCTGTCTTTCACACACACACATCTATATCTATATATGTATCTATGGTAAATAGAACACAGTATTGTTGTTTAGCTTTCATTCAGCTTTTGCAATGATCAGTTTACAAAGAAATGATGGGAATACATATTAATTTTTAACTCGATATTCTGAGCAGCAGTTTGACTGCTCATTCCATTGGCACTGATACTCTTCTTTATCTGGGGCGCTTGTTTCCACAGATCTCGTCTGTCTTCGCATCTGATTCAATGTTGTGTTTCTTCTGATCTTTTACTTTCGTGTGTGTGTGTGTGTGTGTGTGTGTGTGTGTGTGTGTGTGTGTGTGTGTGTGTGTGTGTGTGTGTGTGTGTGTGTGTGTGTGTGTGTGTGTGTGTGTGTGTGTGTGTGTGTGCACAGAGAGAGAGAGAGAGAGAGAGAGAGAGAGCTTTCGATTGTATTCTGTTCGAATCTCTTAGTGCCAAAATCATAAAATAATAATGGTATTTTCTCTCCCCCCCAACAGCCACCCGCCTACATGAATTTCCGTGGTTCCGTGACTGGGCTTACCACTTCCTTCCGTTCGGCATCGCCGTCCAATGAAGGGGCCTTAGACGACTAAACTTGGACACCACCCACTTCCCCTCACTGACCAGCCAATAGCAATGCATGTCACAAATCGCCATCAGCTACCAATCTCATTATCAAGGACAGCACTCGACAAAAGGAAAAATGTTGACGCCATGACATTGTGGATATGATATCTTACTATTTTTTTTGCGTGTGAATGAGTGGACCGAATTTGAGGAATGGCGAAGATTTTATGCAAGGTTTATTCGGAGTATTTTGGAGGTGTTTTATTTTTTTTGGTATTTATTTTCTTAATAGAATGTGGTCAATGAACATGACATTGTTTCTATTTGCTGTTGGTGACTTTTTTTTTAAAGTTCAGTTTAAAGTTGACCTGTGTCTTCCCTTTCAAGGCTTAGCTTTGATTTGTTCTTTCTGTCCTCCTTTTTTCTTCGTTTCGCTCTTTCCTTTCAACTCGCATGTGTTGTTTGTGGGGCAGGCCGTTACTGGAAACCGTGTTTGGGTTTGTGGATTTTTTTGGTGAGAGGCAATGTATGTGATACTACTATATACGCTTTAGTCTTTTTACAAGACTTGTAGTGCAATTTTGCAGTCAAACGACGGTTTGCAATAGTGTGAGAGCTCATCTCTTTACTGTGATGAAGGGTAACGTCTCGTTGGAATCCGGTAATGTGTTTTTTTCTGCTGCTGCAATTCTCGACTGGAATGATCACTCCGTTAGATGTTTTGCTTTTTTGTTTTCATAGTGATGTCCCTTGGCGTGTCTCTACCAATCATTGGAATTGTTGTATAGAACGTCATGAGCAGTTCCGACACTAGCGAAGAAGAGCCCCATTCATTGGACGACGCAGTTCAAAACAGACGTGGTTCTCTTTCCACAAGAGGGCGGATGGCTGTTTTGGCTGTTTCTAGAAAAAAAGCAGAGAAAAATGTCTTCTTGTAAATTGATTTGAATATTTTCAACCTTAATCCAGTACAATAAAGAGTCTGTCCGATTTATCCGTTTTGTTTGGTGTGTGTTTATTATATAGCATGGGTTCTAGTGTGTGTGTGTGTGTGTGTGTGTGTGTGTGTGTGTGTGTGTGTGTGTGTGTGTGTGTGTGTGTGTGTGTTACACTGTTGCCTTTTCTTTTTTTTATGTCCTTCATTGTCTTTATTCTGTCTGTCTAGATGTCGCACCATCTGATTTTTCTCTCATCTGTATCATCTTATCTCTGTCTGTCTGTACGCCTGAATATCTATGGTTTACTTTTATTCTGACCCGTTGTCTGTCTCTTTGTTTATCCTTGTCTTTCCCTGTCTTCTTTGTTTCTTCTTTCTCAGATATCATTTTCTCTGTCACGCTGTTCTTTACTCTGCTTTCTGTTTTTAAGTGCATGGACAGGGACACAGACAGACACACAGACACACGCACAGACACAGACAGACACACAGACAGATACACACACACACACACACACACATAGGAACGAGTGTGCACGCACACACACACACACACACACACACACACACACACACACACACACACACACACAAGGACATGCAGAAAAAATATTCTCAGGTCATTGACTTAAGCAGATTTCAACCCCCCCCTCCCCCAAAAAAAAAAAGCAAGAAAGAAAGTGAGAAAAAACTGCATTCACAGACACGAACTTACTAATTGGTAATAAATAATAATAATAAATGGAATTTATATAGCGCTATATCCTGCAAAAACAAATCGAAGCGCTTGCATTCAACCAATTCTTGCGCATGCAGCCAACAACAATTTAGATTTTTAACGAAGTGAATGTACACACACAAACGCACACACACTCACTCCTCTGTCTGTCTGTCTGTCTGTCTGTCTGTCTGTCTGTCTGTCTGTCTGTCTGTCTGTCTCTCTCAGATACAGACTTACAGACAGAAAGACGAAAAAAAAAAACAACGTGCACAAACACGTGTACCCACGCATACTGGCAAACAGGCACACAGACAGACAAACAAACAGGCAGACAGACAGACTGACAGACAGACAGACAGACAGACACAAATACCCTATAACCAATAACCGAATATAAAATAAAAAAGAGAGAAAAAACATATTACAAGAAACAAAGGAAAATGAACAGAACAGAAAGAAAGAAACAAAAAACCCCTGTAAAAACCAGGTCAAACCAAACCAAACAAGAGAATGAAAACCATTATAAAAACCAAACCAAACTGTGAAGAAACTAGCCAGCTGTCATAGCACCCACCTGAGGTGTCTGTAGGCCATGGGGACGGGATAAGCCTGGTGGTCAGGGTGATGCGCTTGTGATCTGCTGACCCGGGTTCGAATCTCTTTCAAGAGGATTTTTCCTCTGGAGTTAACATCAGTGCGGACTCTACTCCCCCAAATGTCCTTTGGATGAGATAATAAACCGAAGCCCCGTGTGCAAACGCACGCAGAACATCTTGTGCACACGTTAAAAATCCGTTCCGCTTTCTGCAAGAGTAGATCATTGTGTGCCGGTGGGAAAGGGTGACAAAATTTACAAAATTGCATACACACGGGGACTGGATGTAAAAGAGCACACTGCAGCTTATTCCATTATTCACGAAATAAAAAGAAAAATATGGAGAAAAACCCCTTTATTTACATTCACCTTCACCTATCCCGTAGTTCTGTAGACCACTGAAGATTTTGCAACCAGCTTCCTCCACTCCCCACGGTCCTCTGCTTTCTGTAGCAAATCGTTCAATCCAAGGCCAGTCCACTCTCTGATGTTGTCTCGCCATCGTTTTCTCTGTCTGCCTCTTCGTCTCCTTTCTTTTACTGGTCATTTATAACAGATACTCACACATCTGGCAAGGTTTTTTTTAAATCGTTCCTAGGCTAGAGCTCCGAGGTTCACCAACGATGGGATTTCTGTGTAAGCGTCTGTATTTGCCACCATTAAGGTAGCTGCATTCCGACTTCAGGGATTGGCAAGTTTTAATTGACATTACGGAGCCAATACAATGCGTGTAGTCCACCCACAACCAAACTCAAACATCTAAATTATGTGGGAAGCTAAGAGAGAGACAGTTTGATAGTTTTACCCCTCTTTGGCTGCAAAGCATATTGCATGCATGCGTGTGAGAGATGATGAATGGATCAACGATCTTTGATGTGCAAGGATTAGGATTATAGCCTAAGCTCAGTCTGATAATCTGTTCCTGTTAAGATAAGTTCATTAAAACGAGAGAGAGAGAAGGAGAGAGAGAGAAGAGAGAGAGAGAGAGAGAGAGAGAGGAGAGAGAGAGAGAGAGAGAGAGAGAGAGAGAGAGAGAGAGAGAGAGAGAGAGAGAGAGAGAGAGAGAGACTTCAGACTTCAGACTTCAGACTTCAGACTTTTACTGTACATCGGCCTTAGGCCACAATACAAAAGAATGGTGGGTGTAGAGTGTGGGCATATGACATGGGTATTGCAAACACATCACCATCAGCATATATGTATATGAAATAATATAACAGCAATAATTAGACACGAAAGTTATATAATCCATATCTTAAACGTTCATCACAAAGTAATTCACGTACGTCACAATCAACCGTGATTTAAATGTAGAACAATTTCTAGAGAGTTATCTTATTTCTTCTGTTGGTTGCATGAAAAATAAATCGTGATAAACCATATCTATCAGCAGGTACTGTAGCTTTGCGCAGCACATGTAAAGGAAGTCTTTTAGAATATTTAAGAAACCTTTCCCTCAAATCTTCATAGACAGGAAAATGCAACAAAAAATGTTCTTCATTCTCTATTTGGCCTTTACATACAGGACAATGCTTAGCTTCGTTTAAACTATTATACCTCTGTGTATTATTGTTCAATGGTAGAACATTGAAACGCACTTGTGTAACTGCAACGCGGAAACAATATATATCCATGTCACTAATATACTTTTCTTTTTCAAAAATAGTCTTAAAGTTTCTATAACCATCATATCGCATACGGTCTCTAATGGTGCCAGTCCATTCCTGGGCAAACTAATCTACAATTCTTTGTTTAAAGACATGCAAGAACATTTTTATGTCACCTACTCCTTGGTTTAACCAAACGATATTATATCCAGTAAAACAATAATATTTCCCTGATTTTAGAGGCCCAACATTGTTTGCCTTTGTTATCTAATTCTAATAACATATGGTAAGCTTTGTGTGGCAATCTTTCAGAATCCATGTGTAATAATTTAAACCAGAATCTTATGCATGCAACATATGTATTTACATACAGTGGGTACCTGCCGAGATCTCCATAAACCATTTTATTTGGTGCACCGGCAGGCACACCTAAGAACCTTTTACAAGCAATCAAATGGACTTTATCTGGATGTTCTAGTCTGTTCAACCCCCAAATTTCAGAGAGAGAAGAGAGAGAGAGAGAGAGAGAGAGAGGAGAGAGAGAGAGAGAGAGAGAGAGAGAGAGAGAGAGAGAGTGCTCTCACACTCGACTCAAAACACCAGGGACTATGTCAGGTACCGTCAAAGGGAGGTAACACAGAGCAAAGCCTCTCTTCCGACTTCCCATTGAATTTGGATATGTACACAACGATGTTTGTATGGCATTTTGTCTGTCCTGTATGGTTTAGAGATTTCAACATCTGCCTCCCAAAAATAACAGCTTTTTTCCCTAGTCTTCTTGTCAGAACATCTTGCGCACACGTTAAAACCCGTCCCGCTTTTCCGAAGAGAAGGCCATTGTGTGACGGTGGGAACGGATGACAAAATTTACAAAACTGTATACACACGGGGAGTGGATGTAAAAAAGCACATGAGGGCGCATTCCATTATCCTCGAAATAGAAGAATAAATAAAAAAGAATAAAAATAAATGAAGTTTCATCCCTTTTGCACCATTTCTGGTCTATATTAAACCCTTTGTAGTACTGACAAGTTAAGGAAAATGTCGACAGGCAGATGGCGTGAAGGACTGGACAGGCAGTGGGATAGGTGAGTGCGTCCATTGGTCCAAGAGAGATGATATGAAAATACATGGCAGGTCAACCCCAATCTTGGGACGGCACCAAATCCAAAAAACCCGAAAGGAAAATGTACCGTACCGCATGTTTCTTTCGTGGGGTGATGAAGTATCAAATGATAACGTCAAATTAAAAAAAAAGGTTGAAATGATCATTGCCTGCGGATTGTTTATCACAACACGCAAAAAAAGACCCACATTACTAAGGGAACACTAAGGGAACATCCTTGGCAACATTTTGCAGACATAAGCCATTCTGAAAGGAAACTGATAGACATGCCCTATCTATCTATCTATCTATCTATCTATCTATCTATCTATCTACCTATCTATCTATCTATCTATCTATCTATCTATCTATCTATCTATCTATCTATCTATCTATCTATCTATCTATCTATCTACCTATCTATCTATCTATCTATCTATCTATCTATCTATCTATCTATCTATCTATCTATCTATCTATCTATCTATCTATCTATCTGTCTGTCTGTCTGTCTATCTATCTATCTGTCTGTCTGTCTGTCTGTCTGTCTATCTATGGGAGAGTCCCTAAATACCGAACAGGTGACTAATACCTAACAGCCGATTTATCCAAAACGGAACTTAACTTCTCAGATTTGATTGCAGGAGATGGTAAATGATACTATACAATATGATTTACAACAGCACAGTGCAGGGTCGTCGCCACTCGCAGACACACAGAAGAACGCACACACAAACACACAGGTGGATCCATACGCGAGTGCATATACAACCCCAAGAATAAGGCGCACATCGAGAAGATGTGACAAAATGGCGGTTTGAGTCCTGTCCTACCCCGACTTTTGCGTAGTAACAGAACCCACGGCACCATGAGAGTGCTCTACTGTTTGCATATTCATTTCCTAGCATCTTCGCTGTGCATTGGGCTGTTCTTGTGGCGATGTTACCCATTCCCATTCTTACAAAAAGCGATTTACCGTGCGCGCAAGATGTTCTACGTGCGTTCGCACTCGGGGCCTTGCTTTCTAGCCTCATCCGAAGGAATTTTGTGGTGAGTGGAGTCGGCACTGATGTTATCTTCAGAAGAAAAATCCTCTTGAACGAGATTCGAACACAAAGCAGATCACGAGTGCATCACTCTAACCACCAGGCTGTCCCGTTAACAGACAACAGTAGTTGATGTCTGAGCGTTCGACGACGAGGAAGAAAAGGATACCCACTGGAGATTTGAACCTGGTTCCTGACAGATGACGAGTTCTATGCTCTGTTATAAGGCCAGGCAGCCCCTCCCTTTATGACTTGATGTGCGTGCGTGAGTGAGTGTGTGTACATTCGAATTTGTTAAAACTGTAAATTGTTGTTAATTGTGTGTTGTGTTGGTCGAATGCAAGCGCTTTGATTTGTTTTTACAAGATATAGCGCTATACAAATTCCATGTATTATTATTATTATTATTATTATTATTATTATTATTATTATTATTATTATTATTATTATTATTATGTCTATGATTTTATCCCGAGGCTTGCACAGTAGTGGAGACAACTGCTGTTCTCTAGCTGAGCACTTAATCTTTCAGAGGCTACTTCCCCTTACAAAGCTCGTCGCCAATCACTTTCTGGAAGGTGTTGATGTGTGTGTGTGTGTGTGTGTGTGTGTGTGTGTGTGCGTGCGTGCGTGCGTGCGTGCGTGCGTGCGTGCGTGCGTGCGTGTGTGTGGTGTGTGTGTTTGTATGTTTGTATGTATGCTAGTATATTTATTTACGAGCCTGTCTCGTTTTAAATGATCTTTACGCGTCCATACAGAACGCGTCCATACAGAACATATATACAGAATATATATACAGAGAGAGAGAGAGAGGAGAGGAGAGAGAGAGAGAGAGAGAGAGAGAGAGAGAGAGAGAGAGAGAGAGAGAGAGAGAGAGAGAGAGAGAGAGAGAGAGAGAGAGAGAGAGAGAGAGAGAGAGAGAGAGAGAGAGAGAGAGAGAGAGAGAGAGAGAGAGAGAGAGAGAGAGAGAGAGAGAGAGACACACACACACACACAGACAGACAGACAGACAGACAGACACAGAGGCAGAGACAGAGAGACAGTGAAGCCGAGACAAATACAAAGACAGACGGACAGACAGACAGAGACATAGAGACAGAGACAATCACTCACATACTCGTCCAGACAGCCAACAAAAAACGAAAGAACACCACATCAGAGATTAAATAAATCTTCTTCAATCAATCAGTGTGTGTTAATAATACTCGTAGTGAATGAACCAGTGCTGTCCTTCTTCAAAGTTATCTTTGAAAGCGTGACTTGTCCTATACCAACATGTGCAAGGCTTGAGTGACAGTGTCGGTATGTCTTTCCTTTCCTTAGCTGTAAATGGGTACCTACCCTCTTTCGGGTCAGGGAAGGTAAAGCAGCGAGGAAGAGGAGATGGGTGCCGCCCTTAGTATGCTGGCCCCTAGAGAAGCTGAGGTCTCTGATGCCTCGCTCCCTTACGACCACATAGGTTATGGGACACCTTTACCTTTTACTTTCTGTTCCTTGGAGTTATTAGCGCACTACCAATGTGCACCTTCTTGTGACGACTTCTTCATCATGCACAAACGCAGACACCATACACACAAGGTCGCTTGTACTCGGGTACACATAATAATAGACACATAGGCCTACACACTTGCGTGCACACACACACACACACACACACACACACACACACACACACACACACACACACACACACACACACACACACACTCTCTCTCTCTCTCTCTCTCTCTCTTTTAAATCATTCTCCAGTGTTATTTGTGATTGATGCGTTGCCCTACTCTTGCATTTCTCACATCCACCTGTGATTACCCTGGATACAGTTTATCTGTAATAGCATAATTTGTATTGATATATATATATATATATATATATATATATATATATATATATATATATATATATATATATTTCTATCTCTGTAGAAAGACTAAGGAAAGTGTACCATATTCTAGTAATTTGTGTTTTAAGTGCATGTGAACGTGGGTGTGCATGGGCAGACAAAATAAACCAAGTGCGCACATAAACGCCTCACCAGACATTGATCAATCGACCTGTGTGCGTAGTCAGAGACCTGAGTCGTCAGGAGGGAGAAATACTTACAACAGAAAACATAAAAAACATATCACAAAACCCCAACATAAACAATGTCCCTGATGTTTTTAGGTTAGACTGATGCATTTCTCACTGCTTCACCTTGCTGGCTCGCATTTGATCGTAGCGCTCGACCAGCCGATAAAAGGGCAACAACTCAGGCTTCACAGGGGGCGCCAGTTCCTCTTCCAGTTCAAAGGGGTCTTCCTCCACCTCCTTGACAGGAGATTTGAGGCCCTCGTCAATGACCTTGAGGATGTCGTAGCGGCGGACTTTGCGGAGGGTTTGGCGGAGGTCCTGCACGTTGGCGCGGGTGTGGTGACGCCGCCACCGCTCCAGGGCGTGCACCGTCAGCTGGGCGGGCGAGGAGCGCGCCCACAGGCCGCCCAGGTCCACGATGTCGCGCTCGATGGTCTCCTGGCCGCGGGGCGGGTGGAAGGGCAGCTGGCGGTAGAAGGACACCCAGTCCCTCTCCATGCGGGCACTGATGATCTTGCAGGCTCTGGCCATGGGGTCTGCGAGATTCCAAAAATTGGGGGAGTGAGGATATGTTGTGTGTGTTATGAAAGCTCTAAGCGCAGAAGAAAAAGATGCATAAGAATTTATGTTGGTTATCAAACAAATAGGCAAATGCATACGGGTAGCAACACACACACATGCACACACACACATGCACACACACACACACACACACACACACACACACACACACACACACAGAGGCCTACCAGATAGCCTGGTGGCAAGAGAGATGCGCTCGTGATCCTGCTGACCCGGGTTCGAATCTCGTTTAAGAGGATTTTTCTCCTGGAGTTAACATCAGTGCCGACTCCACTCCACTCCTTCGGGTGAGGATATAAACCGAGGTCCCGTGTGCGAAAGCACGTAGAACATCTTAAGCACAGGTTAAAAGCCGTTCCGCTTTTCGGAAGAGTGGGTCATTGGGTGCTGGTTGGAACAGATGACAACATTGACAAAACTGCATACACGTGGGGACTAGAAGTAAAAAAGCACATGAGTGCTTATTCCATCAACCTCGAAACAAAAGAATAAAAATGGAAATAAAGAGCTTGATTATGGTAATCGCGCTCGATGATATTGTTTGTGATGATGATAACGACGACAATGACTACTACAACTGTAACAACGTTCAGGACGACAATGATGATAATGATAGCAACAGAGGAGATGAAGACAGTGATGCAGACACCTTTGTCTTCGCCCTTGGAGGTTCGTGTTCCGAAAGGCACGCTGTAGTAGAGTTTCTCCGTGGCGTCACTGGCTGTCTTACACAGCAGGATCTTGCGGGCCAAGTGGGTAGCCTCCTCTATCTCTGTGTACTCCTGCAGAAACAACAGCAACAATAACAATAACATACAGACACAGAGACACACACAGACACACTTACAGACACACTTACACACATACAGACACACACATACAGACACACACACAGACACACACAAACACACACATAAAACACACAAACACACACACAAACACACACACCCACGCAGGCACACGCACACGCACGCAAGCGTGCGCACACACACAAACAGACAGACAGACACACAGACAGACACACACACACATACAGGTTGGCAGGTTAGCACGCATGCATGCACAGAGAGGGTGCTTATTCATTGCCCTTGTAATAAAGAAAAGCACACACACACACATACACACACACGTATACAAACACATGCATGCGCATATGTGCGCGCACACAAAACACAAATAGAGGGAGAGAGAGGGACAGAGAGAGAGAAATACATAGATAGACGGATAGATAGATAGATACATAGACAGAGACAGAGAGAGAGAGAGAGAGAGAGAGAGAGAGAGAGAGAGAGAGAGAGACCAGAGAGAGAGAGCAGAGAGAGAGAGAGAGAGAGAGAGAGAGAGACAGAGACAGAGACAGAGAGACAGAGAGACAGAGAGACAGAGAGAGAGGAAAGAGAGAGAGAACACACACACACACACACAGACAGACAGACACACAGACAGACAGGCAGACAGACAGGCAGACAGACAGACAGACAGACAGACAGACAGACAGACAGACACAGAGAAATAGACAGACAGACAAGCAGACAAAACCAGAGACAGAGAATCAGAGAGACAGAAACAGAAAGAAAGAAAGAAAAACAAAAAAAGCATCAACAAACAAACAAACAAAACAAAACCGGCAAGAAAAAGCATCAACAAGACCACCTGTCTACAGAAACCCCCACCCTGTCATCTCCCCGTCACCTGTTCCTTCACGTTGCGCTCCTCCTCCGCCACCTTGAGTTCTTTGCGGGTGGCGGCCAGCTCCCTGTGGGCCTTGTCCCTCAGCTCCAGCTTGGCGTCCACCTGGGCCAGCTTCAGGCGCACCTGGCACAGCGCTCTGCCCACTCCGGGGTACCGCTCCTTCAGCACCTTCAGCTCGCTGGTCAGGCTGTCGTAGCTCTCTGAGGGGGAGGAGTCACTGCTGTCTGAGGGCGGCGTCTGCTTCTTCAGCTTCTCTCTCCGCTTCTCTTTGAACTCCATCTCCAGCTCCATGTCGTTCAGCTGTGTCAGTCAAAGTCAAAGTCGATGTCGATTTTTTAGAATTTGCAGATGGTATTTTGAATAAGCATTGACTTGCTTTTTAGTTTTTTCATCAAGCCATTTGTCTAGGAGAAAAAGAGAGAGAAAACTAAAAATATCACCAATTTTGTTTAACTAACATAATTCAACAGTCTCTCTCTCTCTCTCTCTCTCTCTCTCTCTCTCTCTCTCTCTCTCTCTCTCTCTCTCTCTCTCTCTCTCTCTCTTCTCTCAGTGTGTGTGTGTGTGTGTGTGTGTGTGTGTGTGTGTGTGTGTGTGTGTGTGTGTGTGTGTGTGTGTGTGTGTGTGTGTGTGTGGTGTTTAGTGGAAAGATAGAGAAAAGTGAGGGCTTAAAAAAAATTCTTTCATTTCGAGGATAATAGAATAAGCATTCATGTACTTTTTTACATCCAGTCCCTGTGTGTATGCAGTTTTGTCAAATTTGTCAACCGTTCCGGGTGCGTTCATTTCTTTCATTCATTCATTCATTCATTCATTCATTCATTCATTCATTCATTCATTCATTCATTCATTAGAAGAAGAAGAAGAAGAAGAAGAAGAAGAAGAAGAAGAAGAAGAAGAAGAATGCAAAGAAGCAGAAGAAGAAGAAGAAGAAGAAGAAGAAGAAGAAGAAGAAGAAGAAGAAGAAGAAGAAGAAGAAGAAGAAGACAACGACGAAGAAGACCACCACCCCCCCACCCCCACCACCCCCACCAACCCCCCCCCACCACCACCACCACCAACCCCCCCACCACCACCACCACCACCAACCCCCCCACCACCACCACCAACATACCGTGTTGACGAGGGAGACCTCCTCAATCCTCAGGCTTCCCTCCCTCTCCTTCATGTGGTCCACAGAGTGCTTCAGCTTGCTGTGGTCACTCTCCACTTTGGTCAGCGAGTAGGTCAGCGAGTGACACCGCTGCCTCAGCTCTCGCAGCACCTGCCCCGCAGTGGTCAGTGTATCATTATTGCTTATACTGCCAGTGTCATGAGTATTAGGATACATCCCCATAGTCGGGATGCGGTTAACTTCATGGTGGGCAAAATAACGTTGCATACACACTTTCACCATTGGTTAACCTCAGAGCTCTAGCTGATGAACGAAATAAAAATGAGGGCAATAATGACAATGACGATGATGATAAAAACACAACAACAAACAGAAAAAAGAACAAGAACAACAACAACAACAATAATAAAAAAAATAATATAAAATGATAGTGATCATGATGATAATGATGATGATGATTATGATGATGATGATGATGATGATGAATATTAAAACGCCTCACCTCATGCATACGAAAGTCCTAGGCATGTGCAATAGTCAATATGTACAGCAAAATTTACCAGAATCTAAAAGTAAAAAAGTCAATTTTCACACACACACACACACACACACACACACACACACACACACACACACACACACACACACACACACGTACACACGTACACACACACACACACTCTCTCTCTCAGATTATTCATTCATTCATTCATTCTCTCTCTCTCTCTCTCTCTCTCTCTCTCTCTCTCTCTCTCTCTCTCTCTCTCTCTCTCTCTCTCTCTCTCTCTCTCTCTCTCTCTCGTACCTTCATCTTCTCTTCTTTGAGTTTCTCCAGTTCGGACAGGTCGTTCTTGACGAAGACAGCATAGGTCTCATCTGTCTTGAGCCACAGCGACAGGACAGACAGGGCGCTGCGGATGTGCGTGCATGCGTCAGCAAACATCACCAGGAACAGCAGCTTGGTGACGTCAGCACGCGAGCAGAAGGTGCCGACAGGGGGACTGCAAACAGCAGGACAGCTTGTCTGAGTGACGTGATGCGACACTCCCTGACATTGCTCCCTATTTCATATATGTTATGTGCTGCAGCCCTGGGGGCTAGTTGGCCGTTGGAGAACATCTCTAACGCTGACTGTCCTTATGCCTTCTTGGTCGAGAGAGTGCAGATGTGCTGTGGGCAAAGCATCTCCACTATAATCAAATTTCTGCCAAATTTCCGAAACGGCAGCTGCCTCCTCTGCTATTTTGGAAGTCATCGTCGAACACGACGGACAAACAAACATATTATGTTATGTGAAAAGAATACCGAAGAACATTCCAAAGACACTTAGAATTTCTTACAATACTGTACGGGACGGGATAACTCAGAGCACTCGCTTTCCGCAAGCTAAGGTTAAGCAGCATCGAGCGTGGTTACCAAGTGGATGGGCGACCATTTGCACGCCTTGACTTCAGAACAGTCTCCCTAGTTCATCCAACAATAAATGGGTACTTGCCCTCTTTAGGAAAAGGAAAAAAAATCAGCAGATAAACAGAAAGTGTTCCACATGGGATGAACCAGGAGGACTAAGCCCTAAATATATTTAGGGTTAGGGAAGGTAAAGCAGCGAGGGAGAGGAGATGGGCGCCGCCCTCAACATGCTGGCCCCTAGAGAAGCTGAGGTCTCTGACACTACGCTCCCGAACGACCGCTTAGGTTATGGGAACACTACCTCCCTCCCTACCTCCCTACCTGTCTGTCTGTCTGTCTGTCTGTCTGTCTGTCTGTCTGTCTGTCTGTCTGTCTGTCTGTCTATCTCTCTATCTCTCTCTCTCTCTCTCTATCTATCTATCTATCTATCTATCTATCTATCTATCTATCTATCTATCTATCTATCTATCTATCTATCTATCTATCTATCTATCTATCTCTATCTCTCTGTCCCAGGCTGACCTCAGCATGTTGATGGAGATGCCAGTGGTGCAGAATTTGCGGTAGAGGGATCGTGCGGACTGGATGCTGTGTTCAGCCTTCACCTTCCACATCTCGATCTGCTCCGTGTAGTGGGCAGGTGTCTCCAGGTAGCAGTCCTTCTCTGGATCGTAGAAGCTGACACAGTACCTGTGGGGAGGCAGATTGGAAACAAAGAATGGATCAGGGTGGATCAGTGGTCTAGCTAGAGGTAACACACCTTAGGATGAGATTTTAAACCGAGGCCCCGTGTGCGAACGCACGCAGAACATCTTGTACACACGTTAAATCTTGTTCCGGTTTTCGTTTACAAAACTGTATACACACGGGGACTAGATGTAAAAAAAAAAACCCACACGAGTACTTATGCAATTATACTCGAAAAAAAGAATGAGGTTTGTTTTTTTAATTGTGTAGTTTCACTTACAAGTTCATGGACAGACTCAAATCTCTCTCCGTCCCCTTCCCCTCCTCCCCCTCCCCCCCATCCGGCCTGTATCTCACCTGTGCATGTTGTCCAGACAAGTCTGGCATGATTCCAGTAGCAGGGAGACTTTGTCCGGCAGAAAGGCCTTCACCTTGCTGTACACCTCCTTCAAGGTCAAGGCAGTCTGGGGGTCGCCTTTGAAGCGGTCAGGGTTAGCAGCCTGTCGTATCATCTCTTCCACCTCTGACGCCTGTGGATGGCACATGGCGTGAGACATAAAACTGAATGAGTGGAAAAAAAACAAACTTTGGGGGAAATAAAAAAAAAAACTGTCGAAGGATTGTTTGTTTGTTTGTTTCTTTGCTTTCTGTTGTATTTGTCCGAGAAATTAGTATGTCTGTCTTAATTTAGTTTTGTCTTACAGACTTGCCTCAGTCTGATGTCTCTGTCTCTCTGTTTCGATATATAATTCTCTCTCTCTCTCTCTCTCTCTCTCTCTCTCTCTCCTCTCTCTCTCTCTCTCTCTCTCTCTCTCTCTCTCTCTCTCTCTCTCTCTCTCTCTCCCCCCCAATCGCTCTCTCTCCCACCCTACCCTCTCTCACTGTCAAAATAAGGCCATGGTTTTTGTTTTCTAAGGGGAAGGAGCAGAGAAGAAGAAGGGCGGGCAGAAGGTAGGGTGCTTAGCTGACAGAACTGTTTGGAATGAGAAAGCGGGCCTCTGGGCCTGTTTTGTTTGTGGCTTATTGACACACCTGATTTAGCCCTCCACATCGCGGTCAGTGGGGCTGTAAACTGGTCTTCTTTCTTCTCTCTTTCTGTACTCTTCCTTCCTTCCGACTTAACTCATCTTTGTCCATACGTATGCACATATATACACTTACACATAGGATTTTTTGTTGTTGCGTATCACGATATATATACATATGATATGATATATGATATGATATGATATGATATGTATGTATGTATGTATGTATGTATGTATGTATGTATGTATGTATGTATGTATGTATGTATGTATGTATGTATGTATGTATGTGTGTGTGTGTGTGTGTGTGTGTGTGTGTGTGTGTGTGTGTGTGTGTGTGTGTGTGTGTGTGTGTGTGTGTGTGTGTGTGTGTGTGTGTGGTGAGGAGAGAGAGAGAGAGAGAGAGAGAGAGAGAGAGAGAGAGAGAGAGAGAGGAGAGAGAGAGAGAGAGAGGAGAGAGAGAGAGAGAGAGAGAGAGAGAGAGAGAGAGAGAGCGAGCCCAACGGAACTATGTGTGAGGTATGTTTGGCCCCAGAGCGCGGTAACAGTGGCGTTAAATCACAGTGCAGTGTGCCAGTATCGAACGGTTGAACGGAATTGAAAAGAACTCCAAATTCCCTTTGTTTCCCTTTAGTGTCTGACAGTGTATTGAAAGCTAACAAAAGCCACCCGAGCTCTGTTTTCAAGTGCCTGCCTATCCATGAAAATGCCTGTGTAAACGAGTCAGGTTGATATTTTGACGAATGAAATAAACAGACCAAGCAACAACGTGAACACATACATTTTTCCTCTATCATTTTTGATGTCACCACTTCACCCAAACTAGCTGAGAAAAACGTCACAATAGGGTTAGCAAGCAGTTCTAGAAATGACTGATCAGAAAAAATATATCTGCAGGAGATTGTGTTTCTACTTAGTTTAACTAGGAAGGACCTACTCCTTCCTTGATTTACTTGACTTTTTACATTCACACCTCCCGCCCCCCCTTTTTTTAAGCACTTGTCTCTTAGATACAGGGGGAGGATAGCTCACTGGTCAGAGCACTCGCTTTCTCCAAGCCAAGATTAAGCAGCATCGAGCATGGTTACCACGTGGAAGGGTGACCATTTGCGCGCCTTGGCTTCAGCACAGTCCCCCAGTTCACCCAACAGTAAAGGGTACCTGCCCTCTTTAGGGTCAAGGAAGGTAAAGCAGCGAGGGAGAGGAGATGGACGCCGCCCTCAATATGCTGGCCCTGGAGAAGCTGAGGTCTCTGATGCCTCGCTCCCCTACGACCACACAGGTTATGGGACACCTTTACCTTTTGCCTTACCTCGTAGATACTCTCACACCAACATCACCATATCTCCACACCCCAAAACTCTCCTCCTTCCCCAAACGGCAGAAGACCCTGATGCCTCCATCCATTAAGTTTTTCGGATGAGGTGAACTGCGCTCAAGGATTGTGCAGGTAGCTGCTTCTTCAGTCTCTTCATTTTTTGAAGAGTTTCAGGAGACCTGCAGCTTGGTGCCAGACAATTCCGGGTTCTCTGTATTTGTCTTGATGTGACAATTGTAAAGGTATAATTTTTTTGTTGCAAATTCGAAAAACAAAGGAAGGAGTTACAAAAAAAGAAATACGTATGCTTGTGTATGTATATATATTTATATGTATACGTATACATCGTACCCCACGATCGACGTCACCTTCCGAGAACCGGTTTTATGCACGTGAAATGGCAATGCAGTGAACTGTGATGCGCATTACCTGTATGCGAACAGGCCAGGTGAGATTGTGGCAGTGATTTCAAAACAACATTTCACCACTGACCGCTGCCGCAACGTATCATCGCTCCTGTTTGGTGCGCAATGTAATGACTGTGCGGCGATACTGCTGGTAGTGTGTGACTTGTTCCTGCCAAGATGAGAAAGGTATAAATATGCAAAGAGCAAGCAACGGAGTGCCAGCCAAACTGTAAGTACAGATATGACTAGCACCATTTCAAGTTTTTTTTCAAGCAAAACGGCGAGCAAGGTAAAGAGAAAGCTGGAATCAACATCATCTAATAGCGACACCTGTACCAGCCCAGAACCTGTTTCAAAGTCAGAATACAAAAAGTCAAGACATACTAGTGACACGGATAAGGAGGAGGACAATATGGCCTTTTGTGATGTCTTAGAAGAAATCAATACAAAACTGACAAACATGGCTACAGAAGACAGTGTAAATAAAATGAAAGAAGAAATTGAAAGAGCACTGACAAAGATAAACAATAGAATGGACAAAATAGAATGTACCTTATTTGACTTGTCTAAAGAAAACGACAGTCTGAAAGAAAAAACGACACAGCTTTGCACAGACAATAAAGAATTGCAAAAAAAGATAGAGGCACAAGAAAAAGAAAATAGTCAACTGAGACTGGCCCTGAACGAGCAGGAACAGCACGGCAGAGCATGGAATGTGAGAGTGTATGGGGTCAAAGAGGGGCAGGGAGGAAAGGGACAGGAGGGACAGGAGTCAGTGGAGGATTGTGTGAAGAAGTGCCGGGACATTTTTGCTAACAAAATAGGAGTACAGGTCTCCGAGAAGGAAATCGAAATCGCCCACCGCACGGGCAAACGGAACAGTGACAGACCCCGCCCGATTATCGTGCGTTTTTTCTCCAGGCAAGTCAGGGCAGCGGTGCTGTCATCCCGAAGAAAACTTAAACAGTCTGGCATCTCGGTGGGGGAAGACCTGACCCAGGCCAATTATAAACTTCTTAACAGGGCCAAACAACATTCGGCGGTTCTGTCCACGTGGTCTTCCAACGGTAAGATCTTAGCAAAACTGAAGACTGGTGAAATTATGAAGATGGACCTGTCCACAAATATAGAGGAGGTCTTCAGAAAGGCCATGGCGGGAGGAAGGACGCAGAGACGCTAGACCGACAAGGCAGACCCAAGGAGACTGGTGATGCAGGGACTACGTACAGAGGGAGAGAGGGAGGGGGAGTGGAGCAAGGACCAGACAGAAAGCAGGGACCCCTGAGAAAGGAGAAGGGAGTGGGGGTGGGGAGGCAAGAAAGACAGAGATAATGGGGAAGGAAAGAAAATACAACAGAGAAGAGAGAGGGAGAGGAAGAAAGAAAACCCAAACCAACCAAACCAGCTGAAGCGACGGAAAAAAAACTGAAAATGTAAACATAGAGTTATTTTTGTACACATCAGCATTCAGATAACATACATGCGCGCGACGATGGAGGAGGGGGGGGGGGAACACATCTGTCAACATTAAGTTGTATAATGGTTCATAGATACGGGGGTGGGGTGTGGGGTGGGGGGGTGGGGGTGGAGGGTCTTATTTACGTGCAACTAAACATAAAAAGGGAAGTGTAATCTTTAACAGTTAAGGTGTTTTTTGTTGTTGTTGTTGTTGTTGTTGTTGTTGTTGTTGTTTCTTTTTTTCCCCAGTTTAGCTTTCATCGGGGGAAGGCCCATTGCGTGCGTGCGTGTGTGTGTGGTGTGTGTGTGTGTGTGTGTGTTGTTGTGTGTGTGTGTGTGTGTGTGTGTGCGTGTGTGTGTGTGTGTGCGTGCGTGCGTGCGTGCGTGCGTACGAGTATGTCTGCGCGTGGGGTGTGTGTGTGTGTGTGTGTGTGTGTGTGTGTGTGTGTGTTGTATGGGTAGATGAGTGTAGATACAGGGGGGGGGGGGAGGCATATTTGCATGTAATTAAACATGAAAAGGGAAGTGTAATCTTTATCAGTTAACTTTTTTTTGGTTTTTTGTTTGTTTGTTTTTTGTTATTTTTATTTCGGAGGAAGGCCCATCGCGTGTGTGCGTATGTGTGTGTGTGTGTGTGTGTGTGTGTGTGTGAGAGTGTGCGTGTGTGTGTGTGTGTGTGTGTGTGTGTGTGTGTGTGTGTGTGTGTGTGTGTGTGTGTGCGTGAGTGTGTGTGTGTGTGTGTGTGTGTGTGTGTGTGTGTGTGTGTGTGTGTGTGTTGTGGTTTTGTGTGTGTGTTGGGTGTGTATGTGTGTGGGTAGACGAGTTTGAGGGTTTTTTTTGTTTGTTTGTTTTTTTGTTTTTTTCCCCAGACATTTGTCAATGGGATTTGGCTTTACTAATAGCCACAAATGCTGCGTTGTGCATCATCTTTCTGGAGGATCGCTTCTGTGTTGGCTTTACATTTTGAATAATGTTTTGGACTGTTCAAAAGAATTTGAATGCTGGCATTGTTTGCGTTGAAATAGGAAAGGGTGGAGGTCTACAGAGACCTCTTATACTTTGATGGCAATACTGTTTATACTGTTCAAACAGCTGGTCTTTCCTTCCATGGATTTTTTTTTTTTTTTTTTTTTTTCACTGGGGCTCAGAGGTTCGGTGGGGGGAGGGGGGGTATGGTTGTGGGTAAGGACGTTTTTTCACCTTCCTGGGTGTGTTTGCAATCCGATTCCAGAGCGGTATCTGGACATGACACCACCGCGCTCACATACCATTTTTTATAGTTCGCGATAGTGGACTGAGAGTCCGGCGCTTTTTTGACGTGTTTTGGGGTGTTGTGTGAGAGCGTAGGATCGCGGTGGGTTGTGGCAACCGGAGGACTTTCCGGGGTTTGGAGTCGGTGTTGATGTGAGACAGGGGTTGGGTGTGTGTGTGTTGGTGCAGGGGGAGGCGGACTCCCATTTGGGGGGGGGGTGGGGGTAGGAGGTGGCGGGGACCGGGCTCAATGCCCGGTCGTCAATCCGTGAGCTGCCGGGAAAGCCCGTCTTCTTGTTCAATGTCCAAAAAGTGTGATATTGTATTGGATGTTTGGTACATGTACTGCAGGCTGTTCCTGATCTCTTGGGCTATTTGTGTGTGTTTCGTTATTGCACCCCCCGTGGGGATGCCGGGGGTTCTTTCAGTATAAATAGCATCCCCACCTTCTGGAAATTCTGTGCTAGACATTTCCACTTTTCTATCATTCTCATTGTTTCTGTCTTCCTCCTTATCTTCCTGCAATTTCTCGTGCTTATTTTCTGCCTTCCCAGTGCTCTCTCCTGCCTTTTTTCAAGCAACTCTTACAATTTTCTGCCATCACGATATGACACGCTGCCTTTTTTGTCTGTTTGCTTGATTGTTTGATTTTTGTATTGCTGTTGTCATGGCGACCAGGTAGTAAGTTTAGAAACTGGGATGGGTATAGGATGTCCATTCTGCAGTAATATTTGCCAATGTGTCAGTCATTATGTATATTTTTTGTACTTTAACATGTTTATCCTCGCTTCTTTGTAATCAGGGGAAGATGGGCTGGGCGGAGTGGCTGGCGACCTGGGAACAGCCTGGCTTGTTTGCCGTGGGGAATGGAGTAGTGTGGGTATTGTGTCATTTGGTATTTTGGTTTCTTCAGAGGGATGGTGTTGGATGGTGGAAAGTGTTGGGAAGCGTTGGTTTGAACCTGGGGCTTAAGTTGCTGTTGAGGCGTAATTGCGGTGTCAGCCCTGGTGTGGCTTTTGTGGTGGGAGGGAGATAAGCTATGTTATGATTATGATTGTTATTGCAGCGATAACCAAATAGCTAAATGGACAGTCATGTGAGTAGAGTTGGAAAATGTGAAGGCCCTTTGTTACTCCTTTATTCATTTCATTTCATTTTATTTTATTTATTCGTAGTATTTCTGGGGGGAGGAGGGGGGTCTATAAGAAAGAATGTGAGAGCGTGTGATGAATTGAGCTGTTTATTCTTTCTGAATGTATAAGCAGGTACCTGTTTGAATGGAGTGGCACATAACGATCCTGCCAGTTTTGACACAGGGATCTGTTTCATGCACTGACAGTGTGGTCGGGAGGTATGGGGGCTTAGGCTCTTTCACCGAAGTGACAATCCGCTCAAAACTCAGGGACAGGTGACGGGGAGCGGAACGGCCTTTACGTGTGGTGGGATTCAAACCCAAAGGTTTGTGTGTATGTGTGTGTGTGAGTGTATGTGTGTGCGCGCGCGTGCGTGCGTGCGTTGGCGAGTGTGCGCGTGTGCCTGTGTGTGTGTAGGGGGGGGGGGGGTGCCTGTTTCTCCTTGCTCCTTGGATAATGTGCTTTGCCTGTATGATATGGACTAGCTGGACTGAGGGAGACTGACAGTGGGGTTGCTGTGTTCCTTTTTGTATAACGAGAAGGCGAAAAAGAACCAAAGACATCCGTTGCTGCTTGGGCCTCGCGGCCTGTTCGCTTGCAATGTTCACCAAAGGAAAAAATCTTTATCTGTATATTGTTTGGATTTATTAGCTTTTTTGTACTTTTTGATTGTTTTCTCTTTTGATATTTGATTCTTGTTTGTATTTTCTTTGTGTTTTTTGGTCTTTTTTATTAACTTGCAACATATGTTGAATTGCAGTATGTCATGCTATGTTTTAACTTCAAAAGGTGTACCTTCTATTTTACAAGGTACCTTGTTTCACTATTTCTTGCGCCTTTGGGGATATATTTTGGTAGCACTATTACAGGTGGCATGGCCGGTCATGTTACTTGTCAGGATTTACACTAACTCTGCAAATTATGGATAACATTACAATTGCTTCATTAAACTGTCAAGGTTTGGGGGATATGCATAAAAGAAGAGATGTGTTTCATTATCTTAAACAGAAAAAATATTCAATATATTGTCTTCAAGATACTCATTTTGACCAAAAGCTAGAAAGATATGTGACCTCAGAATGGGGGT
Source organism: Stramonita haemastoma (assembly GCA_030674155.1). Lineage (NCBI taxonomy): Eukaryota > Metazoa > Mollusca > Gastropoda > Neogastropoda > Muricidae > Stramonita > Stramonita haemastoma. The sequence goes on along the minus strand of CM060318.1, from coordinate 87,295,908 downwards.
ATAAATGCATTTTCTCATCGTATAAGACAAATTCAAGAGGGGTAGCCATTCTCTTTGCAAATAATTTTGAGTTTAAAATACACAGCAGTACTAAAGATCAAAACGGTAACTATATAATCTTGCATTTTTCATCAATGGAAAGAGACATGCTCCTTGTCAATGTGTATGGACCAAACAAAGACGATCCTGATTTTTACTATTCACTAAAAGATACAATCCAGAAATACAAAATAAATAACATTATTGCTGTAGGGGACTGGAATATTGCATTGGATCCTAACCTAGATTGTCATCACTACACACACATCAATAATCCCAGAGCTAGAGAGGCTTTAGAAAGAGTAACTGAAGAGCTTGGTTTAGCAGACATTTGGAGAGAAAATAATCCAGAGAGAAGACAGTATACATGGCGAAAACCAACACCACTTAAACAGAGTAGATTAGATTTCTTTTTGCTATCGGACTCTTTGTACTGGTATTACGACAATGCGGATATCTTGCCTGGATATCGTTCTGACCACTCGATGGTAACATTAACCTTAAAATTTGGCAAAAATAAAAAGGGTAAGAATTTTTGGAAATTTAACTCTTCCTTGCTGAGAGATAATAACTTTGTAGAAGAAATTCATTCAGAAATTTCAGATGTAATTAAGGAATATGCACATGATAAATATAATGGAAGTAACATGGAAGATATACCAAAAACAGATATAGACTTCAAAATTTCAGATAAGCTCTTTCTAGACGTCTTATTGATGAAAATAAGAACCAAAACTATAAGTTATGCAACTATGAAAAAAAGAAAGATGCAGGAAAAGGAAAAGGCACTTGAAAAAGATATATGTACTCTTGAAAATACAGAAAATAAAACTGAAAACATAGTTCTACAAATAAAGGAGAAAAATAAAGAACTGGAGACAATACGTTATAAAAGAATGGAAGGAGTATTGCTAAGATCTAAAGCACGATGGATAGCAGATGGAGAAAAGATTTCAAAGTACTTCTGTAACTTAGAGAAAAGAAATTTTGTAAGTAAACAAATGACAAAACTAGTCACCAAAGAAGGCACTACTGTTGAAAATCAGACAGATATTGAAAAAGAAGTAAGTGTGTTTTATGAAAACTTATATAAGAAAAGAAATAGGGAAGAATGTGAAATTGAAAACTTAGTAAAAACAATGCCCAAACTATCAAAGGAGGAAAGTGAGTCATTAAACGGGAAAATTACATTAGAGGAAGCAGGTCTAGCTTTGAAAAACATGAAAAACGGGAAAAGTCCTGGCACAGATGGATTCACAGTCGACTTCTTTAAATTCTTCTGGAAGCAAATTGGACCTTTTATAGTGAGATCATTAAATGAGAGCTACAAATGTGGTGAACTGTCAACCACGCAAAAAGAGGGACTGATTACTTGTCTCCCTAAAGGTGACAAACCTAAAGAATATATAAAAAATTGGCGTCCCATTACCCTGCTAAATGTAGTCTATAAGATAGGATCCTCCTGTATAGCCAATAGAATCAAGGGCGTGCTTCCAAAATTAATCAGTGAGGACCAAACGGGATTTATGACAAATAGGTACATTGGTGACAATGTCAGGTTGATTTATGATTTGATCAATTATTTGAATATAAAAAATCAACCAGGGCTACTCATTAGTATCGACTTTGAAAAAGCTTTTGACTCTCTTAATTGGAATTTTATGTTTAAAGTGTTAAAGGCATTTGGGTTTGGAAATAGTTTAACGCACTGGATTAAAACTTTCTATAACAATATCAAATCGACTGTTCTTGTTAATGGTAATACTAACCGATGGTTTAGCATTGAAAGGGGATGCAGGCAGGGTGATCCAATTTCACCCTATTTGTTTATTCTCTGTGCAGAGATTTTGGCCTTAATGATAAAAGAAGATAAAGTGATAAAAGGAATCAAGATTGGAAACAAAGAACACAAAATTTCTCAGTATGCTGATGACACCCAGCTTTAAACGCTGGAGATGGGACCTCGTTTGAACAGTCCATACACATTATTGAACAATTTGGTAGAGTTTCAGGACTACTCATGAATGAAGATAAAACTCAGGTCATATGGCTAGGAAGTAAGAAAAATTCAGGCAAAATATTTTGCCCTAATTTGAAAATGATTTGGAACCCCTCCAGATTTAAAATATTGGGTGTTTGGTTTACCCAGACACTGACAGATTGTGAAATGATAAATTATAATGATAAATTTTCAGAGGTTAAATTGCTTTTTAAAATATGGTCACAGAGATCTATTACCCCACTAGGTAGAGTAGCAGTACTAAAGTCACTTATTCTTTCAAAACTTATACATTTATGGATATTACTACCAGACCCACCAGACCAGTTTTTGAAACAGTTACAGAAACTATGTTTTCGATTTGTCTGGAATGATAGGCAAGACAAGATAAGTAGACAGACAGCGGTTAAAACTATCAAACAAGGTGGACTAAATATACCAGATATAAGAAATTATATATATGCTTTGAAGCTTTCATGGGTACGAAAACTTAGAAAAACTAATCACAAATGGGTCAGTATTGCGGAAATGCTATACCCATTTCTTAAGAATCTAGAATGTTATGGACCATCAGTAGCACGCAAACACCTGAGGGTTAATCATTTTTGGACGAATGTTTTTAAGGCTTATGAAACTTTCTGTGCTTGCATCACTCCACAAAATGAAAATGAATTTCTAACAGAACCTGTCTTGTATAATGATAACATTACCATAGGAAATAGAGTCATTGATAAAAACATTTTAGCAGAAAAGGGGATATATCTAATAAAACATCTTGTCAAAAAAAATGGTGAGTTTTTGAACTATGGAGATTTTTCTAAAACAAATGGTAACTGTATCGACTTTGTAACTTTTAATGGACTAATTTCATCAATCAAACATTTTGCAAATAAAGCAGGAATCAGGATAGATAACAATGTGAATTGTCGTACAGATATACCCCAAACAATACAAATAATTGATAGTGTGCACAGGGGTTCAAAAAGGTATTATGAGTGTTTGATGTCAAATAACATGGAACCGAAATGTTGTAAAAAATGGACACATAAATTTAATGAAGAAATCAACTGGAGAAGGGTATTTGGAAAATTGCACAAGATTAAAGATATTAGACTACAATGGTTACAGATAAAAATCCTCCATAGAATTGTTGCTACTAATGTTGTTCTGTGTGCAATGGGTGTAACAAACACAACACAATTGTTCCCTGTGCAGTAATGCAAAAGACTCAATCGAACATTTCTTTTGGGATTGTAACCACGCAAGAGCTATTTGGACAAAATTAGAAAAATATATTAATGACAATTGCGAACATGCATCGAATGTGAAATTTTCACGTCAGATTGTTCTTTTTGGAGTAGATAACTGCATGAAAACAGATGCTGTTTTAGATTTCATCATTCTACAAGCCAAATGGTATATTTACAGATGTAGAATTGAAAACCATTCGCCGGTAATAAAAGTTTTTTTAAAACAGTTGAAATACAGGTTTCAAATTGAACAATACAACGCGACAATTGCAAACAATTTGAGTAGATTCACCTTTGAATGGAATCATTATAAACCATTGTTTGATTGTACAGACTAGATATATATATGTATGTATATGAGTGTGTGTATGTATGTGTGGGTGTATATATGTGTGTGTGTATGTGTATGTGTATGTATGTATATGTATATGTATGTATATATATGTATATATGTATGTATATATATGTGTGTATGTATGTATATGTATATGTATATGTATATATATGTATATGTGTGTGGGTATGTATGTATATATATCTCGGTATATATGTTTGGGTGTAGATGTGTGTGTATGTGTATGTATGTGTGAACATATGTGCACATACATACAGGTGAAACGAGTCTGGCCATGTTTTTTGCTGAATAGCAAACAGGTGATACTGGAAAAGGACTTGTATGTGTAATAGGCATTTGAGCTGACACTGACTCGGCGTGCTTTTTCTTATGGATAAAACATGTAAAATGGCGTAGGTAGACAGAATTGAGTTTGTGTGTGTGTGAGTGTGTGTGTGGTTCTTGTGTGTGTGTGTGTGTGTGTGTGTGTGTGTGTGTGTGTGTGTGTGTGTGTGTGTGTGTGTGTGTGTGTGTGTGTGTGTGTGTGTGTTATTTTTGTGATTATTGTTTGTATGTGTGACAGGATACATTGAATTTAACGCGTGTGTGCAAGCATGCGTGTGTGTAAGTATGTGTGTGTTTTATGAATGGGTGCAAGCGTGCAGACATGCATATTGATAGGGATATGAACGTGTGTATGTGCCTTTTGGTTAATCATTTGAAAAACAATTAATGTAACTTGTTTGTGAAACAAAATTGCATTCTTACTTTTTGTTAATTTTGTTTGATTAGAAACGTTTGCCTCTGTTGTTTGCATTTGAAAAATGAACATTAAAAAAGTTTAAAAAAAAAAAAAAAAAAAAGTTTTTCGGATGAGACTATAAACCCTGTGTGCGAACGTACGCAGAACATCTTGCGCACACGTTAAATCCTGTTCCGCTTTTCGTAAGAGTAAGCCATTGTGTGCCGGTGGGAACAGATGACAAGATTTACAAAACTGCATTCGCATGGGGACTGGATGTAAAAATAGCATAAGAGTGCTTTTGTCTGGTGGTGATAAGCACACATTTTATTTTTTTGTGGTGTATAGACATGCGGTTCAGTTCTGTCCATTTGACAAGATCATCAGCGCTTTTTTGTAATAAGGTTGCAAGAGAGTCAATGTCGTTATGTCGTTATCCTCGATAGAAAAAAACTAACTAACTAACTAACTAACTAACTAACTAACTAACTAACTAACTAACTAACTAACTAACTAACTAACTAACTAACTAACTAATACTAACTAACTAACTAACTAACTAAGTAAAATAAATCAATGACCTTGTTGAGGGAGAACATCCACAGCGCCTTCATCAAGGACTTGACAGGGGCGGCGTATTTCTCCACCTCCCTGTGCACTGTCCCCCTGTCCCGTAATACTCTCGCTCCAGCCTCGCCACTTTCCGCGTCAGTGACTTCACCTCTTTCGTCACCGCCGCTCTGACGTCACGCAGGGAGCGAGGGGGCGCGGTGTGCAGGTGCAGGAATCCTCCTCCTCCTGCCCGAGGCCCCGGGGCCCCCGTCACAGCTGACTGCTCGTCCTTCAGCAGCGAGAAGGCCGCTTTGCTGGCCAGGGTAGGCATGCGGTGCTCCAGGACGGGCCGCAGCTGGGGACAGAGAGAAATATGGAACATTTAGTTTTGCTTCATGTGGGGATGGATACATGACCTCTTTTTATTTTATTTATTTAGCTTTAATATCAAAGTATTAGGCATGCCATGCTCCAACACTGGCTGTAGCTGTGAATAGAGAACGACATAAAGCACGTTTCGTTTTTCTTGATGTGTGGATGGATAAAGGAATGAATGAATAAATGAATGAATGAATAAATGAATGAATGAATAAATGAATGATTGAAGGATCTCTTTCTTCTATTTAGCTGAATAGCAAAGAAATAGGCATGCGATTCTCTTGGACTGGTCCTAGCTGTGAACACAGAGAAATATGGCACGTTTAGTTTTTCTTCATGTGTGGATGGATGGATGAATGAATGAATGAACGAACGAAAGAAAACAACGGGAGATGACCCCCAAAAATTCAAAAACAAAAAACAAACCCCTCAAAACAACCAAAAACAACCCCCCCCCAACAACACCAAATCAAACAACCCCCCCAACAAAAGAAACCAGCAAAAACCCTAACACAAACCAACCAAACCAAAACAACACCAAACAAATATCACAGACTGTGTGTAGCTATCTCAGCTTCTCAACTTTTTGTTCCCGGTATAGATGTCAGTTTTCCTGCCTACAAAATGCAGCCACTTTACACGTCACATAGTTCTTGTGGCAGACTCATACGCATATTACCTCCCATGAACACATTCCCAAATCGATCTTTAGTATTTTTCTCCCCTGGCTAACACCTCGGCATCAGTTATGGGCAAGTTCTCAATGTGTGGTCAGCCCGTGTTATGGATTTTGGACTCCCTGGGTGATATTGATTTCAGTCAGACCAGTACTACATCAAGTCTGTTTTTCTTGGGTTTCCAAGGCAGAAAAAAGGAAAGAAAAATAAAGAGAGAGAGAGAGAGAGAGAGAGAGAGAGAGAGAGAGAGAGAGAGAGGGAGAGAGAGAGAGAGAGAGAGAGAGGGCAAGGCAAAATTCTTTTATTCGAGGATAATAGATAAGCACTCGCGTGCTTTTTTACCTCCAGTCCCCGCCCTTTTCAGGGATAACATCAAGATAAAAAATAGCCTCAACTACACAACAACAATTATAATGATCCAAATACCAAGAGAGAGAGAGAGAGAGAGAGAGAGGAGAGAGAGAGAGAGAGAGAGAGAGAGAGAGAGAGAGAGAGAGAGAGAGAGAGAGAGAGAGAGAGAGAGAATGGCTAGAACAGTGAGACAATAGACGTAGTGGACGTTGTAATGGCAACGTAGTCAACGTCGTAGTTGTCGTCGTCATTACAACCACCACCACCATCATCAGCAGCTGCAGAAGCAACAGCAGCAGCAGCATCACCATCCCCACCAGTTAAGTAGGAGAAACATCGACAGAAACAGAAGTAGCATCCACAGCGGGAACTTTACTAAACAATTGATCTATCTATCTATCTATCTATCTATCTATCTATCTATCTATCTATCTATCTATCTATCTATCTATCTATCTATCTATCTATCTATCTATATTACACACACACACACACACACACACACACACACACACACACACACACACACACACACACACACACACGTATCCACAAGTAGACCCCGATATTCCTCTCTCTCACTGCACAGTTTTAAGCTAGAGACACACGATTCTTTTCGACCTTTCGACTCAGAAAGACTGCTCAAACCTGGTCACTGGTCACAAACAAAATACATCCCGAACGGATAGATTGAAACATGACACCCCAAGCCACTGGAGATGTACTGTTTCCCGTGACAGACGATTGGTGAGGGATGTTTCGCAGTGACCATCCCAGCCGTTGGGTTTGGGAGGTTCGTCTGTCGTCATGGCTTTTAATCTTTAGCTACTTAGTGCACTGGCTTACTATCGGGTTTTGTTGTCATGTTCTACCAGATTCCGCTTCATGGTGGATACAACACGTAAAACTGAACTTCCTCTACCATCTGAAGTAGAAGAAGAATGCGAAGAAGAAGAAGAAGAAGAAGACTGAGAAGCCAAGGAAGAAGAAGAAGAATGACAAGAATGCGAAGAATGCGAAGAAGAATGCGAAGAATGCGAAGAATAATGCGAAGAAGGATGCAAAGAAGAAGAAGAAAAAGAAGAAGAAGACGAAGAAGAAGAAAAAGAAAAATTTGAAGAAGATGGAGAAGAAGAATGCGGAGAAGAATGCGAAGAAAAATATGAAGAAGAATAAGAGAGAGGGTATATATATATATATATATATATATATATATATATATATATATATATATATATATATATATATATATATCGTAAAATCCCTAGCATACGCCCACCCCCCTGTGCACTGATTTAGGGCAAAATTGGGGGGTGGGCATTTGTTAGGGATATACCCCTTTGCACAAAGTATTTTTTTGTGCTCAACCGTATAATTGAGTGAATAAGCATGTAAGTTAGGTCGTGTGAGTAGGAGTGAAGGAAAGTAGAAAAAAAGGGATTTTGAGGCAAAGAAGGCCAACGAGTTCCATCGCTTTCCGTTGTAGGTCCTTGTTTCAGGTCCTTGTTTCGCAATACCCTGCCTTCAGATCTTTCATCTTCCAGATAATGCAGCACACACACCTTGGTCGCCATGTTCAGATCTAACTGCTGGTCCTTTAGACAGTTTCCGTTTTTGTTTGTCTTTTCTGTACTGCCGTTCAAGTCTATCTCTGTTTTCACTCCACTCCCTGATCCTCTTCCTATCCACAGAAAATTCACGGGCACACTCTGAAACATTCCCACCTGCTTTGTTATCCAGATACTGGAGGGCTTCCAATTTGAAAGATCTAGTGTAAGACTCTGGCTTGGGCATTTTGCAAAAATGGCACAGAGAGATTCAAGAACCAACTTCTGGCCATCAGGAAGCATTATCCAACGTCACTGACAGACAAAAGATGTCAGTGGAAAAAGCATGACGTAATTTTTATTCCCTTTGTTGGGGATGGGTGAGAGTGAGGAGAGAGGACAAAGAATAAGAAAAAAGGAAAGAAAATACGAAAAGGTAAAAAAAGGGGAAAAGATGACTTTAAGAACAGTCTGCACAAATCCTAGTGAAAGTGAGCATGGTTTCTTTGAAAAAAGCAGGGTGGGCGTTTGCTAGGTAGTTACCCCTGTGCACAACTTTTGGCCCAAAGTGGGGGGTGGGCGTTTGCTAGATGGTCGGCTTATGGTAGGGATTTTACGGTATATATATATATATATATATATATATATATATATATATATATATATATATATATATATATATATATATATATATATACAGAGAGAGAGAGAGAGAGAGAGAGAGAGAGAGAGAGAGAGAGAGAGAGAGAGAGAGAGAGAGAGAGAGAGCACGGGCGTGCGTGCGTGCCTACGTGCCTGCGCGCGTGTGCGCAAGTGTGTACATGTGTATCGGCAGATTAAAGAAAGTAAACCGTTCTCCCCGCAAGTTACAAAGCAAGAGAATTAAAGGGACTTGGGAGGAACAACAAAGGTGTAGATAGAATTAGCACGGTGGGGTGACTGTCTTGTGGTGGCGCTAATGGGGGACTATTGACCTGTGGGCTTTAGCATAGCGGCCACTGGTCAGCAGAGCTACCTCATGTCTGTCTGTCTGTCTGTCTGCGTGTTTGTCTGTCTGTCTGTTTGTCATTATAACGTGTGAGTGCCAATGGGTCGGTAAAAACCCCTTATTGTTTTTGGAGAGAGAGAGAGAGAGAGAGAGAGAGAGAGAGAGAGAGAGAGAGAGAGAGAGAAGAGAGAGAGAGAGAGAGACAGACAGACAGACAGAGACAGAGAGAGAGACAGAGAGAGAGACAGAGAGAGAGACAGAGCGCAAAGAAGCAAATACGTAAACAAACATATTGAATAAAACGTGAGCTTTGGTAGTAGCTTTTTTTGCATCTCTTCTAGCAAGTCCTTAATCTAAATCTCAGTCACATGAACGGATGATAAAATGTACAAAACTGCATGTACACGGGGACTGGATGTAAAAAAGCACATAAGTGCTGATTTATCTATCCTCGGAATAAAGAATAAATAAATACAAAAATATTTAAAGAAGGTGCTGATCAATGCTTTGCGTATATAATTGTCCATATATATACATAAAGCACTCACTGACTCAATAACTGCTCATCCAATGACCGTATGAAAAACCAGGAAGTCAATAAATCAGCTGGTCGGTCCGTGAATTCGATCGTCTGTCCATCCATTCGCCAGCATGCTTACCAACGAACGAACGAACGAACGAACGAACGAACGAACCAACCAACCAACCAATGAACGAACCAACCAACCAACCAACCAAAACCAACCAACCAACCAACCAACCAACCAACCAACCAACTAACCAGCCAGCCAGTCAGTCTGCCTGCCTGCCTACCCGCCAGCTTGCGTGCCAACCTTCTGTTTGCGTGTCTGTTTCTCGGTCTCTATACCTACCTACTGTACTACTGTACGGGCACGAGGAAGAGAAAAAAGGCATAAACCATTCACGGCTCAAGCTGAAGAACATCAAAGAAAACAGCTAAAAGGATTGGCGATCATTCTTCCACTGCACTGCAGTGTACTTTGGACAGGGGGAATAAATCTTCATAAAATCGAAGTCGTTATGTTTGTCTGTCTGTATGTCTGTCGGCTTGTCTAGCTCTTTCTCTCTCTTTACATGAAATACATTCATTTCAATTCAAATCAATTAGACCTCTCTGTCTCTCTCTGTCTCTCTCTGTGTCTCTCTCAATAAAATACTATCATTTCAGTTCATTTCAGTTCAGTTTAATTCTCTCTCTCTCTCTCTCTCTCTCTCTCTCTCTCTCTCTCTCTCTCTCTCTCTCTCTCTCTCTCTCTCTCTCTCTCTCTCTCTTCTCTCTCTCTCTCTTTCAGCTCCAGTTATCACAGACACTCTCACATATATATATAACCAATGTCTTGAAAAGAACTATTTTCCCAATGCCTTCAAAACTGCTAAAGTGATCCCCATCTACAAATCTGGTGACACTTCAGATCCCTCAAATTATAGGCCAATCTCTATTATATCCCTTCTTTCAAAACCCCTGGAAAAACATATAAATAAACACTTAGTCAGTCATATAGAAACTAACAACCTACTCCACCCTAATCAGTCAGGATTCAGACAAAATCACTCGTGTCATACTGCACTGACTAGTCTCATAGACAATTGGCTAACAAACATTAATGAAAATAAATTTTGTGGAGTATTATTTGTAGATTTCAAAAAAGCATTTGATACAATTGACCACACACTTCTCATCAGAAAGCTAGACCTGTACAATATATCGTCAAATAGTCTAGAACTACTTGCTTCTTATCTCAAGAACAGACAACAGTGTGTTTCAACAACTACATCCACATCCAATCTAAAACCCATTCATTATGGAGTACCACAGGGATCTATACTAGGACCAATTCTCTTTTCTTTATACATAAATGACCTTCCTCTACATATTGCATCCAAATGTGAACTATTTGCTGATGACACAACCATACATACAAGCCATAATGACATTGACTCTCTTGCAACCATATTACAACAAAGCTGTAATGATCTTGTCAAATGGACAGATCTGAACCACATGTCTATTCACCCCCAAAAAACAAAATGCATGCTTATCACCACCAGACAAAAGCGACAAAATTTACCTCATAATCAGTTTCCAATACATATAAAAAAGGAACCAATCGAACAAACCCCTCATCACAAAGTTCTAGGAGTGACAATTGATGAAAATCTCAGCTGGATCTACCACATATCTCATCTATGCAAATACTTGTCCCAAAGAGTATACCAGTTGACTAAAATTAAACACTTCCTTGACTACCATTCAAGGAAATTATTCTTTCAAGCTTATATACAATCCTCAATAGACTATGCCTCAACCCTATGGGATTCTGCCAGTGCAAACACTATGAAACCCTTATCAAGTCTGCATAAACGTGCTCTCAAACTTATCCTCCTGAAGAAAACAACATTACTTGACGTGGATTATACTCAGTTAAGTATTCTCCCCCTACAACAAAGACTAAAATATAACAAGGGCATCCTGATGTTTAAGATAATGGCAGGAGCTGTCCCCAAATCCTTAAGAGATAAGTTCCCAATGAATCGTTCCAGAAATACTGAAAAGCCAAGTATCCCAATCCCAAAAATAGACTTGTTCAAGTCCAGTTTACTATACTCAGGCCCTGTACTGTGGAACTCCCTTCCCGATTCAATTAAACAGCACCAATCATTGTCGACCTTCAAAAATCACCTAATGCACTTGATGCATCAAAACTAATGAACCAGTACTCATCCTGTTGGATATATATAATTCTCCCCCTTTCTCTCTCTTCTTCTGTGTGTGTGTGTGTGTGTGTGTGTGTGTGTGTGTGTGTGTGTGTGTGTGTGTGTGTGTGTGTGTGTGTGTGTGTGTGTGTGTGTGTGTGTGTGTGTGTA
>CM060318.1:87276665-87281665 GCA_030674155.1 Stramonita haemastoma | reverse complement strand
CACAGACAGACAGACAGACAGACAGACAGACAGACAGATAGACACACACACACACACACACACACACACATGAACATATATCTTTTTTTTAAATACTGCATTACTGCAAAATCTTCAGTGGTTTCCCAACGGTCTACTAGACTACGGGATAGGTGAAGGTGAGAATGACTTTTATATCTATATATATCTATATACACACGACATGTGAGACAAAGAAAATCCAGATGGAAAGCAACTTTCAGAAATGTTACACCCAGTTCAGGATGGGTTACCTTCTGTCGGGAATAGACAAGAGTTCCGTGTTCCTTGTCTCTGGCCCACAGATCCTCCTGGTCACCTCTCTTGTCTGCACAGGGAACTGCTCTGTGTCCTCCTCCTCCTCCTCCTCTGTCAGTGTGGACCACAATCATTCTGTGTGGCCCCCGCATGAGGCTGGAGTTGTTTGCAAAGAACGGACTGAAGCCTGTGAAGTGTACGTTCTTGTTGGGACAGCGTCCAGCCATGACCGTGTGTGGGACAGAAGGCGAGTGTTTACAGAGAGGGGGTCAGTTTACAGGCAAGGTGGGAGCCATTCAGAAGAGTGTAGAAGAGGACAGAAGCAAGTGATGGAATTCTCAGAAGCTGTGGCATCGTGTTTGTCATAGAACAACGATCGCGCTTTGATTGGTGTGCTTCAAAAGATTCAGCGCTACATAAATCCCATATGTCATTATTATTAAAATGGTTCCAGACGGTTGCATCATGCCGTTACTACTAAAGAAGGAGAGTCTTTGGAATGAGTTGCTGAAGGAAAACTGCAAAGGACGGTAAGCTTTTTTTGTACTGACACAAAGACTAAAGAAAACTGCAGAAATCTGTTGATAGAACAGCAAAAGAACGTGGAGTTGTATCTTTCACAGGATGCAGAAGGAATCCTTTTTTATGGCAAGAACTTGAGACAGCATGATCCATTTCGACAAAATTCTCCACAAACTGTAGGTTCACCTAGCAGAACGAACGTGACCACACAGTCTTTTTTTTGTTATTTTTTTACAGCACCTAAAACACCACGGGGGATTATACTGACATAAGTTTTCTTCACTTTGAATCTAAAGTCGAACTCTGCAGCACAAAACAACCTTGCTCCTATGAAGACTGCAAGAATCAATACACACTACAGGGTGCTTTCTTCTCCAGGGCTTTTCACAAAGACCTCACGCTTCTCCTGTCGCCACAACAGCCACGCCGCGTTGTCAAGGTTTGCACAATATACATTGTTGTTGTTTTGGTGTGGGCCCCACTCACGCCCCACAGAAATAAACAACCTTACCGTAAACAACACTGCATGTGTCTAGACCATTGTGTGCCGGTGGGAACAGATTGACAAAAGTTACACAACTGCATACACAAGAGGACTAGATGTAAAAAAAGTACATGGGTGTTTATTCCATTATCCTCGAATTAAAAGAATAAAATAAAAAAACAAAGTAATGATCACAGCTTGAGAAGAGACATTCCATGACTGAAAACTGGAGGTCTGATCTCACGTCCAAAGGGTAGCCATCCAGCCCGCCTCCACACATCTGAACTTCTCTCTAAGTCAGTCTCACGTCTGGCTTTCACTGTTCTTCTGTTCATGGACTGTCAGGAGAGGGGGTGGTGTGAGTTATGTGACATTTCCCTCCCCCTCCAGACATCCACAGGCCGGAAGAAAGCGGTGACGGAGTAGCGGTTGATGGCCGGCCATCAACAATCAATGGCCAATGGCCAGACAACAACGGCCAGACAACAATACCTCCCCTCCCCTCCACCCTGCCGCCTCTACGTGTCCCTGGGCCAAAGGCATTGTGTGACGTGAGGTCCGACACGCCACTGATGCCTATCATTATGTGTTGTTGTTTTGTATTGGTGTCTACAGCACTGTTTATATATGTGGATATCTGGAGTATTGATGCTATCGTCACTGCACATTTCTCTGCTAAAAGAAAAGTGGGCCACCTTCCTTAGGAACAGCAAGTTGACATAATACAGCGCCACTATGAGAGAGAGAGAGAGAGAGAGAGAGAGAGAGAGAGAGAGAGAGAGAGAGAGAGAGAGAGAGAGAGAGAGAGAGAGAGAGAGAGAGAGAGAGAGAGAGAGAGGCAAGGCAAGGCAAGGCAAGGCAAGGCAAGGCAAGGCAAGGCAAATTCGTTTATTTTGAGGATAATGAATAAGCACTCTAGTGCTTTTTTTTTTTTTTTTACATCCAGTCCCCGAGTAGAGAGAGAGAGAGAGAGAGAGAGAGAGAGAGAGAGAATACGAATACGAATACGAATACGAATGGTTTATTCAAAAGGCCTTGGCCACATTTGAAGGGGGAAAACACACACAAAAAACAATATAATGCAAGTAACAAAATGTTATACAATGAATTAATTCACAACACATAGTTGCAACAGAACAAGGCATCAAGAATTGATCAAAGTATCCCGCAATTTAAATGCTTTATACAGAAAAATGGCTAGATGTTTCATAGTAACTTCATTTCCAGACGTAATAAGCATGTTTAACCTATGTAGACAAGGTTGTCGTAAAAACTTTTGAGGTATAAACTGTTTTCTCAATTCTAAAAGTTGTGAACAACCAAATAGGAAATGAATTTCATCTTCAATAGAAATATTACAAAGAGGACAAACTAAATCACTCTCGTTTGCTTGTCTATAGTAAAAATGATGCGTTTTTAATTCTGAGATACCAAATCTGAATTTTGTTAATATTCTTTTCAAATGCCTATCCATTTTCATTGTTAGATATAAAGGAATGCAATGTGATGGATTGATCAAACTATACATTTCACATCGGCTGCTGTTTTCAATGTGTGAATGCCAGTCCTGCCACTGACATGCAATCAGTCTTTCACGCAAAAGTCGTAAGAACAAGGAGTGATTTTCAACACCCTGGTTAAGCCACACATACCCAAAACCGTTTTCATATAACTTTCTTTTAACTTTAGTAACCCAATTTGATTTACCCTTTTCATCTAATAAATATAACATTCTATAAGCTTTATGGGGAAGTCTAGACTGCTCCATTTGAGTCAGTTTCAACCAATAGTGTATGCACCTATGAGCTGAAACAATGTGTAATGGGTAACGGTTTGTTTCTCCATAGACAAGACTATTAGGTGTTTTTCTAGACACGCCAAGAAATTTCTTGAGGGCAAATAAATGGACTTTCTCACTATGAATAGATGCTGCATCAAGTCCCCATATCTCAGCACCGTACAAAGCAATTGGCTGTACTTGTGCGTCAAAAAGTTTCATGAATAAACCAAAAGAAGAATTGTCCAGCTTACTTAAATTCTGCATTATCAAAATTAAAGCCCTTTTTGCCCGACATGCAAGATCTTTACAAGCAAACATAAAACTCAAACGTGTCGAAAAATATAGTCCTAAATATTTATATGCATTAACCACAGGCATCATTACACCATCAAAAGTCCATCTTTCTCTCGCAGCAAGATAACCACCTTTTCTGAAAACAGTTATATTACTTTTAGACATATTAACTGTTAGTTGAGATTTCGATGCTGATCTTTGTAAACAGTTAAGCTGATTTTGAAGACCTACAACAGTTTCAGATATCAATGCAACGTCATCAGCAAAAAGTAAAATGAACAATTCTAAGGCATCATCCTGAAAGGAAACACCATGTCTTCCAAATTCAAGAACTTCTCTAGTTATTTCATTGATGAATAAAGAAAACAAAACAGGGCTGCACACATCCCCTTGCTTAACACCAGTAGTACAGTTGATACAATCAGTTATAGCACCACCACTTCTAATCCTAGCTTTCACACTATTATACATGCTCATAATACAAACAAGTAATTTACCAGAAATTCCATTTTTTACCAAAATTGGCCATAGGATACTTCTATTGACAGAATCAAACGCCTTCTGAAAATCGATAAAGGCAACATACAACTTACGGTTTAAACTAAATTGTTTCTGTACACATGCAAACAATGTGAATATATGATCTATTGTTGAATAGTTGCGCTTAAAACCAGCCTGAAATTCGTCTGTTATGTTATTTGCTTCTACCCATTCCTGAAGTCTATGATTGATAATTGAACTGTAAAGTTTACTTGCAATATTACAGATCGATATACCTCTATAGTTGTTCGGATCAGAAGTATCACCTTTCTTATACAAGGGAACAACAATTGATTCAGACCAAGCTGTTGGAAAAATACCTTTATCAAATAAAGCATTAAATAAAGTAACAAAGAAACTGATAACCTGGCTACACCTAACAGAATTCTTTAAAAATTCTCCAATTATACCATCAATACCTGCTGCTTTTTTATCTTTTATTTTCCTTACAGCTAGAAGAACCTCATCTTCAGAAATCGGACGATTAAATTCCCAAGCTTCATCTCTTATTTCATTTTCATCTATTTCATCAGCATGCATGCTTGCAGAATCTTTTTCAAGTAAGTCTCGAAAATGCCGATACCAAGTATCAGTATCGATTGTGTTATGGGGCTGCTTTTTCTTAGAAGAAACGTTGTGCAAATTGTTCCAAAAAGTTTTCTGATCATTCATTGAAAGAGTCAATTTATTAATCATAGCCTCGTTATATTCTCGTTTCTTTCGCTCTAAAAGATGCTTATACTCACGTCTAGTTCGACAATAGTTATCTCTATCTTCTTTTGTTAGAGTACGTCTATATTTTTGTAGCAAATTACGGACAGATTTCTTAAGATTACTACATTCCTTATCGAACCAACTACATAGACTACTAATTTCACTGTTTTTAAAAGTCTTTTTCATACATTCAGCCGCATCTTTAAGACAACCATTGAACAGACTAAGTGCAATGTCGACATCTGAATCAAGGTAAATAATCGCCTCATCCAGTCTACTCTGTATATCTTCTGAGTACAACTTATCAAAAAAATCTTCAGAACAATTATTATTCCATACATATTTTTCCATGGTATATGATTGCTTACTTTTTGTTGACTTGTTAGGGTT
>CM060318.1:87254165-87256665 GCA_030674155.1 Stramonita haemastoma | reverse complement strand
AGGCCTAGCTGTCTCACAGGAAGGGAGCACACTGAACGGCCCTCCAGGACTGGTTTTATGGTGGAATCAGGCAATCACTGCCTACATTCCTGCAGCTTAAAGTCTACCAGGCCACAGGAGATAAGAGACATTTCATTTCATGATCAGGAAAAAAAGAAAGAAAGAGGAAAAAAGTATAAAAAAGAAGAAAAAAGGTAATATAATAATCATGATATAATATGACATGATGCAATATGTGATATGATATGATTGAATATAATTTAATTTAATTAATGTAACATAACATAACATATATGATATGATATGAAACGATATGATATAATGAAATAGAACAGAATACAATACAATATAATACAATACAATATCATATAATGCAACACAATACAAAGCAGAGGTTCGCAATTTGATGCAGTTCTACAATGAAACACAATGCAATGTAATGCAAAACCTTTCCAATACAACACACAATAGCGCCAAAGAGCGTTGTCCCTATAGACTATAACCAGCTTTTGGTGCACGAAACAAAATAACTGCTTCTGCTCTTTCCCTCCTCATATTTTTCACAACAGGCTTAACAGAAAAGAAGGAAATGTGAAATTTTGTCAGAGCCATCATATTGTTAAAGGTCTTTGAGATTTTCGGAAAAGTAGGCCATTGTATGCTGGTGGGAACGCATGCCAAAATTTACAAAACAGCACACACCCAGGGACTAGATATAGAAAAACATATGCGTACTTATTCAAAGCGCTAGCGCTTTGATTTGCTTTATGCAAATAAAGAAAAAGATTGGATTAAACAACGGCAAGACTGGTATAAAACTTAAACAACAAGACACATATCAGACTTGTTGGTTTATAGCCCCGCCGACCACAGTGGCCATATCGGGGCTGTCACCTCGTAAAATTTTAAATCTCAAAGACAGACAGAGAGTAAGGCAAATGCCAACATTGAACTGAACTGAGGTCAACATAGAACCACACTGCAATCAGCACAGAGACAGAGAGTGAACTGAACTGAGGTTAACACAGAACCACACTGCAATCAGAACAGAGACAGAGAGTGAACTGAACTGAGGTTAACACAGAACCACACTGCAATCAGCACAGAGACAGAGAGTGAACTGAACTGAGGTTAACACAGAACCACACTGCAATCAGAACAGAGACAGAGAGTGAACTGAACTGAGGTTAACACAGAACCACACTGCAATCAGAACAGAGACAGAGAGTGAACTGAACTGAGGTTAACACAGAACCACACTGCTGCAGTCTTTTGTACCAAGCGCAGCTCAAAGGTCACAAGCAGTGCAAGGGGTAGAGATTTCCTCTTGTTGGGAGCCATGAAAAGATCGCTGTCAGTGGGTGAAAGAGTGTTTTCAGTGCTGTAACCCGCGCTGTAAGGCGATCACGGGGAACAACACAGGCTGTTGACTTGACACAGGTCGTAGAGTAGATGAAAAACTTTGGATTGATCTGTCCTAAACACACACACACATACACACAGAGACACACAAAGACACACACACACACACAGATACAGACACCGATACAGACACAGACACACAGACACAGACACACACACACACACACACACACACACACACACACATACATACACACACACACACACACGCACGCACACATACACACACACACCATCACACACACACCCAAACACACACACACATACACACACACACACACACACACACACACACACACACACACACACACACACACACAGTGTAAAGCCATTCTGTGGCTTATAATTCATTGTTCAGAATTCAGAAGATATGAAAGAAGGTCGAGATAGGTATGAATACTCGAAGAGAAAAATTCCAAACGCTGGACTGAGGAGTGAAAGAGAAAATCGATGATAGAGAATATTGAGAGAATAGTGATGATAGAGATATTGATGATAGAGAATATTGATGACAGAGAATATTGATCCAGGCATTAAGCTCTGACAGCAGGAATGTCAAAGACAGGGAATGTAATCCTGGGAGAGAAAACGGAATGTTCCAACTCCCGGTCAGCATTGTCTCTGCTGATCCCCCTGTTTCTACCAGAAGAGGGACAAAGACCTTGGTAGAGTTGGTTCTACGGAGAGTCGCAGAACCGGATTTTGTAGAGACGTGACACTTTAGGGACTCAAACCCCAAACATACACGGGTTTTGTTTTAACTTAGCATTATTGTCAGCGTTTATTTTCGCTGTTGCAAATCCTGAAATCGTGCAGAAGTCCACACCTGTCAATACCAGACGCCCATATCTTCCCCTAGGGTCTGCTTTAACCCGGTTAGTGCTGACTGACAGTTGACAACAGTGGTTAGAACATGGAAAAGAGAACTAGGGCTTACTTTTGAGGTCGCTTGTTATGTGCCCATCCCCATCTGTCCTCTATTACTGTAGCAAAAAAAAGTAGTATGAGGCGTACTGACGTAAGCTTTGCACGTTTGTGTTTGAATAAAAAGACATTAAAAAGGTTACAAGTGCTTTGA
>CM060318.1:87244165-87249165 GCA_030674155.1 Stramonita haemastoma | reverse complement strand
CTCTAAATGTATATAATAGAACGAGTGGACAATACCTAGTTAATGTCTGAAGAGTGCTTGCACACACTTATTTCTGCCAGTCGTCGTTATACTTTTTAAAATGTATGTATTTCCAGTGGGGCGTTTTGGAAATATATTCTTTCTGACGTCTCCCTGAAATACAGTGGTGGTCTTCTAACTGATAAATGTTATATTACAGTGAACTACACTGCAGTGTTTCGCATTGTACATACCAGTTAGTGCATGACAACTTTCTGTCTAAAACTGGGCTGGCTCTTCCCATGGAAAGAATATGTTCAACAGTCCATTGACATTCATTTGCTTTTGTCGTTTTTCTGTATTTTTTTCAGGCCCACGGGCGCATTTGCTTTTGTTTTAGAGAGCCATTTGAGCAAATGTTACAAAGGCCAACTCTCTTGTTGCGTTGATTTAAATAATCTACGCGAGATGTACGCTGCACTGGGGACTGGGTTTAACGTCATAAAAAACTAGCACCCAGGCCACCATCCATGGTTTAGTAGTATATGGGGGGAAATTCTCATCAACAAGACTTGTTAAAGATCGGAGTCAGAACCAAAGTTAACTACTCAAGGGGAAAGTCCCTCCCAACAGTCACCATAGGAGGCATCCGTCAGTCTCGGAAGACTATGGAGTTGCGCTCTAAGGTTTAGAGCGCGAAGTCTGGGAAAGTAAATATGGAGGGCAAAATGCTACCCATGCAGCAGACCTTCCCCCTCCCACGTTGCTGGAATGATCCATTGGAAAGGCAAGCGCCGTTACGAATGGTTCCAATGCCTGTCGCAGGAGCCATCAGAACGTTGCCTTAGCCTAGACTCAAACCATCGTCCTCATTTACAACCAAACCCAAAGTTGAACATCTAACCACACGGCCGGCTATCCCCCCTGCCTGTAAGTGGGGGTGACCTGTGAAATAACCATTGCAGCTGTCAGCTCAAAGGACATTAATCGGCTTTACTTTTTCTCCTGTTTTATGAGACCCCTCTCGTAATGGTTCTTCTGTCAGCCATTTTGTGTCAGTTCGGTCTCTCCCCACTCCCCTTACAGGGGCTAAACACGCTGGCTGTGTCCTCTTAATGAGATTAGTGCAGGTGTTCTGTGTACTGAGCCTTTTATTGTGTTGTTGTTGACGGACCCTTTTATTTTAAGCTGGTTCCATCCTCAGGTGGTTCAATGTTGTTTGTTTTTTTAATTAGATGCGGGTGACCTGGTTGCCATGTGAATGTTGGTCACCTTCTTACACTGCAGTACAGTGTGCTACACCTTTGAGACATGGAAAGTGAATGACTTTTATCACTTATCCATTATTCAAACCCATGACATGCTGGCTTAAATATATTGATGACAACATTTTTGACGAGGAGGCTTATCATGATAATGATGGTGACAAGTGACAATGAAACATTGGTAATGTGGCCACCCGTTTGAACCCAAACTTTTCCCTTTTCTTTAGACTTTAAGTAGTGGCCTGGGAGCTAGTCTTTTGGATGTACTGATAAGCTAAGGTCCTGGGTGTTCTTTTGCAATGTCGTTGACAGGTCAAGAGACGCCCGCACCTGTTTAAACAGAAATAGTTTTCCTGGTTCCAATCCTGTTTGAAAAACGAGCTTTCTTTGAAGCCTCTAACCAGGGGTAAGAGTGTAGGTCCTGGCCTTTAAGGCGAGGAATCGACACCACGAGTCCAGCGCCCATATTGTGACCTTAGGGGGGACGGGATAGCCTGGTGGTTAGAGTCATGCGCTCGTCATCTGCAGACCCGGGTTCGAATCACGTTCAGGAGGATTTTTCCTCTGGAGTAAACATCAGTGCCGACTCCAATTCTCCCCCCCCCCCCCCCCCCCCCCCCCCCCCCCCCCCCCCCCCCCCCCAAAGTCCTTCGGATGAGACTATAAACCGAGATCCCGTGTCCAAATGCAAGCACAACAGCTTGCTTATACGTTAAAACCTATTCTGCTCTTTGGAATGGTAGGCTGTTATGTGCCAGTGGAAACAGATGACAAAATGTACTCCTATAACCCAATTATGTTGACAATATTTTTCGTTACAACCCTTCCCCTGCCTTCTAAATCATTTTCAACAAATAAAAAAGGTAAAGGTAAAGGTGTCCTATAATCTAGGCGGTCGTAGGGGAGCGAGGCATCAGATACCTCAGTTTCTCTAGGGGCCACTATATTGAGGGTGGCGCCCATCTCCTCTTCCTCGCTGCTTTACCTCCCCTAACCCTAAAGAGGGCAGGTAGCCATTTACAGCTGGGTGAACTGGGGCGACTGTACTGAAGCCAAGGCATGCAAACGGTCACCCATCCAATTTGTAACCACACTCAACACTGCATAACTTGACTTGAGGAAAGCTAGCGCTCTGACCACTTAGCTGTCCTGTCCCCCCCTTTTTTAAACAAAGGAAAGAAGATAATTGCCAATTGGATAAAGATTGTAGAGCTAGGTCAACTCTCAAAAAGTCCTTGCAACTTAAGTTTGCGGGGCACTAAATACCTGCATCTGCAGCGCCATTTCTATGACGTTAGGGAATGTGGTCACAGTGAAACACAGTGCACACCAATCTACCCCTCCGCCTGGCCCGAACTCTTGAGCAGCCTTCAATCTTGAATAACTTTCCGTCTTATGAACAAACGTGTGCTTAATCTTTAGAAGACTATTTTTGCCAATCTTAAAGGTAGGTTTTATGTAGGATACATTGCAATCAAGTGTAATCATGATGTTATTCGCTGACAATTCTTCTTTGCAGTATCCTTCCTCGCTTCTACATTTTGTTTAGGAAAAAGTGTAACGGTTAGGGTCCATGATCAAGTCAGCTGTTGTCGTAGGGAGCCTGATGACTCAGATACCTCAGTCTGTAACCGAGCTACCACTATATTGAAGGCGCCACTCTCCTCCCGCACACACCCCCTACCCTAAAGGGGCAGGACCCACTTACACATGACACTGACTATGAAATCAAGAAGACATAAAACGGGACTACGCATACCAATTGAAACATACACAAAACGATACTTGACTGAGGAAAGTAGTCGAATAAGAATCCTCGAAGCCCATTAAAAAAAAAGAGAAGAAGAATAATAGCCAAGTTAGAAAAGATTGAGAGTAATACCCAAGAAAAAAGCTAAGAACGAAAAATGAGTGCAAGCATAAAAAACGAGAAAGCGAGGAGCGATATTTGAGTAGAGAGAAGAGAGGTAGCAAATGAAGAGAAGACGAAAGACGAGATGACTATGGACAGAATGAAACCAACCACGCTCCTTTATATTCGTCTATGACAATACGGTGCAAGAGTAAGCAGCATGCCAGGCATCATGAAAGCAGAAGTACAGTTGCTGTAGACAACACTGGAAATCAGTGTGTGAGCTAAAACCAATGCCAGTCGGCGAATGCTTTACTTTGTTTATTTCAATTTTGATTAAAAGGCAAGGATTTAAGTATGGTTGGCTTATATGGAAACAACACACAACAAACATCAAAGCTTCGTTAATCAAAACTCAATAGTTCAGTATGAAACACGCGATTGACAGATCACCATACCCCTTACCAAACAGCGCAATTCACCAACAATACACACTACAAAAACCCAAAACACACACACACACACACACACGCGCGTTCACGTACGCACGCACGCACACATTAACACACACACATACATATAAAAGAATACAAGAAGACTACAAAGAATACGAAACAGAATAGAAAAATACAAAAAATACGAAAGAAGAAAATACAAAGAATACAAAGAAACGAAGAAGAATACAAGAATACAAAGAAATCGAAGAGGATACGAATAAAGAATACGAAGAATACGAAGAAGAAGAAGAAGAAGAAAGAAAGAAGAAGAGAAGAAGAAGAAGAAGAAGAAGAGAAGAAAAGAGAGAGAAGAGAGAGAAAAAAGCAGGCATCTTTTATTCAAGGATAATAGATAAGCATCATGTGCTTACATCAGTCCCGCCAGGGAAAACATCAAGATAAAAGATACTAAACAGTAAAACTATATGCAGTACTAATAAACATACATAGAAGAGAATCAAGCACATAAAATATGATAATAAAAAAGAAAGCGTTAATAAAGAGCAAAAAGAAATAATGAAATAAAAAAAAGAAGAGAGAGAGAAAGATGAAGAGAGAGCAAGAAAGAGAAGAGAATAGAAGAAGAGAGAGAGAGAGAGAAGAGAGAGAAGAGAGAGAGAGAGAAAAGAGAGAAAGAGAGAGAGGAGAGAGAGAGAGGAGGAGAGAGAGAGAGGAGAGAGAGAGAGAGAGAGAGAGAGAGAGAGAGAGAGAGAGAGAAGAAGACAGACAGACAGACAGACAGACAGACAGACAGATAGACAGACAGACAGACAGATAGACAGATAGACAGACAGACAGATATACTGAGACAAGACACTCGAGAAAGGGAGAAAAATGACATGGCAGACAGCTCGAAATGCTTGAACTTGTTTATTATCAAAGTTTGATACAAAAAGGCAAGGCACTTTAAGTATGGTATGCTTATCACTGGCAAGAACAAACAAACAAACAACAAACACAAAGCATAAATAAAAAAAGAAAAGAAAGTTGATAAAATACAAGCTTACAATTGGAATGATCATCATACCCCTTTCCTAGAAAGCGGCAATTTCTTTATCATAAATATCACATAAAACGTACAAACAACCGTATAGCAAACAATAGCATACTTCATCAAATGATAACAACTCCAATTTTACAGTGTGATAATGTCAATATAGAAATTATCACTGTAAGAGTGAAAAAAACAACAACCACGAAACAATTGATTTTGTGCGGTCAGGATCTTAGATATAAAAGCATTAAAACAACAACATTTCTCCATTTTATTAACACTCTTAGAAATGTACAGTATGAAAAGAACGGTAGTCTCCCGTGAGTAGTAGCGTATTTCCTGAAAGACTGTGAAAGAGGTTAATGTAACAGACGATTCTGTTGGAGAGCAGACGATCAGAAGAATGGTCAGTA
>CM060318.1:87221665-87236665 GCA_030674155.1 Stramonita haemastoma | reverse complement strand
ATCTGTTCCGGCACACAATGGCCTACTTTTACGAAAAAGGGAACAGGGGTTAACGTGTGCGCAAGATGTTTTGGACACGGTGGCTAACTATACGAACTGACCGATAGTGGACATGGTCTCTATGGAGAAGAGATAGGCCCCTGTGAAGGACTGCACGTTCTTCACACAGGGAATCCATGTGGAGTTCTGTCCCCTGTGTGCAGGTTCAAGGTCGCCGTGCAGAGCACACAGCAGGTAGTAGTACACAGCGAAGGCCAGCCAGGTGAGCACAAAGCCGACTGCACACACACAGCACAGCAGTCACATCAACACAAGGCACACAGCAACAACAGTCACAGCAACACAAGGCACACAGCACAGCGACAGTCACATCAACACAGGGCACACAGCACAGCGACAACAGTCACATCAACACAGGGCACACAGCACAGCAACAACAGTCACATCAACACAAGGCACACAGCACAGCGACAGTCACATCAACACAATGCACACAGCACAGCAGTCACATCAACACACTGCACACAGCAACAACAGTCACATCAACACAAGGCACACAGCACAGCAGTCACATCAACACAGGGCACACAGCACAGCAACAACAGTCACATCAACACATGCACACAGCACAGCAACAACAGTCACATCAACACAGGGCACACAGCACAGCAACAACAGTCACATCAACACAGGGCACACAGCACAGCAACAACAGTCACATCAACACAGGGCACACAGCACAGCAACAACAGTCCATCAACACAGGGCACACAGCACAGCAACAACAGTCACATCAACACAAGGCACACAGCAACAACAGTCACATCAACACAGGGCACACAGCACAGCAACAACAGTCACATCAACACAGGGCACACAGCACAGCAACAACAGTCACATCAACACAGGGCACACAGCACAGCAACAACAGTCACATCAACACAGGGCACACAGCACAGCAACAACAGTCACATCAACACAGGGCACACAGCACAGCAACAACAGTCACATCAACACAGGCACACAGCACAGCAACAACAGTCACATCAACACAAGGCACACAGCAACAACAGTCACATCAACACAGGGCACACAGCACAGCAACAACAGTCACATCAACACAGGGCACACAGCACAGCAACAACAGTCACATCAACACAGGGCACACAGCACAGCAGTCACATCAACACAGGGCACACAGCACAGCAACAACAGTCACATCAACACAGGGCACACAGCACAGCAACAACAGTCACATCAACACAGGGCACACAGCACAGCAACAACAGTCACATCAACACAGGGCACACAGCACAGCAGTCACATCAACACAGGGCACACAGCACAGCAACAACAGTCACATCAACACAGGGCACACAGCACAGCAACAACAGTCACATCAACACAGGGCACACAGCACAGCAACAACAGTCACATCAACACAGGGCACACAGCACAGCAGTCACATCAACACAGGGCACACAGCACAGCAACAACAGTCACATCAACACAGGGCACACAGCACAGCAACAACAGTCACATCAACACAGGGCACACAGCACAGCAACAACAGTCACATCAACACAGGCACACAGCACAGCAGTCACATCAACACAGGCACACAGCACAGCAACAACAGTCACATCAACACAAGGCACACAGCACAGCAACAACAGTCACATCAACACAGGGCACACAGCACAGCAACAACAGTCACATCAAAACAGGGCACACAGCACAGCGACAGTCACATCAACACAATGCACACAGCACAGCGACAACAGTCACATCAACACAGGGCACACAGCACAGCAACAACAGTCACACCAATACAAGGCTCAGGGGACGGGATAGCCTAGTGGTCAGAACATTGCGCTCGCAACCCCCCCAAAAAAAACAACAACAGCATATTCATTTTCTCTGCATGAAAGTCGGGCTGCCCTCCCCGGAGAGAGTGCGTCGCCACAAGTGCAGCGCCTACCCATTACTTTTTTCTTTTTCCCGTCTGCAACTGTATATGTTTCCCTATCAGAGTGGCTTTTTCTACAGAATTTTGCCAGGGACAACCCTCTGGTTGGCGTGGGTTCCTTTCGTGCGTTAAATAATGATGTGTAACACACAGGACCTCGGTTTATCGTCTCATCCGAAAGACTAGCACCCAGACCTCCACTCATGGTCTGATGGATTGAGGAAAAGTTTTGGGCCCAAACTGGATTCAAACCACCGCACACTCCGACCCGGACTTTTCGCTCTCTAGGCAGGCGCGTTACCTCTAGACCACCGATCCACTCATCAACAGTAAGATCAACACAAAGCACACATCAACAAAGAGTAAGGTTAACACGATACACCTACACACAGGCAATAACAGTCGGGTTATGTCAACTCACAGAGCCCACATACACACAAACAGACAGACCGAGATAGACCAAGACAGACAGACAGACAGACTGGCAGACAGACAGACAGACATGGGTTGTTGGACAGACAAATATTGACTAAAAGAAGAAGTAAGGTATATCCGTTGAACCACAAAGAGAGACCCCGAAAACATGGAAGACACACATGCCCCTAATTTGGTGAGATGGACCTGATATGGATGTAACGTAAGCATTATTAATTAATCGTAGGCTTGTTATTACGATGCACAGTATGATTAAACAGCATGGTGAGATGAGGATATGATTGTAATGTGTACAGACACGTGTATACAGGCATAGACACTGACAGAGACACACAGACGCTGGGGCACAAACACAGACACACAGCCGCATGCAGGAGGCACACGTGCGCACACGCAAGTAGACAGGCACACACACAATATGCATGCATGAATGCATACACACACACACACACGCGCGCGCGACACACACACACACACACACATACACGCACACACACATCTTGCAAACACGTTAAAACCTCTCTCGCTTTTCGGAAGAGTAGGCTATTATGTGCAGATGGAAACGGATGAAAAAATTGACAAAGCTGTATACACACGGGGACTAAATGTAAAAAAGCACATGGGTGCTTATTCCATTGTCCTTGAAATACAGGAATAAATAAATAAATAAATGAACACACACACACGCACATACACACACACGCACGCACGCACGCACACACACACACATGCAACTGTCAACATCGAGAAAACTACATAGTACTTAAAACTTCGGTAGTTACCACAACGCTATGTCAGAAACATGTCAAGCTTTTGATCTTGTACAGAGAAATGTCTGTTTCCCTACACAAACAAATAATCGACCCCCCCAAAAAACATGAAAAGAGAAAAAAACAACAAACCAACTAACAATAGTTACCATAAACAACGAAGGCAAAAACCTAATAAAAGACCTAGAAGTAAAACCACGAGACCAAACACATTTATTTTATTTTAATACTTATTTGTCTTATTCTTTTATTTTGAGGATAGTGGAATGAGCATTCATTGCTTTTTTTTTTTACGTTCGGACCCCGGGTGTATGCAGTTTTGTCAATCTTGTCATCTGTTCCTACCGCACACAAACGTTGGATATGATTGTAATATGAACAGACGCGTGTATACAAAACAAGTAGATCAGCGAGGAAACGTAATAATAGGATGCTGAATCAATATTCACTTTTATATGTCTGGGTTTCACGTGAATGGTTTCTGTAAGGAACAATGGCTGGAACTGTTGTGGCTTTGTTTTATGTGGAATGGAGTCATTCTTCTAGGTGTATAGTGTTTAATATTCCGCTGTGATTAAATTTATAGTTTATATATTCTGACAGAGGATATATATATATATATATATATATATATATATATATATATATATATATATATATATATATATATATATATATAGAGAGAGAGAGAGAGAGAGAGAGAGAGAGAGAGAGAGAGAGAGAGAGAGAGAGAGAGAGAGAGAGAGACAGAGACAGAGACAGAGACAGAGACAGAGACAGAGAGACAGAGAGACAGAGAGAGAGACAGAGAGAGTGAAAGAGAGACACACACAGACATACACCGGGAAACAATAACAACAACAGCAACATGAGGAAAATAACACAAAGAAAAGAAAAGAAAACAAATAGCGCCAACCAACACAACCAACCAAACCAAACCAACCAACCAACCAACCAACCAACCAAACACAACCACCAACAACAACCAAAACCAAACTATCAACATCCAAACAAACAACACCCCTACCCCAAACATCCCCTCCCCCCAACCTCAACATCCAAACAACAACCCTCCACCCCCAACCATCCCCTCCTCCCCACCCCCTTCCCCCAACCCCCAATCCCCCTAACCCCCACCCTCCAAACAAAAAGCAAAACGAAGATAACTGACGACGAAGAAGAGGAGATTCCAGCGCCACTGGATGTCGATCAGCGTGGTGTAGAAGTCACTGAGGTATCTCCGGCCCCTGTCCGACACCCCGATCACCACCACGTTCTTTCGGCTGGCCCACATCAAACGGTCCTGGTCGTGATGGGGTTGCTGCTGCTGCTGCTGCCGGCGTCGGCGGAGCTGTCTACACAGCATGGTGGAGGGCGGGTCACAGGTGGTTAGGGGTGGTGGTGGTGGTGGTGGGGGTTAGCATCTTCCGACCTCTGGGTTGTGATGGTGTGGGGGTTTGGTGGTGGTTTTTCTGCAATGATGGGTATTAAGGTAATTTTATCTAACTGGTCGTTACCCATGAAGAGAAGGAAAAAGATAAACTCGACAGTACACATTGAGAGAGATAGAGGGACGAATAGAGAGGCTGACAGGTAAACACACACGCACACACACACACACACACACACAACACACACACACACATCACACACACACACACATATATATATATATATATATATAATATATATATATATATATATATATATATATATATATATATAGTATATATTATGTGTGTGTGTGTCTGTGTGTCTGTGTGATGTGTGTGTTTGTGTGTGTTTGTGTGTGTGCGTGTGTGTGTGTCTGTGTGTCTGTGTGTGTCTGTGTGTTTACCTGTGTGTCTGTGTAAATGCACACCTGCATATTGTGTTCGTATGCACACACATACACACACACCACACACACACACGATCAGCGATATTATATATATATATTATGTGTGTGTGTGCGTGTGCGTGTGGTGTGTCCGTGCAAGCGTGCGCGCGTGCGCGCGCACAAACATGTAGGTGTACGTCTACACATTTAAAAAAGAACAGCAACAAAAACCAATCAACAACAATGACTCATCCCATAAAACACAAAACAAAACAAAGCAGGTGATAATCAAATGCAAAAATTAACAACACTATTAGCTAAATAAAAACACACACCCACGCAGAATTCATACGAGTAACAAGTATTGCTAAAAAAAACTCCCAACAACATCGCCATCCAACAGGTAAATATTCATGATACGAAACGGCACACATGAAAATACGTCAGGATGATGCAACCTACAGCCCTACTGTCCTAAGACAACGCTGTGTGTTTGGTCTTCGTTTTTGATCCCTGTTTTCTTTGTACAGCAAACCGTGGGCATTCATTCACACAACGACTAGAATCAACAGTGATCACATCTGCTCCTTTCACACACACACCATGTTGAGGTCGCTCTAGGAAAGCTCATGTTGTGTCTAGTCTCCTGTGTGTTGTGTGTGTGTGTGTGTGTGTGTGTGTGTGTGTGTGTGTGTGTGTGTGTGTGTGTGTGTGTGTGTGTGTGTGTGGAAAGTTAATTAAAATAAAAAATCCAGACAGGACAGGGAACAGGCCACACATTTCGAGCGCGCACGCATGTACAGAAAGCCGATATTCCCAAGGTGAACTATTATGCAATTCTACACTTTAATGCTCTGTGCGGGTCCACATTACACCACACTGTAACACACACACACACACACACACACACACACACACACACACACAACAACACACATATACAATATATATATATATATATAACCCTTTCCT
Organism: Stramonita haemastoma; assembly: GCA_030674155.1. Classification (NCBI taxonomy): domain Eukaryota; kingdom Metazoa; phylum Mollusca; class Gastropoda; order Neogastropoda; family Muricidae; genus Stramonita; species Stramonita haemastoma. The sequence goes on along the minus strand of CM060318.1, from coordinate 87,230,700 downwards.
CACACACATAATACACTGCACAATATATATATATATATAATATTATATATATATATATATATATTGTGCAGTGTATATATGTATATATATATATACATACATACATATATAACACATCACAATATATGTATATATATACTACACAATATATACATATATATACAATATATACATATATAATATATATATATATATACAAATAATATATATATATATATATTATATTATATGTATGTGTGTGTATATACTTACACACACATATTGCACAACATCTCATCACACCACCCCCACTGCACTGTGCTGCACTTCAATTCACTCCACTCCACTCCACTCTACTCCACACCACACCACACACCACTCCAAACTTGTAAACTACCTCCAATACACAACTCTCAACAGCTAGCAACATCAACAAAACACACCACCACCAGCTAACAAAGCAGAACCAGCAGTTCTCTCCTCCTCACCTACAACTGTAATCTCCCGCAGCGTCTGTGTATGTGCACACCATCATCAAAACTGCACTACATCATAGTCACAGCAAGCAGAGCACAAAGAGATGTGCGGCTGACAATAAACAAGCACAAAAACTGCTGTAGTGAGGAGGGAGAGAAAGAAAGAGAGAGAGAACAATACCAGTAAAACAAAGAGAGAGAGAGAGAGAATGAGGGAATAGAAGAAAGGCGATATTAAAGTGAACACAGGCTACATAAATGTGTGACAGGGAGCGCGGACGTAGCCTTGTGGTGGCCAAGTGTGTTCCGCCCCTTCTTTCGCTAGAGCTACAGTCATAACTCAGCTACGTGACAGGTAGGGGTCACAAGAAAGCACGTCAGCCTTCCCTCTTAGCAAAACACAGAGTCACACACACACAGACACAGACACACACACACACACACAGACACACACACACACACACACACACACAGAGTCACCCACACACACAGACACACAGACACACACACAGAGACACACAGACATACATACAGACACACACACACACAGACACACACAGACACACACACACACACACACAGACACACAGACACACACACACACACGCGCACACACACAGACACACACACACACACACACACACACACACACAGAAAAGAGGATACACCCATACAAACAGGTTGACAGGCATAATAAGAAATAATAAAAACACCTGTAGGAGTATAGACACGAACAACGTGCACGCCCACTTTTCTGATCTGTGCATGCATTTATAAACATGCGAATATATAAACTAGTGGATTGTGGTTCTTAATACTCTGACATATCTATATAATTTTGTAGATCCTGCAAAATTCTTTTCCTCTGAAATTTAAGCATGCTAAAGTAATTTTTTTCTTTTCAAATCCGGTGATTCTGCAAGCAATTCGAATTATTAACAGCCAATATCTATTTTAATATTTGTCCTATCAAAACCAATGAAGATGAACTTACAGGAAGCTTCATGCCTTTAGTTTTGTCTGTAGTAATGTAATTTATGAAAAACTAATGGGTTTTGCAAAAAAAAAGTTTCTATGACATGCATTTTATTTAGTTCAATGACAATTTTAAACAGTTTATCATTAATTGTTCCCTTTAAAGGTTTCTATGACATGCATTTTATTGAGCTCAATGACAATTTCAAACACTTTATCAAGGACATAAATTGTTTTGTGGCTTTGTGTAGACATTGTACAAGCCCTTAATGTGATGACTCACTCTCTGATGTTGCTTTAATTAGAATGTGTGTGTGTGTGTGTGTGTGTGTGTGTGTGTGTGTGTGTGTGTGTGTGTGTGTGGTGTGTGTGTGTGTGTGTGTGTGTAATGTGTGTGTGTGTGTGAGAATTATAGTTTGTATTTTCTCGCTGACTTAAGTCAATCAAAAAGTAAAGGTGTCCCATAACCTATATGGTCGTAGGGGAACGAGGTGTCAGAGACCTCGCTTCTCTAGGGGCCAACATATTGAGGGCGGCGCCCATCTCCTCTCCCTCGCTGCTTTACCTTCCCTGACCCTAAAGAGGGCAGGTACCCATTTACAGCTGGGGGACTGTACTGAAGCCAAGGCGCACACACGGTCACCCATCTACGGGAAAGGGGGTGCTTTGACCACTGAGCTATTAGTAAGTCAACTGGTAATGATTAAAACAACTAAAGATCAGACTTTGCATCAGTTAAATAATGGTGGGGTCCCTTAGGGATCAACAGAGGGCACTAACAAACATTCAGTTTATGTTCGCGATTTACCCAGTTCCATTCAATGCAAATGCTAAACTTTTGCGGGAGAAACATCGCTATTCTCTGGTGACTGAAGAATGTGAATCAACTGACAAACTTCAGAACGAAATTCAAAGGTTTAGTAAATGTTCCCTCTAAGCCATCATGTAGTTTAGTAGACCTCTGGGGTACCATTGAAGATTTTGGAACCAGTTTCCTCCAGTCCTTTGGCGAAAAGCTTAAAACTGATAGGAGTAAAGGAAGCTGATTTATTGAGTAGAGGTAAGAAAATTGAGCCTGCTTAAAATAATATAGACACAAAATAGACGTGTATGTGTGTATCTACAAGACGAAAAAGGCAACAGATGCCATCCAGTTTGAAAGTATTGTTTATTGACAAAAGAATTGGTGAAAAGTGCCGCTGCATAAAATTCTAGGTTTTTGTTATTGAAAAAGATTTATCCTGGGCAGTTTGAGTGATATCCTGTACCTGAACATAAGAAAGGTAATGGTGTCCCATAACCTATGTGGTCGTAGGGGAGCGAGGTGTTGGAGACCTTAGCTTCTCTAGGGCCAGCATATTGAGAGCGGTGACCATCTCCTCTCCTTCGCTGCTTTACCTTCCTGACCCTAAAGAGGGCAGGTAACCATTTACAGCTGGGTGAACTGGAGGGGGGGGGGAGGTTGTACTGAAGCCAAGACGCGCAAACGGTCACCCATCCAGTTGATAACCACGCTCGATGCTGCCTAACCTTGGCTGGGGAAAAGTGAGTACTCTGACCACTGAGCTTGACTGTCCCCTCATAATACGTGAATATGTTTGCTATTTGGAGTTAGTTGTTGTTGTTGTTCGTGGTGGTGGTGGGGGTGCTGGGGCTATCATTGTTGTTGTTTTCTTTTGTTTTATTTATTAGAATTGCCTGGGATCACTTCCATTACTTTGAATTATGACTGACTTGATATTTTTTCTTTGGGTAGCTTGAAACCCCCCTTTTCATGTTCTAACTGGATAACGCTCTGAGGACAGACAACAGAAAAGACCTTGACGTTGACGTGCTTATGGTGTGATCAACCCGTCCCGTCACACACACTCATTCATAGAGCACAATATAGCACACACACAAACACACATACACACACACACACACGCATACACACATACACACACATACGTGCGCTAGCGCGCACACACACACACGCGCACACATACACACATACACACACTCACGCGCATGCACGCACACCCACACCCACGCATGCACACACACATGCACATACACACACCCACACCCACACACCCACGCATGCACCATGCACACACACACATACACATAAATACACACACATACACAGGCGCGCGCGTAACTGCACCAGTTGACCCACTAAACGTTAATGTCCTCCTCAACAATCATCGCCCATGCCGCGAAACACAATGCAGCCTGACCTTACCAACTTCCTACACGTGTGAAGCTACTTCCGATAGTTTCAAGATCTCAAACCAGGACCGTCTGCTAGTAGTTTACTGGTTGACTAACTAGTACACACACACACACACACACACACACACACACACACACACACACACACACACACCACACACACACACACAACACACACACACACACACCACGCACACACACACACCAGGCACATACAAAACACACACGCACACACACACAGACAACAACACACACACAGAGACAACACAACACAACACAACACACACACACACACACACACACACACACACACACACACACACACACACACACACACAACACACACAACACACACACACACACACAACACACACACAAACACACAACACACAACACACACAACACACACACACACACACACACACAACACACACAACACACAAACACACACACACACACACAGAGGAATGTGAACACATATAGTCCTACTTAGTGTCGAGAGAGTTTCTAGTGTTAACTCCAGGGAAAGGCGCAGATTCTTTCACCGAGATATTTTTTTTCCCGCTGTTATGTAAGTTTACATATTCATTTAAAAAGCAGGCCTAATCACATTATGTCACAAAGATGGTGTGTATTTATTTTTTAAAATTTTTATGAAATATTACATATTCATTTAAAAAGCAGGCCTAATCACATTATGTCACTAAGATGGGGGTGTGTGTTTATCTATTTATTAAAACAGAACTTTAATGAAAGTTTATATATTCATTTAAAAAGCAGGCACAATCACATTATATCACAAAGATGGTGTGTGTTTGTTTTTCTTTTTTTTTTAAATGAAACTTTACATATTCATTTAGAAAGCAGGCCCTATCTTATCATTTCACATTTTTTCTTTCTTATATGAAAGTTTGCATAAACAATTAAAAAACAGGGCCAGTCGCATTATCTTCTGATTTTGTGTAATTACTTTTACAAAAGTTTACCAACATATTTTTAAAAAAAGGCCCTATCACATTATCTAACAACAGTTTTGTTTTTACTGTCATGAAATTTTACATACACATTTAAAAAGGATGCCTAATCACATGATCTAACTTTTTCTTTATGGAAATTTACATACACAGACACCATATGCTGTCCGCAGAACGCAACAGTTTGTTGTTTTTTCTTTACAGACTGGATAATCACAGGCCCTGCTTTTCAAATGTGTATCAAGTTAAGTCAAGTCAAGTCAAAAATACTTTCATTGTAACTGCCCTTCAGGGGATGATTAAATTTTTATTTTTTATTTTTTACTTGACTTGACACACACACACACAGACACACACACAGACACAGACACACACAGACACACACACACACAGACACAGACACAGACACACACACACACACACACACACACACACAATATATATATATATATATATATATATATATATATATATATATATATATATATATATATATATATATATATATGTGTGTGTGTGTGTGTGTGTGTGTGTGTGTGTGTTGTGTGTGTGTGTGTGTGTGCTTGTGCGTATGTGTGTACATTCTAATTTTCTAAAACTATTAATTATTATTGATTGCTGTTGTGTTGCATAGGTCGAATGCAAGCGCTTTGATTTGTTTTTGCAAGATATAGCGCTATATAAATTCCATGTATTTTTGTTGTTGTTGTTGTTTTTGTTGTTGCTGTTGTTGTTGTTGTTCTTGTTTTGTTCTTGTTCTTGTTCTTGTTCTTAGTAGTGGTGGTAGTGGTGGTAGTGGTGGTGGTAGTGGTGGTGATGGTGGTGGTGGTGGTGGTGGTGGTGATGGTGTGTGTGTGTATGTGTGTGTATGTGTGTGTGTTATTCTTTTATATAGAAGATATATAGATGTGTGTATGTATGTGTGTGTGTGTGTGTGTGTGTGTGTGTGTGTGTGTGTGTGTGTGTGTGTGTGTGTGTGTGTGTGTGTGTAAAAGACAAAGTCAAACTTTTATTTTCAGATTGTACATTGAATAAGCAATGCAAGTGCTTTCACTCATCAAGCCATCCATCTAAAAAAAACTATATATAATTATGCACATGATAAAAAAGAATAAAAAGAAACAAAAAAGGTGTGTGTGTGCGTGTGTGTGTGTGTGTGTGTGTGCATGCGTGTGTGTATGTGTGTGTGTACGCGCGTGCGTGCGCACGTGCGTGCGTGTGTGTGTATGTGCGTGCTCGCGCGCGCGTGTGTACGTAATTCTGTAAAATTAGGAACACATCACACTGGAAGAAAGGTTACTCGAGCAGCTTCTTTACTGGCCCGTTTCCCACTAAAAGAGAATCAACCTTATGTAATGAAAAACAAAGGTAATTTACCTTTTCACCTTTGAAAACATGTCAGAAATTCAGCAACATTTAACTTTGTTTTTCTCTCCCACGAGTTTGCTTTTTCTTTCCGACAAGTGTTCGCGCGTCATCATGTTTCACCAGTTGTATCCACCACCACACATGTATGGTTATATGCTACAGATCTGTTCGGTGTCACAGATGAAAAGCACACTGAGTCGCTTGCCGCCACAACAAAACACCATCCTCATCTTTATCCCTGTCCCCTTCACACAGCGATGCAATTCCGCATCATTCACTGCCGGAGTGGTGAGGTTGCTTTGTCAGTGTGTACGGGCCCTTTGGTTTGGTTCGATTGTTTTACAACAGTCCCAGGGGAGCGATCGAATGGAAGGATGTACTGCACATAAACCGATCATCACCAAATGTAGAGTTGTTGTATGTGGGCCTATGTTCTGTGTCTGTACTATCTGTCAGTCTATCTCTCAACACTGTCACACCACATCAGATTAACTATGGCCTATTGTGTGAGTTAGTACAGAGAGAGAGAGAGAGAGAGAGAGAGAGAGAGAGAGAGAGAGAGAGAGAGAGAGAGAGAGAGAGAGAGAGAGAGAGAGAGAGAGAGAGAGAGAGAGAAGCAGAAAGTGGGGGTGGGGTGGGGTGGGGTCGATGAAAGGTGAATGTGTGGAGTGGTGGTGGTGGTGGTGGTGGTGGTGGTGGTGGTGGTGGTGGTGTGTGTGTGGTGTGTGTGGTGTGTGTGTGTGTGTGTGTGTGTGTGTGTGTGTGTGTGTGTGTGTGTGTGTGTGTGTTCGCATATGCACACAGTTTGGTGGACAAAGTGCAATGAGGTAGTATTCTCTCTCTCTCTCTCTCTCTCTCTCTCTCTCTCTCTCTCTCTCTCTCTCTCTCTCTCTCTCTCTCTCTCTCTCTCTTCTCTCTCTCTCTCTCTTTTATCTTGATCTTATCCCTGATAAGGGTGGGGACTGGATGTAAAAAAAGCATATGGGTGCTTTATTTATTATCCTCGAAATCAAAGAATTTGACATGACTTGACTTGACTCTCTCTCTGTCTCTGTGTGTCTCTCCTTGTGTGTGTGTGTGTGTGTGTGTGTGTGTGTGTGTGTGTGTGTGTGTGTTTGTGTGTGTGTTTGTGTGTGTGTGTGTGTGTGTGTGTGTGTGTGTGTGTGTGTGTGTGTGTGTGTGTGTGTGTGTGTGAAAATAAGGACAAAAGTAGTCATGTGTATTGGGTTCTGTGTGCTTAACAGGTACATGGGCAGTCGATTGACAGAGTTGGAAAGTAGATTTCCTGTGTTAAATTGAAGTCGTCTGAATGCGGCATTTCCTGTTTGTTTGTATGTAAATATGCGTGTGCGTGCGCGCATGTGCGTGTGTGTGCGCACGCGTGTGCGTGTGAGTGTTTGTGTGTGCGTGCGTGTGCATGTGTGTCTGTGTTTATGTGTGCATGCGAGCTTGCATATGCGCGCGCTTGAGTGTGTGTATGTGTGTTTGTGGTAAGGCAAGGCAAGGCAAGTGTATTATGTGTGTGTGTGTGCATATATGTATATATATACATATATATATACATATATATCACACATAATTATATGTATATATATTTATCTGTTGTGTGTGTGTGGGGGGGGGGGGATTAAGTTCCTGCCACGGACGATGACTTGCAAGTAGTAGATAATCATTTTGGTTGCTTATTTACAACGTAGCAATATTGTAAAAAACATTGAGCACAGCTATGCAAACAATATCGCTATCTTGGAAGTTCTGGGGCTTCCATTAATCTCATCTATAGTTAAATGAAAACATTGTAGCAATCAAAATGTGTAATTTTATATATAAACTAAAGAATTTAATAGGTTTGAGTAGCAAGTGCACGATGATTCCTGTTTACAGCCAGATGGTGTTTCTTTATTGTAATCAGGATAAAGAACATGTTATTATATCTATAGAATTTCTTAGACTCAGAATCAAAGATACAGGTGTTAGGAATCAAACACTACAGGTGATACTGATCACAGACTACAGGTGATACTGATCACAGGCTACAGGTGATACTGATCACAGACTACAGGAGGCAGAAACCGTAAAATAACCACAGCAAAAAGGTGAAACGTGAAGTGGTTTACACGACTACATTCATCAAGGGATCAAAGGTACTTAAATTGACTGGAAACACCCAGTCATACATAGATCGTTTAATGGATAACATTGCGCAGAGAACAATGATCAGAATAAGGTTTGGGGTTGTCACTCATAGTTTGCCATCGAAACCAACCGATTTTGGGGTGGATCAACCGCTAACGAGAGAGAGAGAGAGAGAGGAGAGAGGAGAGAGAGAGAGAGAGAGAGAGAGAGAGAGAGAGAGAGAGAGAGAGAGAGAGAGAGAGAAGAGACAGAGACAGAGAGAGACAGACAGAGAAAGACAGACAGACAGACAGACAGACAGACAGACAGACAGAAGACAGACAGAAAACAGACACAGACAGACAGACAGACACAGACAGACAGACAGACAGACAGGACAAGACAGAGACAGACAGAGAGAGACAGAAGAGAGAGAGAGAGCAGCACAGCACACGCACACACAACACACACACACACACACCACACACACACACACACACGAAGAACTATGAACAGTACGTGACCTTCCCGACCCGCAGAAATAACACCCTTGCTTTGTGCTGTGGGACTGTAGCAGGCAAATACAAATCGTTGCTCTTGCCTCCCCTGGGATGATGGGACCACAACTGCGTCCTGCTAGCACCCATGTACCAGTCAGTGTTTCAGCGCCTTCAGCCCATAGTCAGGACCACAAAATGGACTGCAGATAGCATAGCTACATTGTAAGGCTGAGGCTAAGCTTTTGGAATAAGTTGTACAGCCACTTGGAAACACCTGACTCATGTCAGAATATTGTTTGCTGACTTTAGTTCAGCTTTCAATACAATTTAGCCTCTTATTCTTGTTAAAAACTCCTGTCAAAGTTTTACGTATACAATCAATTTGTTAGTTGGCTGATTGACTTTTTAACTAATAGACCACGCAGTGTTTT
>CM060318.1:87191665-87216665 GCA_030674155.1 Stramonita haemastoma | reverse complement strand
TATTGATGAGAAAGTAGTGGAAGAAAAACATGGATACAATGGAATAAATATATTATTGAGGAAAAAAGTAGTGGAGTAAAAACATGGAAACAATGGAATATACTATTGAGGAGAAAGCAGTGGCGAAAAAACATAGAAACAATGGAATATATTATTGAGGAAAAAGTAGTGGAGGAAAAACATGGAAACAATGGAATATACAGATAAAGAGGAAAGCAAGTAAGCAAGAAAAAGAAAAATGAACAAAACAATCAAACAAAGAAAAAAGGAAGGAAAAAGAAAGTCCTGGGACTAGGACAGAATTGCAAGCAGCCAGCTTGTTACTGCTCACAGTATTGTTGTGTACTATAGCTATAGGGACAGGATAGCTCAGGGGTTTAGAGCCTCGCTTTCCCCAGCCAAGGTTAAGCAGCATCAAGCTTGGTTCCCAAGTGGATGGGTGATTGTTTGCGCGACTTGGCTTCAGTACAGTCCCCCTGTTCACCAAGCTGTAAATGGGTACCTGCCCTCTTTAGGGTCAGGGAAGGTAAAGCAGCAAGGGAGATGAGATGGGCGCCGCCCTCAAACATACTAGCCCCTAGAGAAGCTGAGGTCTCTGATGCCTCGCTCCCCTACGACCACATAGGTTATGAGACACCTTTACCTTTTCCTTTTTACCTTATAGCTATTATTTTTTCTAATGAAACATTTCTTTAAACCAAATGAAACAACTCTCCTGCCATTCATAAGTGACATACAGAGACATGAAAGTTAATATGGGCAGTTGTACAGTATTGAAGAACTGATGAGATCGGAGAACTTATAGGTCTGAGTGAATTAAAAAGAAGTTCCAGAAGCGTCTACCGAAATTATACCCACTAAATATTCCATTATTCCTGTAAAAACTAAGAATGGGAAAAATTGTATATTAAAAACATTCTTTGATTTCAGGATAATGGAATAAGCATGAAGTGCTTTTTTACATCTAGTTCCCATTTGTATACAGTTTTGACAATTTTGTCATCTGTTACCACAGGCACACAATTGTGTATTCCTCCGAAAAGCGGAACGGGTTTTAACTGTGCGTAAGATGTTCTGCGTACGTTTGATACGGACCTCGGTTTATAGTATCATCCGAAGGACTATAGTGAAAGAATGATGCCGATTTACGAAAAGAACAAAAAGAACAAGACACAGCTCTCCTTCCTTCTCCTGGGTGATTTCATCTTGATTTCATGGGGATGAATTGATGGTCTCGCAGCAAGTACGCCCATCTTGAAAAGAGAGGATTTAATCCCTAGAAACATTCTGTAGAAAAAAAAGTTACTCTCATAGGTAAAGTAGCAAAGTAGACTTGTATTTCATATTTTAAAAAGAAGCTGCTGCTAAAGTACAATAATCATCTGCGAACAACCTTTTCTTCTTATGGTCTGTAGTGTATAGTGTATATAATGTTGAAGCAAATCTACAGCCCTTCACACGTTTTGATGGAAACGTGCATCGTACCATCCTGTGGTCTTGAAAAGGAAACATGAGAACGTACTTTACAGGAGTCTGAAATGTACCTTAGTTTATTATAATTTTTAAATACGACATTAGGAAACTGACAGTAAGACCTGTTGACAGCGCTGACAGGAGTATGTGTACTGTGAATGGCACGTGTATATGAAGATGAAGACTTTCACTGATTTTGGCAGTGACACGGGAAAGGTGGGGAAAGGGGGTGGTGAGAGGAATGAAAGGGCAGGGTGGAGGGGGGTGGGGGTGGGGAAGGAGAGGGTGAGGATGGGCCACTGCCAAGGGCAAACGTCAGACTGACGTTGACTGATTAGTGATTTGTCTCCCCTCCCTGGCGTGCTTGTCAGCCTCACTGCCAAACCCTAACCCCCCCTCCCCTCCCCCTCCCTGGCCACCTCCCCACACTCATATATATACATACGCGTTCGCGCGCATACACAGACACAGACAGACAGACAGACAGACAGACACCACCTAGCTCGTTTTTGGCCTTGTGTGTGTGTGTGTGTGTGTGTGTGTGTGTGTGTGTGTGTGTGTGTGTGGTGTGTGTTGTGTGTGTGTGTTTGTGTGTGTGTGTGTGTCTGTGTGTGTCTGTGTCTGTGTGTGGTACATGTGTGTGTGGTGGTGCTGATATATATTTATTATCTTTGTGTATATTATTCGAATTTAATAATAATAATAAATCATAGAATAATTATGTGTATACATATTATTATCATTATATATATAGTGTGTGCCTGTGTTTGTGTCTGTGTCTGTGTCTGTGTGTGAGTGCATGTTGTGTGCGTGCTTGTGTCGTGCATGATATATATATAATATATATATATATTCAATAATATAATACATAACTTATATATATATATATATATATATATTATTATAGATATATTAGAAACATATACGATATTCTGTGTGCATGTGTTGCACACGTGTGTGAAGCTGTGCTGGCCTGTGTAGTCGTGCATGTGTTGGCGTGTGCGCACATTTTAACGTTTGCATGTACACCTATGGACCTTTACAGACTCACCGTTTGGTCGCAGATGAGAATATCCCAGAGGAAAATACACATCACTGACAAAGTAGTATCAGCAACAACCTGTTACTGTGCAATGCACCACGAAGACACAATCACACGTACATGCTCCAACAGCAAATATGCAGTGCATACACAGTTCTTATTTTAGACTGATTCAGATAGGAGGCGAACTATTTGACCACAGGATAAAAGGGAACAGTCACTGACATCTGACAGGGTTCCACATTTCGCAGAAACGTTTTTTCTGGGGGGGGGGGGGGGGGTATTTGATGAGGGAGAAGGGTGAAAGTCAGGGCCTGAATGTTAGGGAAATGTACTACAGGTTACCTGCCTCAACAGGTGTCAGTTATGTCACTGGCTCCTCTGTCTGCTCTCTACTGACAAGTCTAGGCCAGGAACAATGTGTACAGGTAAGTCACTTTGACCCACAGACGCATTAGTATACACACAGACATAGATACAGACACAGACAGAGAGACAGACATACAAACACACACACACACATACACAGACACATACGTACACACACGTACACACACTCACACACACACACACGCACACACACACACACACACACACACACACATACACACACACACACACACACACAAGCTTGCTATGGTACATGCTATGCACAGCAGCTAATAAGATCATTGACATTGCTCAATAATACATTTTAAACAATCGGTTTCACAGTTAGTGATATGTTTTCATAATTGATTACGTTTTATATTAAATCATGCATGTATAAAACAAAATACTATTCTCTACTAAACTTCATGAACAGTCGTTTTGGAACTGTACTCTAATGAACAAAAAACACTATAGCAAATTTTTTGGCATAATTTTGGGAACTATCACAGACACTGTTCTGTAATTTTTCTAAAAAAGGACGAGATTTATGTACTCTTGGGATGGTTAGTCTATAACAAGAACATACAGCCACCTGAAGTAGCTTAGGGGAAAAAACAATAAAAAAATAATTCAGTTTAGCGTCTTTTGCCAAACACAGTCTGCATGTGATATAAATGATAGCACTAATCTACATGCCTAGGAGCATGACTGTTGCCACAAACCCCCCCACTTAAAACATATCTCAATCTTCTGATTTTGTGGGGTCAAAATGATCTGTAATAACCAGTAACGCTACACAAGCAGACAATTTCAGTACAGTCTGGTTTAGAGGAAAAGCGTGCTAATGCATCAGACTGGGTACAGCTGTACAGACGTTCTAACCTGTCTAACAGTAGGCAACGTTGACGAACATGCATGAATCCACAGTCACTTTTTGGAGAATATTCCACGAAACAATAATGACCACAACCTTGACAACTGCAATAACCTGGAGTGTGAATGAAGTCGCTTTCAATGCATACTCTAGTAGAACACTATCACAGAATAGATAGCAGAAACATATCACAATATAGATAACTAAAATAACCTGCAGTGTGAATGAAGTCGTTTTCAAGGCATACTCCAGCGGAACGACATCACAATATAAAAAGGTAAAGGTAAATATGTAAAGGTATATCACAATATAGATAACTGAAATAACCTGGAGTGTGAACGAAGTTGTTTTCAAGGCATATACTCAAGCAGACCGATATCACAAAATAGAACACGGAAATGCCCAGAACGTAAAGAAACTCACTTTCACAGGATTCTGCAGCCCAACACCATCACATCCTAGATAATGGAAAATGCTTGGAGCGTGAAACAAAGTCGTCCAGCAGAGGTGGTCAGGGCAAGAGGGGTGCTATGCAGTGGACATTGGCTAGATCCCCAACACGAACAGCACGTGCCGGACTGTTGGCAATTAATGGTAATTACAGAATATGTCACTGCCAAGGTCCTGATTGGGATACAGATGATTATGGTTGGGGGGGGGGGGGGGGGGGTGCTGGGAGGATAGTAGAGTGAGAGGGGGGATTTGATATCTTCCAGTGACTGCAGATTTCTCTCTCTGGGGGTGGGATGGCCCAGTGGTTTGAGTGTGGAGCAGGCGATCTGAAGGGCCCGGGTTCGAGCCATCACCGAGGCAGCACCCGTTTGAAGGGAGTTTTCCTCTGGAGATAACTTAAGCACTAATTCTGCTTTCCCCGAATGTCCTTTGGTAAAGGTAAAAAGGTAAAGGTAAAGGTGTCTAATAACCTGTCTGGTCGTAGGGGAGCGTCGTATCAGAGACCTCAGCTCTAGTAGGTAGTAGTAGTAGTAGTAGTAGTAGTAGTAGTAGTAGTAGTAGGCACCAATCAGTCTCGGAAGACTATGGAGTTGCATTCTAGTCTTTAGAGTGCAAAGCCTGGGTAAGTAAGTATGGAGGGCAAGCTGTTACCCATGCAGCAGATCCCCCATCTCCACGCCACTGGAATGATTCATTGGAAAGGCAATGACCGATTCGAATGGTTCCAGTACCCTCGCAGGAGCCACCAGAACGTTGCCATATACAGCTCCGAGTCAGCCTGGGACTCCAACTCCCCGATTTTTCCTCAGGGATAGTGTCTAAACACGACACCTGTGTGCATGCTGGTTTTTTTTTTTATTAATAATTTTGTCATCCGCTCCTACCGGCACACGATGGCCTGCTGTTCCAAAAGGCGGAATGGGTTTTAACGTGTACGCAAGATGTTCTGCGTCCGTTCGCACACGGGGCCTCGGTTTATAGTATCATCCGAATGAGCTTCTCTAGGGGCCAGCATATTGAGGGCGGCGCCCATCTCCTCTCCCTCGCTGCTTTACCTTCCCTGACCCTAAAGAGAGCAGGTACCCATTTATAGGTGGGTGAACTGGGGACTGTACTGCAGCCAAGTTGCCAAACGGTCACCCATCCACTTGGTAAGCCACGCTCAATGCAGCTTAACCTTAACTGGGGGAAAGCAAATGCTCTGACCACTGAGCTATCCCGTCCCCTATGCTAACCTTCGGATGACACTATAAACCGAGGCCCGGTGTGCCACCACACACAGCACACGTTAAAACCTTTTGAAGAGTAGGCCATTGCGGTCCAGTAAAATCTGATGGCCAAACAAACACCACCCCCCCTTCCCAAAGGAAACGAAAAACAAGGAAAACGAAAAACAAACAAAACAACCAAAAACCCAATGACCCCCCCAAAAAACAACACAACAGCAAACATAACAACAACAAGAGACAAAAGCCGCATGCATACAAGTTTCGCGTTTAGAAATCATCCTTGAAGTCGGAATGTGACAACATTAATGTGTGTGTGTGTGTGTGGTGGTGTGGTGTGGTGTGGGGGGTGGGTGGGTGTTAAAAAACCCAGCCGCACACTAAAAATCTCATCATTGATGTAGGCTACCTAACAACTCTAACCAAGGAATCTCTCTCTCTCTCTGTATCTCTCTCTTCTCTCTCTCGTCTCTCTATCTATCCCCTGATACACTGGTTAAAGCATCATCTTCTTCATTTCCTCAAATAAGATTTCTGCCTTGCCTTCTCTCTGTCTTCTGTCTGTCTTTCTCATTATGATCCATCCTGATATTTTACTGTTGACTGGCACTAAAATATTATTCAACGGAGTTGTAACTTATCAGTAATCCTCAAAACAACAAACAACCATGCCACTGCACCTGTCCTTCTGTCCTCGACGTCTGCCTACTCACAATCACACACACATCATTATTTTACATAAACAAACAATGACCATACAAACACCACCCACACACACACACACCACACACACTGTAAACAAATGAACCAAGATCTTGCGCGCACGTTAGACCCGTTCCAGCTTTTCGGAAGAGTAGGCCATTGTGTGCCAGTAGAAACGGATGACAAATTTGACAATACTGCATACACACGGGACTAGATGTAAAAAAGCTTATAACCTCTAGGTATTCCATTATCCTCGAAAAAAAAATTCACACACACACACACACAACATAATAACACAAACTTCGACACACTACAGACCCGTCCCACAAAGTACCTTTTCAGTAGAACGATACAAAATTTACAATACGTATCACAAGGATTTAAACACACATACACCCATTCCATTAATCCAAATAAAAACAACACACACAACACACACACACACTCACTTAACACACACACACACACACACAACACACACACACGCACACACACACACACACACACACACACACACACACACACACACACACACACACACCACACACAGAGATCAACTGGCCACGTAACAGCGGTCAAGTCCAGCTAATTGAGCGGACAGTGGGATCAGGGAGTCATGGAGGGGATACCCACTGGTTTGGCACCTAGCGCACGTGCACGACTAGTGGTGTCTGTACTTGTAGTCTGCTGCTGCTACTGTGGCGGTGATGTGGTGGTGAGTGGTGTGTGGTGTGGTGATGGTGGTGGTGATAGCCATTGCGATAGTGAAGGAGGCATGTGATGGACATACAACCTTTGTTTCCAAGGGTTACAGATAAATGGGGACGGAATAGCTCAGTGGTCAGAGCACTCGCTTTCCCCAAGCTAAGGTTAAGCAGCATTGAGCGTGGTTACCAAGTGGATGGGTGACCGTTTGCGCACCTTGGCTTCAGTACAGTTCCCTAGTTCACCCAGCTGTAAATGGTACCTGCCCTCTTTAGGGTTAGGGAAGGTAAAGCAGCGAGGGAGAGGAGATGGGCGCAACCCTCAATATGCTGGCCCCTAGAGAAGCTGAGGTCTCTGATGCCTCGCTCAACTTATCCCGCTCTTGGCTCGTTGGCCAAACGGTTAACGTATTCCATCTTGAAAGCGACAGTTTACGGGTTTGATTCCCACGTGGTGTTGGACTTTCCCTCCCTTCTTCCATCTGCAGGAGTACAGTGGTAGTCTTCTTCTTCGTCGTCGAACGCTCGGACAGCAACGATTGTTTTCTTTCATATGAACGAAAATGCATTATATAATATATAATATATATATTTATATATATTATCATGATCTGCTTATCTAATTGTTCACTCTTTTATATCAAGGATAATGAAATAAACACTCATGTGCTTTTTTCTTTACATCAAGTCCCGTGTGTCTGCAGTCTTGTGAATTTTGTCATCTGTTCCCACCGGCACACAATGGCCTACCCTTTCGAAAAACGGAAGGATTTAACGTGTGCGCAAGATGTTCTGCGTGAGTTCGCAAACGGGCTCGGTTAAAAGTCTTATCTGAAGAAATTTTGGGAGAGTGAAGTCTGCTCCAGGGGAAAAATCCCCTTGGACGGGATTCGAACCCGGGTCGTCGGATTGCGAGCACAATGTTCTAACCACTAGGCTATCCCGCCCCGTTTATTGCACTGCCGTGGTAGTCGATGCTAGTCTTTTAAGTGAAGCGAATGAGGGTGCACGGGTACAGCAAACCACAGGCTTTATGACTGAAGGAATGAATGTATGTGTCTTTTGATTATGATTCTAGCATATGCCTGTCAGTATTGTAATTGCCCATCAGGGGATGATTAAAGTGCTTTTGACTTGACTTGACTGATGATAGGATGGGGTGGCAGGCTTAGCTAGCGTTGATGTATTGATTTTTAAAGACTTTTACTGGAAACTTCAATGAGAGCTCTAAGCTCTGGGTTTTTTTTCAGACAAAACAAATAATCACAAAAATAAAACACAACAGTACTGCAGTCACACTAACATATCCCCGAAGTCAGAATGTGGCTGCCTTAATGGTGGGCAAAAAAGTTGCCTATCGTAATAATCTCACCATTGGGGAACTTGGAGACCAACTAAAGAAAAAAAAAACCGAACAAAAACCCCCTAACCGTATTACACGTTAATCACAATAAATGAATGTTCACAAAATCAGCTTTTTAACTGCAAGATGACTGTGGAACTTGAAATCAGTGATGTATCACTTTCCCTCATCCCTGTCATTTTCTGATGTGGGTTGCATTGCAAACGAGCGTGCGGCGTATAAAGGGAGTTAATGAAATGAACAGAAATCCAATGGTTTGAGGGGCGCTATTCACTCTTTGAAATCATCAAATGGGATAGGTTTTACATTTTGTTCCTTAAAAATAATGATTGAATGGCGGAGAGAGGAGAGAGAGAGAGAGAGAGAGAGAGAGAGAGAGAGGAGAGAGAGAGAGAGAGAGAGAGAGAGAGAGAGAGAGAGAGAGAGAGAGAGAGAGAGAGCGCGCAAGATGGTATTTCAAGGGAGATAACCTTTTTGGAATGGTGTCAATTTGCAATAAGGAAAACCTTTTTCCTTCCCCTAGACCAAACCACACCAGATTCTGTTTATTCCAGTTTGTTGAGATTAAGCACCGATTTTTTTTCTTTCTTTTACTTTCTGTTATTTAACAAAATCTAGGAATCTACGAAAGCATGAAACGCATGATGAAATTACAAAGCGAGAAGAAATAATTAAAAAAAACAACCACTGCCACGGCATGACCTGAAAAGAAAGAAAGAAAGAATGAATGAACGAATGATTTCTGATACGTAAGGAAGAGAAACTTGCACCAAGTCCAGTCTAACAATCTGTTCTTTTAAAGATACATCCCATCAAAGCAATAAATGAAATATGGAAACTTTTAACCCTTCCCTCCCCTCGGAGAAAACTCCTCGCAAAACATAATACTCAAAAGTGCATACCACAGCTATCTAAGCTACATACTGTTGAAGTAGAGAGAGAGAGAGAGAGAGAGAGAGAGAGAGAGAGAGAGAGAGAGAGAGAGAATGACCACCACCTGGAAATAAAAGTGTTGAGTTTTTCACACATACACACATACACGCACACACACACGCACGCACACACACACCACACACACACACACACACACACACACAAACACACACACACACACACACACCACACACACACACAACGGGATATGGGGACATGGGGACGGGATAGCCTAGTGGTCAGAAGATTGCGCTCGCAATTTGACGACCTGGGTTCGATTCCGTTCGAAGGAATTTTTTCCCCTGGAGTTAAATTCAGTGCTGACTCCACTCTCCCAAATGTCTTTCGGATGAGACTATAAACCGAGGCCCCGTGTGCGAACGCACGCAGAACATCTTGCATACACGTTAAATCCTGTTCCGCTTTTCGTAATAGTGGACCATTGCCGGTGGGAACAGATGGCACAAATTTACAAAACTGCATACTTCAATTGGGATCTGGATGTAAAAAAGCAAATTCATAGTGCTTATTCCATTTAAACCTTTGATGTAAAAAGGATAAATAAATAAATTAATATAAATAAATTTAAATAAATAAATAATATAGATAAAAATAATAATAATTCAATATCGCCACACACATGCACACACACTACACAACACACACACACACAGACAACACCAACATGCACAACACAACAACAACACGCGCGGCGCGCGCACACATCACGCGCGGCGCGCACGCGCGGCGTAAACCCAAGAAAGCAAACGATTTCAGAGGTAATTAGAGGGCAATTAAGTGGGACAAACTTCACTACTAAAACCAGAGGGCTAAACTTCAATGAGAGGCTCTTCAATGATGGGCTAAACTTCCACATATCCAAATTAATGATGGCTAACTTCAATGATGGGCTAAACGTCGCCAACACAAATCTCACTATTAGTGAGGGTGGGAGCTGTAGCCCATAACGATAAAATCAACACCTCCCCCCCCCTCACACCAAACATTGCACCATTGACTTTTGGCAGAAAAAAATATTTCAAATAATAGTAAGGTAATCAATGTAAATTGCCCGAGAAAGTTAAAAGGGTAAAAAAAAAAAGGTAAAGGCGTCCCATAACCCAGGCGTCGTAGAGAGCGAGGCTTCAGAGACTTCAGCTTCTCTAGGGGCCAGCATATTGCGGGCGGCGCCATCTCCTCTCTCTCGCTGCTTTACATTCCCTGACCCTAAAGAGGGCAGGTACCCATTTACAGCTGGGTGAACGGGGGGTGGGGGGGGGGGGGGGGGGACTGTACTGAAGCCAAGGCGTGCAAACGGTCACCCATCCAACTGGTAACCACGCTTGATGCTGCTTAAATTTGATTGGGGGAAAGTGAGCGCTTTAGTTACTTTAAAAGAAAAAACAGAATTGACTATCATTGCTCATAAACATCGATATCTTGTATACGATAAGTCACAAACATGCATATCTCACAGAAAACATTGCAACCAAGACAGGAACAGACAGACATATTATCCTTATTGATAATGTCCAGATAATGCTGTACTCTTGTTGAAGTAAAAGTGCAATACATAAGCACGTGAACCGTTTCCACACCCATACACTTCGCCGAAAAAAAATCTAGAAAACCTATTCGTGTGTAAACTACTGAAAACAAGTAAGTGGCAAACAAAACTTTGTTTTAAACAAGATGAGACAGAACAAAAAAGTACAAATCAAAATAAAAAAGCGCCAGAATCACTTAACAACCAAGGAAACGCACACTCAGCAAGAGAAGGACATTGGAGGAGGGACAAAGAGAGTGGTAAGGTGGAGCACTCTCGCTTGCTTTGGTGAGGAACCAAGCCTCTTATCTCCCTTTAGCGGGCTTTGAATGTAAAGTTGTATATTGTTATCTTTGTAAAGCCCTTGTTCTCAGGCGCATGAGTGTTTGTTGTTATTGTGTGTTGCAAAAAGGAAATACATTATGTCTCATACAAACCCACTTACAGTGTAAGTTAATCTTATGATGTAACTTAGTCAGTGTTACTCATTTTTGTCCATAGGCCAGATCTTTGGAACTCTCTTTCTTCTGAACCTGGTATTCTGATGCAATCGTCTTTCCTGAAGATTTGATCTGAAAAGTTTTTTCTTGGGCATAATAGTTTTCTACAGAATTCGATTTGAAAAGCTTGTTTTCTTCCTTCTTTGAATCTATCTAGGTTTTAATCTCGTATAGATGAAGAGGTGCAAGTGTTAGATATGGGTGTATGACAAGTTTCGGTAGATTTTGGTCTGGAACATTTCCTATCGGTAACCAGGTACTATTCTTTTATTTCTGTATACTTGTATCATATCGAGGATAATTGAATAAGTACTCATGTGCTTTTTTACATTCAGTTCCCGTGTGTATGCGTATTTTGTAAATTTCATCATCTGTTCCCACCGGTAGACAATGGTCTACTCTTCCAAAATGATGAACAGGTTTTCACGTGTACACAAGTTGTTCTGCGCGCATTCGCACACGGAACCTCGGTTTATAGTCTCATCCGAGGGACTTTTGGGGGAGTGGAGTCAACGTTGATGCTAACTCGAGAGGAAAAATCCCCTCGACCAGAAATCGAACCCGGGTGGTCAAATTGCGAGCGCAATGTACTGACCCCTAGGCTATCCTGTACCCCTGTGTATGTGTGTGTGTGAGTGGCGCCGGACTTGTGGCGACGTCACTCCTCCCAAGAGGAGAGGCCCGGCCCGGCCTGAATCTAGCAAGTTTTGTGGCTAGGAAAGCCGAAATAAAACTTGCGGTACACATGTTAATAATCATAATATACACTAGTATGATGCACCACAGGAAAGTGCAGGCACTCCGCCACATGCCCACACACAAATAAACGCACAGGCAAACACGACCGCGGGCACGCGAACGCGCGCGCATACACCCCCCCTCGCAATGAATAAGGCGCATTTTTCAAAAAGATGCCACAAAATCGGCCGGTTTGAGTCACATCCTACCCCGATTTTTGCACAGTAGCACAGCCCAAGGCACCAACGGAGTCCGGTACTGTAAGCATGCGCGCGCGCGCGAGCGTGCACGGATACTCAACCCCCGGCGAAAAAGGTGCGGTTTTGGGCAAAGACGGGACCCAAAGAGTCGTTTTCAGGCCCGCTTTTCCCCGACTTTTGCAGGGTTCCAGACCCCAAGGCACCAGGACAATGTGGCACTGTATGCATACACCCTCTCCGACCATTTGCCATATGTGTGGCACCGGACTTGTGGCGACCCCGCAGCCGCCAAGAGCTGAGAAAGCTAGTTTCTTGCAAGGAAATCTGCTGCGGTGTACGCAACGAAAACCAAGCAGGGCGCACAGTAATAGTGACAGTATACAGCAATATCATGCACCACACCAACGTGCAGGGTCCCCTCCACATGCGCGCACACAAACAAACGCACTGACAAACACATGCGCGCGCGCGCGCGCGAGCGTGCACGGATACTCAACCCCCGGCGAAAAAGGTGCGGTTTTGGGCAAAGACGGGACCCAAAGAGTCGTTTTCAGGCCCGCTTTTCCCCGACTTTTGCAGGGTTCCAGACCCCAAGGCACCAGGACAATGTGGCACTGTATGCATACACCCTCTCCGACCATTTGCCATATGTGTGGCACCGGACTTGTGGCGACCCCGCAGCCGCCAAGAGCTGAGAAAGCTAGTTTCTTGCAAGGAAATCTGCTGCGGTGTACGCAACGAAAACCAAGCAGGGCGCACAGTAATAGTGACAGTATACAGCAATATCATGCACCACACCAACGTGCAGGGTCCCCTCCACATGCGCGCACACAAACAAACGCACTGACAAACACATGCGCGCGCGCGCGAGCGTGCACGGATACTCAACCCCCGGCGAAAAAGGTGCGGTTTTGGGCAAAGACGGGACCCAAAGAGTCGTTTTCAGGCCCGCTTTTCCCGACTTTTGCAGGGTTCCAGACCCCAAGGCACCAGGACAATGTGGCACTGTATGCATACACCCTCTCCGACCATTTGCCATATGTGTGGCACCGGACTTGTGGCGACCCCGCAGCCGCCAAGAGCTGAGAAAGCTAGTTTCTTGCAAGGAAATCTGCTGCGGTGTACGCAACGAAAACCAAGCAGGGCGCACAGTAATAGTGACAGTATACAGCAATATCATGCACCACACCAACGTGCAGGGTCCCCTCCACATGCGCGCACACAAACAAACGCACTGACAAACACATGCGCGCGCGCGCGAGCGTGCACGGTTACTCAAACCCCCGGCGAAAAAGGTGCGGTTTTGGGCAAAGACGGGACCCAAAGAGTCGTTTTCAGGCCCGCTTTTCCCCGACTTTTGCAGGGTTCCAGACCCCAAGGCACCAGGACAATGTGGCACTGTATGCATACACCCTCTCCGACCATTTGCCATATGTGTGGCACCGGACTTGTGGCGACCCCGCAGCCGCCAAGAGCTGAGAAAGCTAGTTTCTTGCAAGGAAATCTGCTGCGGTGTACGCAACGAAAACCAAGCAGGGCGCACAGTAATAGTGACAGTATACAGCAATATCATGCACCACACCAACGTGCAGGGTCCCCTCCACATGCGCGCACACAAACAAACGCACTGACAAACACATGCAGGGCGCACAGTAATAGTGACAGTATACAGCAATATCATGCACCACACCAACGTGCAGGGTCCCCTCCACATGCGCGCACACAAACAAACGCACTGACAAACACATGCGCGCGCGCGCGAGCGTGCACGGATACTCAACCCCGGCGAAAAAGGTGCGGTTTTGGGCAAAGACGGGACCCAAAGAGTCGTTTTCAGGCCCGCTTTTCCCGACTTTTGCAGGGTTCCAGACCCCAAGGCACCAGGACAATGTGGCACTGTATGCATACACCCTCTCCGACCATTTGCCATATGTGTGGCACCGGACTTGTGGCGACCCCGCAGCCGCCAAGAGCTGAGAAAGCTAGTTTAAGAGGACCCAAGAGTCGTTTTCAGGCCCGTTTTCCCGACTTTGCGGGTTCCAGACCCAAGGCACCAGGACAATGTGGCACTGTATGCTACACCTCTCGACCATTTGCCATATGTGTGGCACCGGACTTGTGGCGACCCCGCAGCGCCAAGAGCTGAGAAAGTAGTTCTTGCAAGGAATCTGCTGCGGTGTACGCACGAAACCAAGCAGGGCGCACAGTAATAGTGACAGTATACAGCAATATCATGCACCACACCAACGTGCAGGGTCCCTCCACATGCGCGCACACAACAAACGCACTGACAAACACATGCGCGCGCGCGCGGCGTGCACGGATACTCAACCCCCGGCGAAAAAGGTGCGGTTTTGGGCAAAGACGGGACCAAAGAGCGTTTTCAGGCCCGCTTTTCCCCGACTTTTGCAGGGTTCCAGACCCAAGGCACCAGGACATGTGGCACTGTATGCATACACCCTCTCCGACCATTTCCATATGTGTGGCACCGGACTTGTGGCGACCCCGCAGCGCCAAGAGCTGAGAAAGCTAGTTTCTTGAAGGAAATCTGCTGCGGTGTACGCAACGAAAACCAAGCAGGGCGCACAGTAATAGTGACATATACAGCAATATCATGCACCACACCAAGTGCAGGGTCCCCTCCACATGCGCGCACACAAACAAACGCATGACAAACACATGCGCGCGCGCGCGGCGTGCACGGATACTCAACCCCCGGCAAAAAGGTGCGGTTTTGGGCAAAGACGGGACCCAAAGAGTCGTTTTCAGGCCCGCTTTTCCCCGACTTTTGCAGGGTTCCAGACCCCAAGGCACCAGGACAATGTGGCACTGTATGCATACACCCTCTCCGACCATTTGCCATATGTGTGGCACCGGACTTGTGGCGACCCCGCAGCCGCCAAGAGCTGAGAAAGCTAGTTCTTGCAAGAAATCTGCTGCGTGTACGCAACGAAACCAAGCAGGGCGCACAGTAATAGTGACAGTATACAGCAATATCATCACCACACCAACGTGCAGGGTCCCCTCCACATGCGCGCACACAAACAAACGCACTGACAAACACATGCGCGCGCGCGCGGCGTGCACGATACTCAACCCCGGCGAAAGGTGCGGTTTGGGCAAAGACGGACCCAAAGAGTCGTTTTCAGGCCGCTTTTCCGACTTTTGCAGGTTCCAGACCCCAAGGCACCAGGACAATGTGGCACTGTATGCATACACCCTCTCCGACCATTTGCCATATGTGTGGCACCGGACTTGTGGCGACCCCGCAGCCGCAAGAGCTGAGAAAGCTAGTTTCTTGCAAGGAAATCTGCTGCGGTGTACGCACGAAAACCAAGCAGGGCGCACAGTAATAGTGACAGTATACAGCAATATCATGCACCACACCAACGTGCAGGTCCCTCCACATGCGCGCACACCAACAAACGCACTGACATACACATGCGCGCGCGCGCCGAGCGTTCACGGATACACACAACCCCCTTCGAAAAGGTGCGGTTTTTAGGGCAAAGTGGGGGAGGGGGGGGTAAAAAAGGGTGGGAGGGGGATCAAGCCCGCCTTTCCCCGACTTTTGCAGGGTACCAGACCCCAAGGCCACACACACACACAGTGGCCCTGAATATGCGATACACCGCTCATCCGACTCATTTGCCAGATGTTGGCAACCGGACTTGTGGCGACAGCCCGCAGCCGCCAATAGAGGTGTTACAGACAGTTCGTTGCAAGGAAATCTGCTGCGGTTGTCACGCAACGAAAACCAAGCAGGGCGCACAGTAATAGTGAAAGTATACAGCAATATCATAGACACCACACCAACGTGCAGGGTCCCCTCCACATCCGCGCACCGGACAAACAAACGCACTGACAAACACTTGCGCGCGCGCGCGAGCGTGCACGATACAGCAACTCCGCCGGGCGAAAAGGTTGCGGTTTTGGGCCGAAGATCGGGACCCAAAGAGTCGTTTTTTCCAGCCGCTTTTCCCCGACTTTGCAGGGGTTCCAGACCCCAAGGCACCAGAAACAATGTGCACGTTGTATGCATACCCCTCTCCGACCATTTGCCATATTGTGTGTGCACCGACATGTGGCGACCGGCCGGCAGTCCGGCCAAGGAGCTGAGAAAGCTAGTATTCTTGCAAGGACTCTGCTGCGTTGTACGGACAACGAAAACCCAAAGCAGGGCGCACAGTAATAGTTGACTAGTAATCAGCAATATCATGCACGCACACCAACGTGCAGGTCCCCCTCCACATGCGCCACACAAACAAACAGCACTGACAGCGACGCCTATCGCTTAGCCGCGAGAGGGCGTGCCGAGCGTGCATCGGATACTCAACACTGCAGAAAGTGTCGGTTCTTTGGGCAAAGACGCGACCCAAAGAGGACTCGATTTCCAGGCCCGCTACTATCTATCCCGACTTTTAGCAAGGGTTCACAACCACCACGGCCACACAAAGACAATTGTGGGGGCGGCGGGGGGGTTATCATACACCCTCTCCGACCACATTGCCATATGTGTGGCGAACGGACCTGGTGGGACGACGGCCGCAGCCGCCAGAGCTGCAGAAAGGCTAGTTCTTACGCAAGGAAACACACACACGGTGGGTAGGAGACAGACGAAACCAGAAGCCGGACGGCAGTAATAGCTGACAGGTATACAGCGTAAATATCATGCACCACACCAACGAGTGCAGGGGCTCCCTCTCAACACATGCACAACGCACTTAAGAGGGGCCACAAACCCACAAAAAACAAACGCACTGACAAACACATGCGCGCGCGCGCGAGCGTGCACGATACTCCGACCCTCCGGCGAAAAAAGGTGCGGTTCTATGGGCAAAGACGGGGTAAATAAGATCGGCTTTTCCAGAGCACCACGCTTTCCCCGAATTTATATCAAGGGTTCCAGACACCCCAAGGCATCCAGGACAGAATGTGGCACTGTATGCATAATATAAAGAAGCAAATATGGGGGTGGACGATTGGAGAGTATATATATACTATATAAAGAGTTTAAGTATGAATAAACGATAGAGCGATAAAATGGAAAGTCAAGTTAATACTTAAGTTTTAAGAAACTTTGATGGTGCGATGTGTAGATGATTAAGATAGTAGTTAAGTTAATATCTAATGTTTATAAATAGAAGGGAGTAAATAATTTTGTGGTAAGTTTTAAAAATTGATATATATCTCCTATTTGTTATGATATATGAGAGATAGGGAGATAGATAAATATGAGGAGGGAAATAAATTATATTAGTATAGTATTTTAATTGGAGATATTTAATATGGGGGAAAGGAGAAGAAATAAAAATTTTTTTTTTAATAAAAATAAAGAAATTTAAATATATATAAAAAAAAAAATATTAAAAAAAATATATAATAAATAGAGAATTATAAAATAAAATTAAAATTTATGATTTAAATTGATTTAAGGATGTAATGGATATGTATTTTATATATGAAGTAGTATGAAGGAGGAGAAAAGTTAGTTAAATAGGGTAATATATAAATTAAATATTTTTGATTTGTAAAAGATTGAAGTTGAGGAATGGAAATAGGTTTCATGTGGGTGGGTTTATGGATGTGGGGATTTATTGGGATAGTATGTGGTATATGTGGATTATTATTGAGGTGGGAAGGTAAGTTTCTGAGAGAGTGGGATTTGGTTGTGTGAGGGTATGTTGGGGTGAGTGATTTTGTTAGTGAGGTTTTGTTTTGTGTGTTGGATTGGGGGTGGGGTGGGAGTTGGGGGAGGTTGGTGTTGTGTTGTTTGTGTTTTGGTGGTTGGTATGTGGGGGGGTGTGTTGTGGTTTGGGTGGTTGGTGTTGGGGGGGGTGGGGAGTTTTTGTTTTTTGTTTTGGGTGGTGGGTGTTGTTTATTTGGTTTGGGTGGGTTGGTTTTTGTTTGGGGGGGGGGGGGTTTGGTGTTTTTGTTTTTTTTTTGTGTGGTGTGTGGGTGTTGGGGTTGGGGGTGGTTTGGTGTATGAGGTGTGGTGTTTGGTGGTGTGTGTGGTTTTGTGTATGGGTGTGGGGGGGTGTTGGGGGTGGTGAGTTTTGGTGTTTGGTTTGGTTGTGTGTGTGGGGTGTGGGTGGGGGTGGTGTGGGGGTTGTGTGAGTGTGGGTGGGGTGGGGGGGGGTGGGGTGTGGGGTGGGGTGGGGGGGTGGGGGTGTGGGGTGGTGGGGTTGTGTGGGTGGTGGGGGGGGGGGGGGGGGGGTGGGGGGGGGGGGGGGGGTGGGGGGGGGGGGGGGGGGGTGGGGGGGGGGGGGGGGGGGGGGGGGGTGTGGGGGGGGGGGGGGGGGGGGGGGGGGGGGGGGGGGGGGGGGGGGTGGAGGGGGGGGGGTGGGGGGGGGGGGGGGGGGGGGGTGTGGGGGGGGTGGGGGGGGGGGGGGGGGGGGGGTGGGGTGGGGTGGGGGGTGGGGTGGAGGGGGGGGGGGGGGGGGGGGGGGTGGGGTGGGGGGTGGGGGGGGGGGGGGGTGGGGGTTGGTGGGGGGGGGGGTGGGTGGGGGGGGGGGGGGGTGGGGGGGGAGGGGGGGGGGGGGGTGGGGGGGGGGGGGGGGGGGGGGGGGTGGGGGGGGGGGGGGGGGGGGGGGGGGTGTGGGGGGGGGGGGGGGGTGGGGGGGGGGGGTGGGGGGGGGGGGGGGGGGGGGGGGGGGGGGGGGGTGGGGGGTTGGGGGGTGGGTGTTTTGTGTTTTTTTTGTTATTTTTGATTGGTTTTTTTTAATTTCTAGTGGGAAGGATTGGGGGTTTTGAGATTGAAAGAGTGGGGTAGAATTAAGTTTTATTGAATTTATGCGCACAGTAATAAGTGACAGTATACAGCACCCCACTAATCATGCACCCAACATCACCAGTACATAACCTGCAGGCCTCCCCAAGATCGACACATAGCGCATGCACACACAAACAAACGCACTGACAACACATGCGCGCACAAACCGCCGGCCGCGAAGCGTGCACCCCCCTAGTCTACTACTCAACCTCCCGTCCAAAAGGGACGAAACAAAGGTGCGGTTTTTGGGGCAATCATTACAGAGAAGAACACCCAATCGAGAGCGTGCTCGCATATATAATCCGTAAGAAGGCCCCTTTTTCCGCACGACTTTTTTAGCATAGGGTCCAGACCCAACCAACATCGGCACCACCAGGAACAATTGTGCACTAGTATGCATACACCCTCGTCCGCTAACTCAGAGCCTGACTTTGTAAATCATGCGATAGTGTGATAAGAAGCTGGCGACCTGAGGAGCTTTAGATGGCGACACCCGCAGCCAAGCCAAGAGCTGAGAAAGATAGTTTCTTGCAAGGAAATCTGCTGCGTGTAACGCAACGAAAACCAAGCAGGCGCACATAATATTGACAGTATACAGCAATATCATGCACCACACCAACGTGCAGGTCCCCACTCACAATGCGCGCAACACAAACTAACGCACTGACAAACACATGAGAGTCGCGCGCGCTGCGCCGAGCGTGCACGGATACTCAACCTCCCCGGGAAAAAGTTGCGGTTATGGGCATAGACCGGGAACCCAAAAAGTCGTTTTCAGGCCCGCTTTTCCCCGACTTTTGCAGGGTTCCAGACCCCGAAGGCAACCGAGGACAATGTGTCACTGTAATGCATACTCCCTCTTCCGAGACCATTTTGCCCATATGAGTTGCACACGGACTTTGTGGCGACCTGCCCGCAGCCGCCAAGAGCTAGAAAGCAGTTTCTTGCAAGGAAAATCTGCTGCGGATCGTACGCAACGAAAACCAAGCAGTGAGCGGCACAGTAATAGTAGAACAGTATAACTGCAATATCATAGCTCCACACCAACGTGCAGGTCCCCTCCACAAGCGCGCACAAGCTGCACCAAAAAAAAAACCCCAAACGCACGTTGACAAACAGACAATGCGCGCGCTCTAGCGGCGCGAGCGTGCACGGATACTCAACCCCCGGCGAAAAAGGTGCGGTTTTTGGGCAAAGACGGGAACCCCCAGATTCCGTTTTATTCCCCCCCAGCCCGCTTTTTCCCCCGACATTTGCAGGGTTTCCAGACCCCAACGCACCAGGACAGAAATGGTGGCACTGTATGCATACACCCTCTCCCGACCAATTTGTGCCATATGTGTGGCCCCGGATCTATGTGGGCGATCCCCCGCAGCCAGCCAAGAGCTGAGAGAAAGCAAGTTTCTTGCAAGGAAATCTTGCTGCGGTGTACGCACGAAAACCAAGCAGGGCGCACAGTAATAGTTGACAGTATACAGCAAATATCATGCACCAACCACGTGCAGGGCTCCCCTCCACATGCGCGGCGACACAAACAAACGCACTGACAAACACAAGCGCGCGCAGCGCGAGAGGTGCACGGTGATACTCAACCCCCTTACGGCGAAAAAGGTGGGATTTGGGCAAAAGACGGGGACCCAAGAGAGTCGTTTTCAGGCCCGCCTTTTTTCCCCGACTTTTTGCAGTGTTCCAGACCCCAAGGCACCAGGACAATGTGGCACTGTCTATGCATACACCCTCGTCCGAACCATTTGCCCATATGTGTGGCACCGGACTTGTGGCGTACCCCGCGGCCAAGCCAAGAGCTGAGAAAGCTAGTTTCTTAGTAAATCGTGCAAGTAAATTCTGCTTCGGTGTAACACAACGAAAACCAAGGCAGGCGCACAGTAATAGTGACAGTATAACATTGAGCACTATCATGCACCACACCAACGTGCCAGGGTCCCCGTCTCACGCTGCGCTGCACACAAACATAACTGCCCGTGACAAACACACTGGCATGGAGTTAGTCGGTTTACATACCAGCGCGCAGCAGAGCCAGATGAAGAAATGCATGCGATGGCGTGCAGAGCGAATGCACGATAGGAATACATACAAATAAAGTTCCGCCCCGCGGCGAAAAAGTGTGCGGTGTTTGGGCAAAGAACGTGTACCCCAAAGAGTCTATTTTCCAGGCCCGCTTTTCCCCTCCTTTTGCAGGGTTCGGCCAGACCCCGAAGGCAACCAGGGACACCAAATGTGGCACTGTATGCTACAAACACCCTCTCAAACGAAAATCCATTTGCCAAATGAGTGCTGGCTCTCACCCGGAACTTTGGCGTTACACCTGCTCAATCCCCCAAGCCAGCGGAGCCGCAAGTAGCCTGAGAAGCATAGTATCTTGCAATGAGTAAACTCATTGCATCGCGCGCGGTGTACGCAACGAAAACAAACAGCCTAAGCGAGGTGGTACTCACAGTAATAGTATCTGTCGATTATATCCCACCACAGGCAAAATTCATGAGAAGTCACTCACACATAACAAGTGTCAGTGGTCCCACTGTCAATGTTCCACATTGCTCAGAGCAGCACAAACAAAACAAACGCACCCAAATGGAGACGCACAAACACTGCAATGCCGCGCAGAGAGCTGCTGCACGGAATACTCAAATTCAACCCACACCCCCAAACACCGCCTAAGACAGAGAAAGAAGAGCATCAGGACGTGCAAATCCCTATGTGTGCGTACGCCACTATAAAATCGTACGGGACCCCAAAAAAGGCAGAGCTCGATTTTCAGACACAGCCCGCTTTCTTATATTCCCCAGAACTTTCTTGCAAGGGTATCCACATAACTATCCCGACCCTACGAATCAATTGCATACTTGAAGCCTGGGGCATACCGCTGCCGACTTAGTGAGCGACGCCAAATGGAAAGCTTCCAACGGAAGAAGCGTAGAATCTACATAGCAAAAGTTGCCACCAACATCCCCACCCTATGTCAACTCAAGCTCGGTGTTACGCGCGAAACCGCAACACCAAGCGCAAGTAGATAAAATGGCGCAACAATCTACACATATTGACAAGTATAAACATATAACTGGCACCGTACAATCCATTAGTAGCAACCCAACAACTCAACCAACACTCCTCGCATACAGCCACGCTGTCCGACCCTACCTCCCTTTTCCACGATCGCATGCATGCGCGCCTAAACACACAAACCAATAGACCAAGGCGAACTACTGTGACAAACACCAATGAGCGCGCGGCCATCTCATTCAGTACATGCGCCACCATGCGCCGACGTACAAAAGCCGTGCACGTAAAAACCAACTCAAACACACGCACCCGGCGGAAAAAAAGGTGCGGTTTTGGGCAAAGACGGGAACCCCCCCCCCAAAGAGTCGTATATGCAGGCCCGCATTTTCCCCGACTCGACAATTTGCAGGTATCCAAGACCCCAAGGCACCAGGACAATGTGGCAGATATCGCAATACACCCTCTCGATAACGAGACCAATTTATGACCATATGTGTCGGTCACACCTGACTTGTGGCGACCACCCGCAGCCCGGCCATGACGCTGCGAGAAAGCAAGATTTCATTGCAAGCGGAAACTCCCTGCTGCGGTGTACGCAACATGAAAAACCAAGCAGGGCGCACATGATAATAGTGACCAGTAGTACAGCAATTATCAGATAACGCACGCACATCCACACGCATTCAGGGAACTACCCCCCGCAATAATCCACACTGCAGGCGCTCCACCTCACAGAAAACAAACTGACGCACTAGACACTAAACACAACGACGCCGGGGGGGGGGGGGGGGGGGGGGGGGGGGGGGGGGGTGGGGGGGGGGGGGGGGGAGCGGGGGGTGGGGGGGAAACACGCACGGATACTCAACCCCCCGGGGGAAAAAAAGGGGGGGTTTTTTGGGAAAAAAGGGGGGCCCAAAAAAATCGTTTTCCCCCGGCCCCCCCTTTTCCCCCGACTTTTGCAGGGCCAGCCCCCAAAGGGGCCCCCGGACAATGTGGGCCAAATGTATGCATAAAACCCCCCCCGGGCCTTTTCCATAGGGGGTTTGGGACCGGACTTGGGGGCGAAACCCCAGCCGCCAAGGCTGAAAAAACTATTTTTTTGCAAGGAAAACGCTGGGGTGTACGCAACGAAAACCCAAACAGGGCGCACGAAAAGTGACGCAGCAATATCATGCACCACAAACCAAAAGTGGGAGGGTCCCCCCCACAAGCGCGCCCAAAACAAACCACGACAAACCATGGGGCGGGGCGGCGCGAGCGGGGACGGAAAAATCAAAACCCCCCGGGGAAAAAAAAGGGGGCGGTTTTTGGGGAAAAACGGGACCCAAAGAGTCTTTTTCCCCCCCCGCTTTTCCCCCGGGCTTTTTCGGGGGTTTCCCAAACCCCCCGGCACCAGGACCAAAGTGGGACTGTATCCCCACCCCTCTCCGACCATTTGCCCCTTGTTGGAAAACCCGGGCTTTTTGGCGACCCCCCCCACCCCCCAAACTGGAAAAACAGTTTTTTTTTGGAAGGAAATTGCTGGGGTGTACGAAAAAAAAAACCAAGCAGGGCGCACTTTAAAGTGGAATATACAGCAATATCTTTTTCCCCCAAACCCCCGGGCAGGGTCCCCTCCACATGCGCGCAAAAAAAAAAAACCACGCCAAAA
The DNA here is from genome assembly GCA_030674155.1 of Stramonita haemastoma. NCBI lineage: Eukaryota > Metazoa > Mollusca > Gastropoda > Neogastropoda > Muricidae > Stramonita > Stramonita haemastoma. The sequence continues at coordinate 87,193,092 of CM060318.1, read as the reverse complement.
ACAATGGGGGCGCGGGGCGCGGGGGTTTTCACGGAAAACTAAAAACCCCCCCCGGGAAAAAAAAGGGGCGGTTTTGGGGGAAAGACGGGCCCCCAAAAGTCGTTTTCCCCGGCCCGCTTTTCCCCCCCATTTTTGCGGGGGTTTTTCCCGACCCCAAGGCCCCCAGGGCCCCAAAGGGGCACGTATGCAAAACACCCCTCTCCGACCTTTTTCCATATGTGGGGAAACCCCGGGCTTTGGGGGGACCCCCAGCCCCCAAAAAGCTGAAAAGCTATTTTTTTGCAAAAAATTGCTCGGTGTACGCAACAAAACCCCCAAACGGGCGCACATTTTAAAAGGACAGTATACAGCAATATCAGCCAAACCCCCCCAAGTGCAGGGCCCCCCCCCACAGCGCGCCCCACAAACAAACGCACTTTAAAAAACAACCGGGGCGCGGGGGCGCGACGTGCACGGATCTAAAAACCCCCCGGGGAAAAAGGTGCGGTTTTGGGGCAAAAGGGGCCCCCAAAAAGTCGTTTTAGGGGCCCCCTTTTTTTCCCCCACTTTTGCGGGGGTTTTCCCAAACCCCCAAAGGGACCAGGGCAAGGGGCACTGTAGCATACCCCTCTCCGGGCCAAATTTTTCCTATGTTGGCACCGGCTTGTGGCGGGCCCCCGCGCGCCAAGAGCCCGAGAAAAACTAGTTTTTTGCAAGGGAAATTTCTGCGGTGCGCAACAAAAAACCCAAACAGGGGGCCAGGGAATAGTGAAGAAAAAAGAAATATCATGCACCACAAACCCAAAGGGGGGGTCCCCTCCAAGGGGGCCCACACAAACAAAAACCACGACAAACACATGCCCCCCCGCGGCGGGGGCCCCAGGGATACCCCCCCCCCCCGGCGAAAAAGGGGGGTTTTTTTGGGGAAAAAAACGGGCCCCCAAAGATCGTTTTCCCCCTTTTCCCCAAAACTTTTGCGGGGTTCCCAACCCCAAGGCCCCGGGGAAAATTTTGGGGGGGCACTGTTGCATACCCCTCTCCGACCATTTGCCTATGTGTGGCCCCGGGAATTGTGGCGCCCCGGGGGGGCCGCCAAATGAGAAAGCAAGTTTTTTTGCAAGGAAATCTGCTGCGGTTTTAGGGCAAAAAAACCCCCAAGCAGGGCGCAATTTAAAAGTGCAGTTACAGCAATACTTCACCACCCCCAAAGGCAGGGCCCCCCTCCAAGGGCCCCGCCCCAAAAAAAAAACCACTGCAAAAAAAAGCGCGCGCCCCGGGGGAGCGGCACGGATACTAAACCCCCCCGGGCGAAAAAGGGGGTTTTTTGGGGCAAAGACGGGCCCCAAAAGGGGTGGGTTTTTCCCCCCTTTTTTTCCCCCCACTTTTGCGGGGTTTCCAGACCCCAAGGCCCCGGGACAATGTGGCACTGTTCATACCCCTCCCCCGAC
>CM060318.1:87190402-87191565 GCA_030674155.1 Stramonita haemastoma | reverse complement strand
ACAGGAGAAAAAGTAAAGCCGATTAATGTCCTTTGAGCTGACAGCTGCAATGGTTATTTCACAGGTCACCCCCACTTACAGGCAGGGGGGATAGCCGGCCGTGTGGTTTAGATGTTCAACTTTGGGTTTGGTTGTAAATGAGGACGATGGTTTGAGTCTAGGCTAAGGCAACGTTCTGGTGGCTCCTGCGACGGCATTGGAACCATTCGTAACGGCGCTTGCCTTTCCAATGGATCATTCCAGCAACGTGGGGAGGGGGAAGGTCTGCTGCATGGGTAGCATTTTGCCCTCCATATTTACTTTCCCAGACTTCGCGCTCTAAACCTTAGAGCGCAACTCCATAGTCTTCCGAGACTGACGGATGCCTGCTATGGTGACTGTTGGGAGGGACTTCTCCCCTTGAGTAGTTAACTTGGGTTCTGACTCCGATCTTTAACAAGTCTTGTTGATGAGAATTTCCCCCCATATACTACTAAACCATGGATGGTGGTCTGGGTGCTAGTTTTTTATGACGTTAAACCCAGTCCCCAGTGCAGCGTACATCTCGCGTAGATTATTTAAATCAACGCAACAAGAGAGTTGGCCTTTGTAACATTTGCTCAAATGGCTCTCTAAAACAACAGCAAATGCGCCCGTGGGCCTGAAAAAAAATACAGAAAAACGACAAAAGCAAATGAATGTCAATGGACTGTTGAACATATTCTTTCCATGGGAAGAGCCAGCCCAGTTTTAGACAGAAAGTTGTCATAGCACTAACTGGTATGTACAATGCGAAACACTACAGTGTAGTTCACTGTAATATAACATTTATCAGTTAGAAGACCACCACTGTATTTCAGGGAGACGTCAGAAAGAATATATTTCCAAAAACCCCACTGGAAATACCAGAGATTTTAAAAAGTATAACGACGACTGGCAGAAATAAGTGTGTGCAAGCACTCTTCGAGACATTAACTAGGTATTGTCCACTCGTTCTATTATATACATTTAGAGTTCACACATTACACACGTTAAGAGCATTTAAAAAGAAATACACCAATTACTAAAAGAACGATAAAACTGCGTAATGGTGCTTTAACATTTTTTTAAGTCACAGCTGTTGAGAGTATGGTTACTTCTGTTTTCACCTCTAACAAATTATAACATTTTTTGATGCAGAAAAG
>CM060318.1:87182902-87187902 GCA_030674155.1 Stramonita haemastoma | reverse complement strand
GCAGTACTTCTTCTCAATTGTTCTTCTTCGCGATTCTTCTTCTTCTTCGCAATCCTTCTTCTTCTTCGCAATTCTTCCTCTTCTTCGCAATTCTTCTTCTTCTTCTTCTTCTTCTTCTTCTTCTTCTTCTTCTTCTTCTTCTTCTTCTTCTTTTTCCTCCTCCTCCTCCTCCTCCTCTTCTTCGCTCCTCTTTTTCCTCTTCTTCGTAGTCTTCTTGTCTCTAGCCTAGCATCCTGTGTGACCATTAATTTCTTATCTGTTTTTCTTTTGATCTGACTTGTTGGACTGGATTCGAACCGAGAACTCCTGCTTCTCTGGAGGGTGGTGGTAGCCCTGTAGAGAGGCCTGTAGGGTACAGGCCTCAGTCAGCAAGTTAACTGCTCACTCACCGCTTTGGTTCCACCAGCCTAGATAAGCTCGTACCACTTCACACATAAACCCTATCTCCTTAGCATGGTGTGCCCTACTGTCTCTGTGTGTGTGTGTGTGTGTGTGTGTGTGTGTGTGTGTGTGTGTGTGTGTGTGTGTGTGTGTGTGTGTGTGTGTGTGTGTGTGTCGGTGTGTGTGTCGGTGTGTGTTTGTGTGTGAGGGAGAGGGTGTTATTGTTGTTGTGTCGCCAATTTAAAGTCTGTTCACTCACAGTAATATCAGACGAAAAAAGCGCAAAGTGTAATGGAAGGTAAAGTGGTGTGTGTGTGTGTGTGTGTGTGTGTGTGTGTGTGTGTGTGTGTGTGTCTGTGTGTCTGTGTGTCTGTGTGTGTGTGTGTGTGTGTGTGTGTCTCTCTCTCTCTCTCTCTCTCTCTCTCTCTCTCTCTCTCTCTCTCTCTCTCTCTCTCTCTCTCTCTCTCTCTCTCTCTCTCTCTCTCTCTCTCTTCTCTCTGAGTTGATTCTATTCATAAGATTTTTAAATTATTGATATGTGCATGCTTCCATCATACAAGTATAAAACGCACAGAGCTTTCCACTGGGGTATTTCTATAGCGCTGTAGAAAATAGAGTGTAATTACTCTTTTGATCTGCAATACGCCCTACATTTCAGCTTCACATTGGTGACTCGGTGGTTAGAAGTAGCTAACACACGTGCATCAAAAGCCAAAAATTATCGGTTCGACCCCCCTATGTGCCCAAACTTTTCCTCCACCCGCTAGACCTTCAGTGGTGGTCTGGGTACTAGTCTTTCGGATCAGACGGAAAATTAAGGTCTTTGCTTAACTCGCCTTCAGCACACGTTACAGCACACACGGCAATAAGAGTGTTTTTCCTGGAAAAATTTCTATAGAAAGATCCAATCTCACATGGAAACACACCTGCAAACTGGTACATAAAAATGGGTGGCGCTGCTCTTGTGGCAACGCGCTCTCCCCGGGAAGAGCAACATAAAGTTTACGCAGACAAATCTACCTTGACTGAAAGTGGTATTCTATTGAATTCAATTCAATTTAATCTGAGGTGGGTTGGTGGTTCTGGAGGTTACTGTGTAAGTCAACTCAGCTGCGGGTATGTGGTTTGACTCCTGTTCAAAGCAGACTAAATTTGTCTGTACACTACATAGAAAATGTGTGTGTGTACTTGCTCCTATGAAGAGATGGTAACTTTAATCTTGTGTAATGTAAGATCTTATGTCAGTCAGTCAGTCAGTCAGTCCCATGTCCCAAAGGACGTAGGGGGGACATGAGAGAAGACGCAACGGAGATCTTTTTCCATGCTTCACGATCCTGTGTGGCTAGTAGGAGGTGTTGCAGGGGTTGGGCGGTCCAGTCTTTGATGTTGTCAACCCATGATTTCTTTTGGCGGCCTCTTCTTCTCTTGCCCTCGACTGTTCCTTGCAAGATGGTTTTTGCTAGGGTGTTGTGTCTTGTGGTGTGACCAAACCCCATCAGCTTTCTCCTCTTTATGGTGGAGAGCAAAGGCTCTTGGGGGCCCACACGCTTTTTGATTTCTTCTTTCACATAGTTATTGGTCTTGTGTTCTTTGTATGATATTTTGAGGAGTCTTCTGTGGCACTTGTTCTCGAATGCTTGGATTCTTCTCTCTAACTCTGCTGTCAGAGTCCATGATTCACAGCCATATAGGAGGATAGATATCACGAGGGATTTGTAGAGGTGGTATTTGGTGCAGAAGCTGATGTTGTTGCTTCTGATGATCCTCTGGAGTCTGACTAGAGCAGATGTTGCTGTTGCAATGCGAGCTTTCACTTCATTGTTTGATGTGCCATCTTTTGTTAGGATGGAGCCTAAGTATTTGAATTGGCTCACCTCTTCCAATATTTCTCCATTCATCTTTATTTCCGTGCTGTCATTACTCGCGCTGTTGACCATGATCTTCGATTTCTCTGTACTGACCTCCATGCCGTATGCGCTCGCTCGATCTGTTAGACTGTCTGTGAGGATTTGCAGTTCTTGTTTGCTGCTGCCCATGAGGTCAATGTCATCTGCAAATCTGAGGTTGCAAAGGGGTCTTCCACCAATGGAGATGGAAGTGTGGTGGTTTTGCAGTGTCTCTGTCATGATGTTTTCGAGGAAGAGGTTGAAGAGTACAGGTGAGAGAAGGCAGCCCTGGCGGACTCCAACCGTGGTCTTGAAGAACTCGCCCACGTGATTGTTCATGAAAACTGCACTTCTTGCATTCTCATACAGAGCCTTGATGACTTCAATTAGGCAGTTGTCAATGTTGAAGTGCCTGAGTACTTGCCAGAGGCCGTCATGCCATACCCTGTCAAAGGCCTTTTTGAAGTCTATAAAATTGTGGTACAAGTCTTTTTGGTGTTGGAGATGCTTCTCTATCAGAATTCTCAGGTTGAAAATTTGTTCCATTGTGCTGCGTTTTGGTCTAAAGCCCGCTTGTTCTTCTGCCAGGAGTTTTTCTGCTTGGTTTTTCAGTCTGTTGAGGACTACCTGCAGCATGATCTTGCTAGGATGGCTTATGAGACTGATGGTTCTGTAGTTCTGACATTGCTTGAGGTTTCCTTTCTTTGGCAGGGGCATAAGATCTTATGTGAGCATCGCAAACTTAAACTATCAACAGCAAAACTATAGACAGAAAACAAACAACACGACAGCTTCTCCTGGCTTTCGTTACAAAACAAAACAAGATTTTGTAGGTTACAAATAAACACATATAGAGGGAACAGAAATAAACATGGGTGAAGATGTGCTCTGAAAACGCTCTCCTCGGGAAGTGAATCAGAGTTTCACTGGAGCTGTCTGCCAGGTGATAAAGGCCGTTCAGTACAGAACAATGCAACAGGACAAACTTCAGACCGAGCAAACACGATGCTTCACGACCAGATTAGGCTGAGCCGGATAAGGTCAGGAAGTCAACTTCAAACACTAAACAAGATCAAAGTTAACTCTCTCCAGACCATGCCTGCGACCTCTGATAAGCGCCTACTCAGGGGCCGAAACTGGAATCGGGTGTGACAGAGTGACTGGTTTCTTTCTATGAAATGTTCTAAATGCCGTCATAGACTAATGTTGTATATATTTTAATCTATCATTGTTTGTGTTGTCATTCTTCTGAGACTGACTTCTCTTTCTGGCATCCCCATTAAAATATGATAACAATAAATGGAAATTTTTATAGCGCTGAACTCTGAAACGCAAACAAATCAAAGCACTTGTAACCTTTTTTAATGTCTTTTTATTCAAACACAAACGCACAAAGCTTACGTCAGTACGCCTCATACTACTTTTTTTTTGCTACAGTAATAGAGGACAGATGGGGATGGGCACATAACAAGCGACCTCAAAAGAAAGCCCTAGTTCTCTTTCCCATGTTTCTAACTACAGTTGTCAACTGTCAGTCAGCACTAACCGGGTTAAGGCAGACCCTAGGGGAAGATATGGGCGTCTGGTATTGACAGGTGTGGACTTCTGCACGATTTCAGGATTTGCAACAGCGAAAATAAACGCTGACAATAATGCTAAGTTAAAACAAAACTCATGTATGTTTGGGGTTTGAGTCCCTAAAGTGTCACGTCTCTTCAAAATCCGGTTCTGCGACTCTCCGTAGAATCAACTCTACCAACGTCTTTGTCCTGTTCTGGTAGAAACAGGGGGATCAGCAGAGACAGTGCTGACCGGGAGTTGGAACATTCCGTTTTCTCTCCGAGGATTACATTCCCTGTCTTTGACATTCCTGCTGTCAGAGCTTAATCCCTGGATCAATATTCTCTGTCATCAATATTCTCTATCATCAATATCTCTATCATCATTCTCTATCATCGATTTTCTCTTTCACTCCACAGTCCAGCGTTTGGAATTTTTCTCTTCGAGTATTCATACCTATCTCGACCTTCTTTCATATCTTCTGAATTCTGAACAATGAATTATAAGCCACAGAACGGCTTTACACTGTGTGTGTGTGTGTGTGTGTGTGTGTGTGTGTGTGTGTGTGTGTGTGTGTGTGTGTGTGTGTATGTGTGTTTGGGTGTGTGTGTGATGGTGTGTGTGTGTGTATGTGTGCGTGCGGTTGTGTGTGTGTGGTGTGTGTGTGTGTGTGTGTGTGTGTGTGTCTGTGTGTCTGTGTCTGTGTCTGTATCGGTGTCTGTATCTGTGTGTGTGTGTGTGTGTGTCTTTGTGTGTCTCTGTGTGTATGTGTGTGTGTGTTTAGGACAGATCAATCCAAAGTTTTTCATCTACTCTACGACCTGTGTCAAGTCAACAGCCTGTGTTGTTCCCCGTGATCGCCTTACAGCGCGGGTTACAGCACTGAAAACACTCTTTCACCCACTGACAGCGATCTTTTCATGGCTCCCAACAAGAGGAAATCTCTACCCCTTGCACTGCTTGTGACCTTTGAGCTGCGCTTGGTACCACAGACTGCAGCAGTGTGGTTGTGTGGTGACCTCAGTTCAGTTCACTCTCTGTCTCTGTGCTGATTGCAGTGTGGTTCTGTGGTGACCTCAGTTCAGTTCAGTGTCGGCATTGCCCTTACTTTCACAGACTGCAGCAGTGTGGTTCTGTGGTGACCTCAGTTCAGTTCAGTGTCGGCATTGCCCT
>CM060318.1:87162902-87170402 GCA_030674155.1 Stramonita haemastoma | reverse complement strand
AGAGAGAGAGAGAGAGAGAGAGAGAGAGAGAGAGAGAGAGAGAGAGAGAGAGAGAGAGAGAGAGAGAGAGAGAGAGAGAGAGAGAGAGAGAGAGAGACAGACAGACAGACAGACAGACAGACAGACAGACAGACAGACAGACAGACAGACAGACAGACAGACAGACAGACAGACAGACTGACAGACAGACAGACAGAGACAGCGAGACAGACAGACAGACAGACAGACAGAGAGACAGGCAGACAGACAGACAGACAGACATAGAGACAGAGAGGGACAGAGAGAAAGGGGGTAGAGAGAGAGAGAGACAGAGAGAGGGGGGGAACAGAGAGAGGGGGGGTAGAGAGAGATAGAAGGATGAATGAATGAATGAATGAATGAATGAATGAATGAATGAATGAATGAATTATCTTTATTTTTCAAGGGTAAAAGAATAAGTATTTACATCACTTTTTTCATCCAGCCGGCCCTTGTCCTGATTAGGGAATAGCAAAACAACTCCCAAAAAATCAACAACAAAACAAAAGAAAACAAAAACCACCATCACCAAGTAGAAAAGTTTAACCAATGATTTCAAACAAAGGAGAACGACATACATTCAACTAAAGCATAATCCCTCGCTGAAAACATTGATAATTATTTTAACAAAAGAGATAGTTATGTATGAGAGATAGATAGATAGACAGACAGAGACAGACAGACAGACAGACAGAGACAGACGGAGAGAGACAGACACAGAGTTAGATAGAAACAGAGACAGACAGACACACAGAGACAGATTGACAGACACAGACAGACAGACAGAGGGAGAGAGACAGACACAGAGTTAGAGACAGAGAACTACAGACACACAATCAGACACAGACAGACAGACAAAGAGGATGGACAAAAACAGAGCCAGACAGACCAAAGGCGACAGCTGGCATCAGACTTAACTCCTGTGAAACCTCTTACCAAACCATCATGAACACCTAGAGTGACCTTCACAGCACCTTGGGGGATGTGTTCTCCTTTTTTTTCGGACACCGAAAGCATTGAAATATGAACAGTCTCTAAACGAATAATGTATTTGACCAAGTCCTTGTTTGGTTAGTTGCTTAGTTGGTTGGTTGGTAGGTTGGCTGGCTGGTTGGTTGGTTGGTTGGTTGGTTGGTTGGTTGGTTGGTTGGTTGGTTGGCTGAATTCCGTTTTTATTATTTTTTATGTTTCGTTTTTTTCGTTTTGTTTTGTTTAATGTCCTTCACTACTTGGTGATATAGACACACCCGCATTCTCTCTCTCTCTCTCTCTCTCTCTCTCTCTCTCTCTCTCTCTCTCTCTCTCTCTCCTCTCTCTCTCTCTCTCTCTCTCTCTCTCTCTCCTCTCTCCTCTCTCTCCTCTCTCTCTCTCTCTCTCTCTCTCTCTCTCTCTCTCTCTCTCTCTCTCTCTCTCTCTCTCCTCTCTCTCTCTTTCTCTCTCATATAATATATATATATACACACACATATATATATAATACATATATATATATATATATATATATATATATATATATATATATATATATATATATATATATATATATATATATATAGCTAAGAACTAACTACAGTAGAGATCTTACTGGGGAAGAATATATAACCTCAGCAACTGATGTTATGAACTGCTGAGAGTCATATAATTTTTTATGTGTCCTGAGTCTGATTATGAGTACTAAGTGTGAAGCATATCACAGAAAACATAATAAAGGACTCCAACGGACAAACAAACAAACAGACATACAGACACAGACAGACAGATACACAGAGAGACAAAGAGAAGACGGAGACCTCCGCGACAAACAAATTAATAATACCAGCGGCAAACCTCCCATCAGCCCTAAACACCCCTGCTGAAAACCATTCAAATTGCACCTCTAAAAGCCGGTTCCAATTGCAAGCCGATCCCATTGGCCTATAAATTTCATGCAATTGATCTTTGATCGATCTCCTTCCTGCCCCCTGCCGAGACCCTGTGATCGAAGACAGTGGTGAGCGGTTTTTGTCGTCTGCAGGTGTGCCGTCATTGAACTAGAGAAAAAGACAGAACTGAAAGGTGTGAGATTCACGATAATGGTGACTACACGTGCAGGTAATAATGGTAATAGCAGGTCATTGTATGCCGGTAGGAGCGGATGATAACATTTTTTTTAAGTCTGCATGCACACAGGTGTCGTGTTTAGACACCATCCCTGAGGAAAACTCGGGGAGTTGGAGTCCCCAGGGCGGTTCGGGGCTGTATATGGCAACGTTCTGGCGGCTCCTGCGACGACACTGAAACTATTCGTAGATTGCCTTTCCAATGGACCATTCCAGCGACGTGGAGAGGGGGGGAGGGTCTGCTGCATGGGTAACAGCTTGCCCGCCATACTTACTTACCCAGGTATTGCACTCTAGAGCCTGGTGCACAACTCCAATGTCTTCCGAGACTGACGGATGTCTGCCTATGATAACGGTCTGCAGGAAGAGATGCTACGCTAGTCTCCTTGATGAGTAACTTTGCCCGGCAGCTGTTGCTGAACAACACAGACTATTTGACAAGTATTTTATTCCTTTACAACTTTCTTTCGCGTGAAATCCCGACTGCTCGCTCCAAGGGCAGCGCGCTTCGCCACAAGAGCAGTGCCACCCTTTTTTGGTCTTCTCTTGTCTGCATGTGTATTTGCTTTCCTATAAGAATGGTTTTTTTCTACAGAATTTTCCTAGGGACAACTCTCTTCTTGCCATGTGTCCTTTTACTTGTGCTAAATGCTTTTGCGTTTGTGTGCACGCGCGCGCGCGCGCGTGTGTGTGTGTATGTGTGTGTATGTGCGCACGTGCGTGTATGTATGTGTATGTGTTCAGCCCCACACTCTCGTTTGGAGATGTTCCACTGGACAACTTTGATGTTTAATTTTCTGAGAGAATCGGACATTGTATGCCTGAAATGAGTTAACATATCATGGTTCAGTACTACAAACAAGGTTATGTTCGTGGACCGGGTATTGGTTTTATCCCATTTTATGGGCCGTTTATGTGGCTCTCCAACAATGCGGTGGCCTTCCTGGTTTGACCCTTCAGGTAAGCTAGGGCGGTGATGTAGGACGACAGTAGAGTTGGTGTTAATCTCTTGTTTTAAATAATCTGTTCAATGTTGTGCTGTTTTAATCTGGGACTTAAACTTCTACAAGGTAACTGCCCTGATGCCGCCTATGTGTGGTTTGCAGGGCTATAAAGAATAAGTTTGCGTTGGATCTCTCTCTCTCTCTCTCTCTCTCTCTCTCTCTCTCGCTCGCTCTCTCTCGCTCGCTCGCTCTCGCTCTCTCGCTCTCTCGCTCTCTCTCGCTTATTCATTATCCTCAGATTAAAAGAATTTGCCTTGCTTTGCCTTGCCTCTCTGTGTCTCTGTCTCCGTCTCCGTCTCTCCGTGTCTCTGTCTCTCTGTCTCTCTGTCTCTGTCTCTGTCTCTGTCTCTGTCTCTCTCTCTCTCTCTCTCTCTCTCTCTCTCTCTCTCTCTCTCTCTCTCTCTCTCTCTCTCTCTCCTCCTCCTCCTCCTCCTCCTCCTCCTCCTCCTCCTCCTCCTCCTCTTCCTCCTCCTCCTCTCTTTACTCCTCTCTCTCCCTCCCTTCCTCTCTCCCCCTTCCTCTTTTTCCTACTCTCGACCAGTACACACACCAGGTAGTCTACAGACACACATAATGGAGATATATAGGACGGAGGGAGGAATCATAAAAAGCTCATCAGGAAACCATTTGACAGCCAAGAGTAATGGACCTAAGCTACACCTGCTGTAAGAAAGGAACGACTAAGAAACGAGTTGAGATGGGTGATACTGTAATCTCATTTCCATGTTTGTACCTTTTTATTTTAACATAATGCTGCAGCAAAATTGATTAATTAAGATTTAATGAAATCAAGCGTTGTCAGACTATCATGTGACTAGAAATAATACTATACAAGTACCAAAAGTTACTGACATTCATACAAAATCATCATTAATCCGCGAAGTCGGTATGCGGGAACCTTTCCTGGTGGACAAAAAACGGCCGCATACACAAAATGTCAGCCTAGGTGAACCTTGGAGCTCCAGCCGAAGAACGGAAAGGAAAACAATCAAATATTACAGAAATGTCAAAAAGAAAAGAGTTTTTGTTGGTAAACCCTCTGAAAAGGAAATTATCAATTTTTTTTTTTTTTTTTTTGTATTTTGTACCACTTTATGTCACGCAGATTTCTCTGCGTGAAATTCGGGCTGCTCTCCCCGGGGAGAGCGCGTCGCCACATGTGCAGCGCCTACCCATTTTTTTTTCTTTTTCCTGCATGCAAGTGTATTTGTTTCCCTATCAGAGTGGCTTCTTTCTACACACACACACACACACACACACACACACACACACACACACACACACACACACACACACACACACACACACACACACAAGGAATAAGGATACCGGCAGAAATCCACTGACTTGGACAAACAAAATCCTTAAGATCTCCCCTCCTAAATCTAGCAGACGCTGTCGGGATTTGAACCTGTCTCCCTGTGAACTCGGGGGTGGAAACTGGACAGTGGACTTGTCAAAGAGCAGACGCGGTAGTGGTTTACTAGTGAAAAGAAAGATCAAAGTGCACGTTGACTTGCCCTAACTTTACGTCAGCGTTTGGAAGTTGTTACAATGTATCAATTTGTCTATTGTCAGTATTGTCAGGTGCAACCCCCTTCTAATGTGCCACAAACTTTATGAATAATCCAGAGAGAGAGAGAGAGAGAGAGAGAGAGAGAGAGAGAGAGAGAGAGAGAGGCATGGTGTAAAAAAAATCTGTGCTTAGCCGTCATAAATTTTACTCTCAGTTAACATTTTCAGTTCTCTCTCTTTTTTTTCTTTTTTTTGCTAGATAGATGGTTTGATGAATAAAGTAAATTTATTGCTTATTCAATGTAGTATCTGGAAATAAAATAAAATGAAAATTTTGATCTCTTCTTCTCTCTCTCTCTCTCTCTCTCTCTCTCTCTCTCTCTCTCTCTCTCTCTCTCTCTCTCTCTCTCTCTCTCTCTCTCTCTCTCTCTCTGCTGCTTTATGGGACTTATTTTGATAATAGACGGCGGGATTGATGTTTTCAGTCATTTAACCTCATCATATTCTCATGCTTGCTCTTTAATTATTGCGGCTTTTTTTTTTTTTTTTTGATTGGTTTTTGTTTGGTTTTTTGTACTCAAATCAAATTCTTCATTGATTCTTACTTCATATTTTCGTTTCTGAATGAGTGCCTTTTTATAACATTACCTTAATATTGTATCTCTGTCTTATTTCTTACCTGTTGTTGTTGCTCTTTCTCACCCTTTATCAAAATCTTATGTTTTATGGGACATATTTTGATGATAGATGGTGGTGGATTGATGTTTTCAGTCATGTAACCTCATCATATTCTCATGTTTGATCTATAATCATTGCGCCTTTTTTTTGTTTTGTTTTTTGTTTGTTTGTTTTTGTTTTGTTTTGTTGTTGTTGTTGTTTGGGTTTTTTTGTTGTTGTTTTGTTGTTGTTGTTGTTTTTGTTTCTTTGTTTGTTTGTTTGCTTGTTTATTATTCAAATCAAAATCATCATTGATTCTTACTTCTTATTTTCGTTTCTGAATGAGTGCCTTTTTTATAACATTACCTTAATATTGTATCTCTGTCTTATTTCTTACCTGTTGTTTGATACTTGGTGTGGTTTGCTCTTGGTAATTGGATCATTATAATTGTTCTTGTTTTAGTTGAGGCTGTCTTTTTATCTTGATGTTATCCCTGAAAGGGGCGGGGACTGGATGTAAAAAAGCACATGAGTGCTTATCTATTATCCTCGAATAAAAGAATTTTGCCTTGCCTTGACTTGTCTCTCTCTCTCTCTGTCATAGTGGCGCTGTATTATGTCAGCTTGCTATTCCTAAGGAAGGTGGCCCATTTTCTTTTAGCAGAGAAATCTGCAGTGAGGATAGCATCACTACTTCAGATATCCACATATAATTATAAACAGTGCTGTAGACACCAATACAAAACAACACACAGTGATAGGCATCAGTGGCGTGTCGGACCTCACGTCATGCAATGCCTTTGGAACAGGGACAGGCATACAGAGGGGGCAGGGTGGAGGGGAGGCATTGTTGTCTGGCCGTTGGCCATTGATTGTTGATGGCCGGCCATCAACCGCCACTCCGTCACCGCTTTCTTCCCGCCTGTTGATGTCTGGAGGGGGAGGGAAATGTCACATAACTCACACACCACCCCCACTCCTGACAGTTCATGAACAGAAGAGAAGTGAAAGCCACACGTTAGACTGACTTAGAAAGAAGTTCAGATGTGTGGAGGGCTGGACGTGAGATCAGACCTCCTGTGTTCAGTCATGAAATGTCTCCTCTCCAGCTGTGATCATTATTTTACTTTTTATTTTATACTTTTAAATCGAGGATAATGGAATAATCACCCATGTACTTTTTTTTACATCCAGTCCTCTTGTGTGTGCAGTTGTGTAACTTTTGTCAATCCGTTCCCACCGGCACACAATGTTCTAGAAACATGTTTACGGTAAGGTTGTTTATTTCTGTGGGGCGTGAGTGTGGCCCACACCAAAACAACAACAATGTATATTGTGCAAACCTTGACAACGCGGCGTGGCTGTTGTGGCGACAGGAGAAGCGTGAGGTCTTTGTGAAAAGCCCAGAAGCAGGGGAGAAGAAAGCCCCCTGTAGTACAGTGTGTATTGATTCTGGCAGTCTTCACAGGAGCAAGGCTGTTTTGTGATGCAGAGTTCCACTTCAGATTCAAAGTGAGAAAAACTAATGTCAGCAAACACAATGTAGAATCCACTGTGGTGTTTTAGATGCTGTCAAAAGACTGTGTGATCACGTTCAGTCTTCTAGGTGAACCTACAGTTTGTGAGACATTTTTTAATGGATCATGCAGTCTCAAGTTCTTGTCTTTAAAAAAGGATTTCTTCGGCATCCTGTGAAAGATACAACTCAACGTTCTTTAGCTGTTCTATCAACAGATTTCTGCAGTTTTCTTTAGTCTTTGTGTCAGTGCAAAAGCTTACCGTCCTTTGCAGTTTTCCTTCAGCAACTCATTCCAAAGACTCTCCTTCTTTAGTAGTAACGGCATGATGAAACCGTCTGGAACCTTTTGGATCGTTCTTCTATGAGAAACACAGTGCTACAGCTTCTGAGAATTCCATCAGTTGCTTCCGTCTTCTTCTAAACTCCTTTGAATGGCCCCCACCTTGCCTGTAAACTGACCCCATCTCTGTAAGCACTCGCCTTCTGTCCCACACACGGTCATGGCTGGACGCTGTCCCAACAAGAACGTACACTTCACAGGCTTCAATCCGTTCTTTGCAAACAACTCCAGCCTCATGCGGGGGCCACACAGAATGATCGTGGTTCACACTGACAGAGGAGGAGGAGGAGGAGGACACAGAGCAGTTCCCTGTGCAGACAAGAGAGGTGACCAGGAGGATCTGTGGGC
>CM060318.1:87137902-87152902 GCA_030674155.1 Stramonita haemastoma | reverse complement strand
ACAACTGAAACATCAATCTACGTCCATATGTCTAAAGTTATACAAGTCATTTAAATCATACATTTGGATAAAAGGGGGAAAAAATAAATGATATTCTTATTTGAAGGGGGCGGAGGAGAATACTATAATTTAAAAAAAAAAAATATATATATATATATATATATAAAATAAATAAATAAAATGATAATATAAAAAAACACATCCCAGATGTTTATAGAATTAGCAAAACATTTTTAGAAATTGGATAATGATTTCCACATACTCACATACTCTCACACACAGACATACAGACACACAGATAAGAATTACACACATACACACATCCACACCCATGCACACACACAGTGGTAGAGAGGGGGGGAGGGGGGGAGTGTGGTTTGTTGTTTTTAATGCATCAAGTGGTTTAGAAGGTAATTTTTGAAGGTTGTTAATGATTGGTGCTGTTTAATTGAATCAGGAAGGGAGTTCCACAGTGTAGGGCCTGAGTATAGTAAACTAGATTTAAACAGGTCTATTCTTGGGATTGGGACACTTGGCTTTTCCATACTTCTGGAATGATTTATTGGGAATTTATCTTTTAAGGATGTGGGGACATTTCCTGTCATTATCTTAAACATCATGATGCCTTTGTTATATTGTAGTCGTTGGTGTAGGGGGAGAATATTTAACTGAGTATAGTCTACTTCTAGCAAGGTTGTTTTCTTCAAAAGGACCAGTTTAAGACCACGTTTATACAGACTAAGTAACGGTTTCATGGTATTTGCACTGGCAGAATCCCACAGGGTTGCTGCATAGTCTATTGAGGATTGTATATAAGCTTGAAAGAGTAGTTTATTTGAATGGAAGTCAAGAAAAATGTTTGATTTTAGTTAACTGGTAGACTTTTTGGGACAAATATTTGCATAGATGAGATATGTGGTAGAACCAACTGAGATTTTCATCAATTGTCACTCCTAGGACTTTGTGGTGAGAGGTTTGTTCAATTGCTTCCTTTTTTATGTAAATTTTAAACAGTTTATGTGATAAATTTTGTCGCTTTTGTCTGGTGGTGATAAGCATGCATTTTGTTTTTTGGGGATGAATAGACATGTGGTTTTGTTCTGTCCATTTGACAAGTTCGTCAGCGCTTTTTTGTAGTATGGTTGCAAGATAATCAATGTTGTTATGGCTCGTATGTATGGTTGTGTCATCAGCAAATAGTTCACATTTGGAATTGATATGTAGAGGAAGGTCATTTATGTATAATGAGAAGAGAATTGGTCCCAATATGGATCCCTGTGGTATTCCATAATGAATGGTTTTTAGTTTGGATGTTGATGTAGTTATTGAAACACACTGTTGCCTGTTTGTAAGATAGGAATCTAGTAGTCCTAGGGTTTTTGTAGAAATGTTATACAGTTCTAGCTTTTTAAGGAGAAGTTTGTGGTCAATTGTATCAAATGCTTTTTTGAAATCAACAAATAATACTCCACAAAATTTATTGTCATTAATGTTTGATAGCCAGTTGTCAACAAGACTGGTTAGTGCTGTATGGCACGAGTGCTTTTGTCTAAATCCAGACTGATTAGGATGGAGTAGGTTATTGGTTTAGAGAGATAGAGAGATAGAGAGACAAGGCAAGGCAAGGCAAGGCAAGGCAAGGCAAAGCAAGGCAAAATTCTTTTATTCGAGGATAATAGATAAGCACTCATGTGCTTTTTTACATCCAGTCCCCGCCCTTTTCAGGGATAACATCAAGATAAAAAGATACTAAACAGTAAAACTATACGCAGTACCAAACAACATAAAGGAATAAGGACACTATATATAATAAGGTAATAAAAATGCACTCATTCAGAAGACGAAAATCAGAAGTCACAATAAAATGATTTTGATTATTGAAGAAAAAGAAAAGCGTTAATAGATGAAGAGCAAACAAAGGAACATAATGAAATAAACAACTTAACAACCAAGAAAAGTCCACCCAAAAATATTTAGAGAGGTAGGTAGGTAGGTAGGTAGGTAGGTAGGTAGGTAGGTAGGTAGGTAGGTAGGTAGGTAGGTAGGTAGGTAGGTAGGTAGGTAGGTAGGTAAGAAGTGTTCCCATAGACTATGCGGTCGTTAGGGATCGAGGTGTCGGAGACCTCAGCTTGTCTAGGGGCCAGCATGTTGGTGGCGGCGTCCATCTCCTCTCCCTCACTGCTTTACCTTCCCTGTCACTAACTATATCTAGGGCTTAACGTCCTCCTGGTTCATCCCGTGTGGGACATTTGCTGTTTAAATGCTTTGTCTGTCCCTAAAGAGGGCAGGTACCCATTTATTGTTGGATGTACTGGGGAGACTGTTTTGAAGCCAAGGCGCGCAAACGGCCACCCATCCACTTGGTAACCACGCTCGATGCTGCTTAACCTTAGCTTGTGGAAAGCGAGTGCTCTGACCACTGAGCTGTCCCGCTCCGTACCGTATTGTAAGAAATTCTACATGACTTTGGAATGTTCTACGGTATTCTTTCACATTATTTTTGTTTGTCCGTCGTGTTTGACGATGACCTCCAAAACTGCAGAGGAGGCAGCTGCTGTTTCGGAAATTAGGCAGAAAATAATTTGATTAGAGTGGAGGTGCCTTGCCCACAGTACACCCCACTCTCTGGGCCAAGAGGGCATAAGGACAGTGAGCGTTGGAGATGTTCTCCAAGGGCCAACTAGCCCCCAGGGCTGCAGCACCTAACATGTATAATATAGAGAACAATGTCAGGGAGTGAGTCATCACGTCACTAAGACAAGCTGTCCTGCTGTTTGCAGCCCTCCTGTCGCCACCTTCTGCTCGCGTGCTGACGTCACCAAGCTGCTGTTCCTGGTGATGTTTGCTGACGCCTGCACGCACATCCGCAGCGCCCTGTCCGTCCTGTCGCTGTGGCTGAAGACAGACGAGACCTATGCTGTCTTCGTCAAGAATGACCTGTCCGAACTGGAGAAACTCAAAGAGGAGAAGATGAAGGTAAGAGTGGGTGTGTGTGTGTGTGGGGGGGGGGGGGGGGGGTATGTGTGTGTGTGTGTGTGTGTGTGTGTGTGTGTGTGTGTGTGTGTGTGTGTGTGTGTGTGTTTGTAAATTAACTTGTTTACTTTTAAATTCTGATAAATTTTGCTGTGCATATTGACTATTGCACATGCCTAGGACTTTCGTATACATGAGGTGAGGCATTTTAACATTCATCATAATCATCATCATTATTATTATTATTACTATTGTCATTATTATATTACTATTGTCACCATTACTATTATTAGTGTTGTCATCATTATTATCATTACTACTACTATTGTCATTATTATTATTATTATTATTATTATTATTATTATTATTATTATTATTATTATTATTGTCATCATTTTATCTCGTTCATCGATTAGAGCTCATAGGCCCACCAATGGTAAGAAATTTTGCGTAGGCAACCATTTTTTTTGCCCCTCATAAAGATAACCGCATCCTAACTATGGGCATTCATCTTGATTCTCATTCTACTGGCAGTATAAACAATAATGAAATGCTGACCACTGCGGTGCAGGTGCTGCGAGAGCTGAGGCAGCGGTGTCACTCGCTGACCTACTCGCTGACCAAAGTGGAGAGTGACCACAGCAAGCTGAAGCACTCTGTGGACCACATGAAGGAGAGGGAGGGAAGCCTGAGGATTGAGGAGGTCTCCCTCGTCAACACGGTATGTTGGTGGTAGTGGTGGTGGTGGTGGTGGTGGTGGTGGTGGTGGTGGTGGTGGTGGTGGTGGTGGTGGTCTTCTTCGTCGTTGTCTTCTTCTTCTTCTTCTTCTTCTTCTTCTTCTTCTTCTTCTTCTTCTTCTTCTTCTTCTTCTTCTTCTTCCTCTTCTTTGCATTCTTCTTCTTTGCATTCTTCTTCTTTGCATTCTTCTTCTTTGCATTCTTCTTCAACATTGTGATGTATGCCTTGGCACTGGCACTGCTTCGTGTGGGGGCCGTGCGAGCTACTGAGAATGTTTGTCTCCATTCACTTTTCAACGCTTACTTATCTCCTGGTTTTTGTTGGTGTCAGGCCAGATTTGGAACGAAGTGCAGAGTACAGCCTAAGTGGGCCCCACATCGTTATCATCACCATCATTGATATCATTTTCGTCAACATCATCATTATCTCCCCTACCAGGAAAGAAGTCAATCATTTCGGATATTTTCTCACTCAGTCTGATCCTCTGAAGTCGGAGTATGGCTGCCTATATGGCGAGGTATTTGCAAACCGTCATACACGCAAACTTCTTATTCAGTGCGCAATTTCAATCTCACTGTGATTCGCAGGTGGGATGGGTGAGTCAGAGTGCACATTCTGGGTGACCTCCAGTGTTAATCTGGGGAACACACAACAACAACTCAGTCTGCTGTATTCGAATGAATATCATGGTCATGAAGAACTAAGCAGGCCGAAGACTCCTCTACATGATAAATCAGAACAGGCACCGCTGACCACAGAGACGTGATATCATCAGCACCACAGGACTTCTTATGCTTGATAGCTTCACATTGAAAACTGGCTCTAAGTAGATCTGCCGGCTGCGACAAAGCAATGCTGGTAAAAACAATGTAGATGAGATTAGAATAAACAAGGTGAGAACAACAATGGGATGTCTCAGACGAGTGGACACAATATCACCTTCACCTTCACCTGTCCCGTAGTCCCGTGGACCATGGGGGCACAACTGAAGATTCTGCAACCAGTAGACAAAATATAAAAACAAAGAAATAAAAACAGAAACAAAATCACTTATTAAACAAACAAATGTAAATTTTTTTTAAAAATTAAAAAGCTTCTACTGCCGCGATGGGAACGAGATAGCTCAGTGGTCAGAGCAGTCGCTCTCCCCAAGCCAAGCTTAAGCAGCGTTGAGTGCTCTAACCAAAGGGGATGGGTGCCTGTTCGTGCGCCTTGGCTTCAGTACAGTCCCCCTGTTCACCCAGCTGTAAATGGGTACCTGCTGTCTTTAGGGACAGAAAAGATAAAGCAACGAGAGGCAGAGGAAATGGGCGCCGCCCTCAAAATGCTGGCTCCTGGAGAAGCTGAGGTCTCTGACGTCTCGCTTCCCAGCAACCGCATAGGTTATGGGACACCTTTACCATTTTGTGTTTAATGTCACAATGTGAGTAGCTGGCTCTTTCAGGCCATCTCACCCACACACGCACTCAAAACGGATGACAAAATTGACAAAACTGCATACACACAGTGCCTGGATTTTTAATTTTTAAAAAAGTACATGATTGTTCATTCCATTTTCGTCGAAATAAATTCTTTTATTTAAACTCACTTTTCTCTATCTTTCCCCTACATACACCTACAGCTGAACGACATGGAGTTGGAGATGGAGTTCAAAGAGAAGCGGAGAGAGAAGCTGAAGAAGCAGACGCCGCCCTCAGACAGCAGTGACTCCTCCCCTCAGAGAGCTACGACAGCCTGACCAGCGAGCTGAAAGTGCTGAAGGAGCGGTACCCCGGAGTGGGCAGGGCGCTGTGCCAGGTGCGCCTGAAGCTGGCCCAGGTGGACGCCAAGCTGGAGCTGAGGGACAAGGCCCACAGGGAGCTGGCCGCCACCCGCAAAGAACTCAAGGTGGCGGAGGAGGAGCGCAACGTGAAAGAACAGGTACCGGGGAGATGACAGGGTGTGGGTTTCTGTAGACAGGTGGTCTTGTTGATGCTTTTTTCTTGCCTGTTTTGTTTTGTTTGTTTGTTTGTTGATGCTTTTTTTTTGTTTTTCTTTCTTTCTGTTTCTGTCTTTCTGATTCTCTGTCTCTGGTTTTGTCTGCTTGTCTGTCTGTCTATTTCTCTGTGTCTGTCTGTCTGTCTGCCTGTCTGTCTGCCTGTCTGTCTGTCTGTCTGTCTGTCTGTCTGTCTGTCTGTCTGTGTGTGTGTGTGTCTCTCTCTCTCTCTCTCTCTCTCTCTCTCTCTCTCTCTCTCTCTCTCTCTCTCTCTCTCTCTCTCTCTCTCTCTCTCTCTCTCTCTCTCTCTCTCTCTGTCTCTCTCTCTCTCTCTCTGTCTATGTATCTATCTATACGTCTATCTATCTATCTATCTATCTATCTATGTATTTCTCTCTCTCTGTCCCTCTCTCCCCCTCTATTTGTGTTTTGTGTGCGCGCACATGTGCGCATGCATGCGTTTGTATACGTGTGTGTATGTGTGTGTGTGCTTTTCTTTATTACAAGGGCAATGAATAAGCACCCTCTCTGTGCATGCATGCGTGCTAACCTGCCAACCTGTATGTGTGTGTGTGTCTGTCTGTCTGTGTGTCTGTCTGTCTGTTTGTGTGTGTGCGCACGCTTGCGTGCGTGTGCGTGTGCCTGCGTGGGTGGGTGTGTTTGTGTGTGTGTGTTTGTGTGTTTATGTGTGTGTTTGTGTGTGTCTGTGTGTGTCTGTATGTGTGTGTCTGTATGTGTGTAAGTGTGTCTGTAAGTGTGTCTGTGTGTGTCTCTGTGTCTGTATGTTATTGTTATTGTTGCTGTTGTTTCTGCAGGAGTACACAGAGATAGAGGAGGCTACCCACTTGGCCCGCAAGATCCTGCTGTGTAAGACAGCCAGTGACGCCACGGAGAAACTCTACTACAGCGTGCCTTTCGGAACACGAACCTCCAAGGGCGAAGACAAAGGTGTCTGCTTCACTGTCTTCATCTACCCTGTCATCATTATCATCACTGTCGTCATCTGCATCACTGTCTTCATCTCCCCTGTTGCTATCATTATCATCATTGTCGTCCTGAACGTTGTTACAGTTGTAGTAGTCATTGTCGTCGTTATCATCATCACAAACAATATCATCGAGCGCGATTACCATAATCAAGCTCTTTATTTCCATTTTTATTCTTTTGTTTCGAGGTTGAAGGAATAAGCACTCATGTGCTTTTTTACTTCTAGTCCCCACGTGTATGCAGTTTTGTCAATGTTGTCATCTGTTCCAACCAGCACCCAATGACCTACTCTTCCGAAAAGCGGAACGGCTTTTAACCTGTGCTTAAGATGTTCTACGTGCTTTCGCACACGGGACCTCGGTTTATATCCTCATCCGAAGGAGTGGAGTGGAGTCGGCACTGATGTTAACTCCAGGAGAAAAATCCTCTTAAAAGAGATTCGAACCCGGGTCAGCAGGATCACGAGCGCATCTCTCTTGCCACCAGGCTATCTGGTAGGCCTGTGTGTGGTGTGTGTGTGTGTGTGTGTGTGTGTGTGTGTGTGTGTGTGTGCATGTGTGCATGTGTGCATGTGTGTGTGTGCATGTGTGTGTGTTGCTACCCGTATGCATTTGCCTATTTGTTTGATAACCAACATAAATTCTTATGCATCTTTTTCTTCTGCGCTTAGAGCTTTCATAACACACACAACATATCCTCACTCCCCCAATTTTTGGAATCTCGCAGACCCCATGGCCAGAGCCTGCAAGATCATCAGTGCCCGCATGGAGAGGGACTGGGTGTCCTTCTACCGCCAGCTGCCCTTCCACCCGCCCCGCGGCCAGGAGACCATCGAGCGCGACATCGTGGACCTGGGCGGCCTGTGGGCGCGCTCCTCGCCCGCCCAGCTGACGGTGCACGCCCTGGAGCGATGGCGGCGTCACCACACGCGCGCCAACGTGCAGGACCTCCGCCAAACCCTCCGCAAAGTCCGCCGCTACGACATCCTCAAGGTCATTGACGAGGGCCTCAAATCTCCTGTCAAGGAGGTGGAGGAAGACCCCTTTGAACTGGAAGAGGAACTGGCGCCCCCTGTGAAGCCTGAGTTGTTGCCCTTTTATCGGTTGGTAGAGCGCTACGATCAGATGCGAGCCAGCAAGGTGAAGCAGTGAGAAATGCACCAGTCTAACCTAAAAACATCAGGGACATTGTTTATGTTGGGGTTTTGTGATATGTTTTTTATGTTTTCTGTTGTAAGTATTTCTCCCTCCTGACGACTCAGGTCTCTGACTACGCACACAGGTCGACTGATCAATGTCTGGTGAGGCGTTTATGTGCGCACTTGGTTTATTTTGTCTGCCCATGCACACCCACGTTCACATGCACTTAAAACACAAATTACTAGAATATGGTACACTTTCCTTAGTCTTTCTACAGATATATATATATATGTATAATATATATATATATATATATATATATATATATATATATATATATATATATATAAATCAATACAAATGATGCTATTACAGATAAACTGTATCCAGGGTAATCACAGGTGGATGTGAGAAATGCAAGAGTAGGGCAACGCATCAATCACAAATAACACTGGAGAATGATTTAAAAGAGAGAGAGAGAGAGAGAGAGAGAGAGAGAGAGAGAGAGAGAGTGTGTGTGTGTGTGTGTGTGTGTGTGTGTGTGTGTGTGTGTGTGTGTGTGTGTGTGTGTGTGTGTGTCTATTATTATGTGTACCCGAGTACAAGCGACCTTGTGTGTAAGGTGCCTGCGTTTGTGCATGATGAAGAAGTCGTCACATGAAGGTGCACATTGGTAGCGCTCTAATAATTCCAAGGAACAGAAAGTAAAAGGTAAAGGTGTTCCATAACCTATGTGGTCGTAAGGGAGCGAGGCATCAGAGACCTCAGGTTCTCTAGGGGCCAGCATACTAAGGGCGGCACCCATCTCCTCTCCCTCGCTGCTTTACCTTCCCTGACCCGAAAGAGGGTAGGTATCCATTTACAGCTAAGGAAAGGAAAGACATACTGACACTGTCACTCAAGCCTTGCACATGTTGGTGTAGGACAAGTCACGCTTTCAAAGATAACTTTGAAGAAGGACAGCACTGGTTCATTCACTACGAGTATTATTAACACACACTGATTGATTGAAGAGGATTTATTTAATCTCTGATGTGGTGTTCTTTCGTTTTTTGTTGGCTGTCTGGACGAGTACGTGAGTGATTGTCTCTGTCTCTATGTCTCTGTCTGTCTGTCCGTCTGTCTGTCTGTCTGTCTGTCTGTCTGTCTGTCTGTCTGTCTGTCTGTCTCTCTCTCTCTCTCTCTCTCTCTCTCTCTCTCTCTCTCTCTCTCTCTCTCTCTCTCTCTATATATATATATATATATATATATATATATATATATATATATATATATATATATATATATTTCTGTATGGACGCGTAAAGATCATTTAAAACGAGACAGGCTCGTAAATAAATATACTAGCATACATACAAACATACAAACACACACACACACACACACACACACACACACACACACACACACACACACACACACACACACACACACACACACAACACACACACACAAAATCAACATCTTCCAGAAAGCGATTGGCGACAAGCTTTTTAAGGGGAAGTAGCCACTGAAAGATTAAATGCTCAGCTAGAGAACAGCAGTTGTCTCCACTGCTCTGCAAGCCTCGGGATAAAATCATAGACATCAAGTCATGAGGGGAGGGGCTGCCTGGCCTTAGAACAGAACATGGAACTCGTGATCTGTCAGGAACCAGGTTCGAATCTCCAGTGGGTATCCTTTTCTTCTTCGTCGTCGAACGCTCAGATAACAAGTGTTGTCTATTAACGGGGCAGCCTGGTGGTCAGAGTGATGCGCTCGTGATCTGCGTCGGGTTCGAATCTCGTTCAAGAGGATTTTTCTTCTGAAGTTAACATCAGTGCCGACTCCACTCCCCACAAAATCCCTTCGGATGAGGCTAGAAACCAAGGCCCGTGTGCCAACGCACGCAGAACACCTTGCGCGCACGTTAAATCCTGTTCCGCTTTTCGAAACAATAGGCCATTGTGTGCCGTTGGGAATGGATAACATCGCCATAAGAACAGCCCAATGCACAGCGAAGATGCTAGGAAATGAATATGCATATAGCAGGGCACTCTCATGGTGCCGTGGGTTCTATTACTACGGAAAAGTCGGGGTAGGACAGGACTCAAACCGCCATTTTGTCACATCATCTCGATGTCGCCTTATTCTTGGGGTTGTGCATGCACCGCGCATGGATCCACCCGTTTGTGTTTGTGTGTGCGTTCTTCTGTGTGTCTGCAAGTGGCGACGACCCTGCACTGTGCTGTTGTACATCGTATTGTATAGTATCATTCACCACATCGTGCAATCAAATTTGAGCAGTTGAGTTCCGGATTTGAGAAATTGGCTGTTAGGTGTTTGGCCTAGTCGCCTGTTCGGCATTTGGGAGCTCTCCCATAGATAGATAGATAGATAGATAGATAGATAGATAGATAGATAGATAGATAGATAGATAGATAGGTAGATAGGTAGATAGGTAGACAGACAGATAGATAGATAGATAGATAGATAGATAGATAGATAGATAGATAGATAGATAGATAGATAGATAGATAGACAGACAGACAGACAGACAGACAGACAGACAGACAGACAGACAGACAGAAAGGCAGACAGACAGAAACGCAGACATAGATAGATAGACAAATAGATAGATAGATAGATAGATAGATAGATAGATAGATAGATAGATAGATAGATAGATAGATAGATAGATAGATAGATAGATAGACAGACAGACAAACAGAAAGGCAGACATAGATAGATAGATAGATAGATAGATAGATAGATAGATAGATAGATAGATACATAGATACATAGATAGATAGATAGATAGATAGATAGATAGATAGATAGATACATAGATACATAGATACATAGATAGATAGATAGATAGATAGATAGATAGATAGATAGATACATAGATAGATAGATAGATAGATAGATAGATAGATAGATAGATAGATAGATAGATAGATAGATAGATAGATAGATAGATAGATAGATAGATAGACAGACAGAAAGGCAGACATAGATAGATCATGTCTATCAGTTTCCTTTGAGAATGGCTTCTGTCTGCAAAATGTTGCCAAGGAAACTCCCTTTTTGACGTGGGGTGTTTTTTTTTTTTGTTTACGTGTTGTGATAAACAATTCATAGGCAATGATCAATTCAACCTTTTTTTTAATTTGACATTATCATTTGATACTTCATCACCCCACAAAAGAAACATGCCATGCATTTTCCTTCCGGGTTTGTTTTTGATTTGGTGCCTTCCCAAGATTGGGGTTGACCTGCCATGTAGCCTATCTTCATATCATCTCTTGGACCAATGGACGCACTCACCTATCCCACTGCCTGTCCTATCCATCACGCCATATGCCTGTCGACATTTTCCTGACTTATTCAGTACTCTACAGGGTTTGATATAGGCCAGAAGTCGTGCAAAAGGGGTTAACCTGTCTTTATTTTTTATTCTTTTTATTTTTTTTTATTTCGAGGATAATGGAATAAGCTCTCATGTGCTTTTTTTTCTACATCCACTCCCTGTGTGTATACAGTTTTGTAAATTTTGTCATCCGTTCCCACCGTCACACAATGGCCTTCTCTTCGGAAAAGCGGGACGGGTTTTAACATGTGTGCAAGATGTTCTGACAAGAAGACTAGGGAAAAGACAAAAAAAAATGTTATTTTTGGGAGGCAGATGTTGAAATCTCTAAACCATAGACAGACAAAACGCCATACAGACATCGTTGTGTACATGTCCAAATTCAATGGGAAGTCGGAAGAGAGAATTTGCTCTGTATTACCTCCCTTTGACAGTACCTGACACAGTCCCTGGTGTTTTGAGTCGAGTGTGAGCGCTCTCTCTCTCTCTCTCTCTCTCTCTCTCTCTCTCTCTCTCTCTCTCTCTCTCTCTCTCTCTCTCTCTCTCTGAACTATTTGCTGATGACACAACCATACATACGAGCCATAACAACATTGATTATCTTGCAACCATACTACAAAAAAGCGCTGACGAACTTGTCAAATGGACAGAACAAAACCACATGTCTATTCATCCCCAAAAAACAAAATGCATGCTTATCACCACCAGACAAAAGCGACAAAATTTATCACATAAACTGTTTAAAATTTACATAAAAAAGGAAGCAATTGAACAAACCCCTCACCACAAAGTCCTAGGAGTGACAATCGATGAAAATCTCAGCTGGTTCTACCACATATCTCATCTATGCAAATATTTGTCCCAAAAAGTCTACCAGTTAACTAAAATCAAACATTTTCTTGACTTCCATTCAAAGAAACTATTTTTTCAAGCTTATATACAATCCTCAGTAGACTATGCAGCAACCCTGTGGGATTCTGCCAGTGCAAATACCATGAAACCGTTACTTAGTCTCTATAAACATGGTCTTAAACTGGTCCTTTTGAAGAAAACAATCTTGCTAGAAGTAGACTATACTCAGTTAAATATTCTCCCCCTACACCAACGACTACAATATAACAAAGGCATCATGATGTTTAAGATAATGACAGGAAATGTCCCCACATCCTTAAAAGATAAATTCCCAATAAATCATTCCAGAAGTATGGAAAAGCCAAGTGTCCCAATCCCAAGAATAGACCTGTTTAAATCTAGTTTACTATACTCAGGCCCTACACTGTGGAACTCCCTTCCTGATTCAATTAAACAGCACCAATCATTAACAACCTTCAAAAATTACCTTCTAAACCACTTGATGCATTAAAAACAACAAACCACACTCCCCCCTCCTCCCCTCTCTACCACTGTGTGTGTGCATGGGTGTGGATGTGTGTATGTGTGTAATTCTTATCTGTGTGTCTGTATGTCTGTGTGTGAGAGTATGTGAGTATGTGGAAATCATTATCCAATTTCTAAAAATGTTTTGCTAATTCTATAAACATCTGGGATGTGTGTGGTTTTTTTTGTTTTTTGTTTTTTGTTTTTTTTAATAGTATTCTCCCCCGCCCCCTTCAAATAAGAATATCATTTATTTTTTCCCCCTTTTATCCAAATGTATGATTTAAATGACTTGTATAACTTTAGACATATGGACGTAGACTGGTGTTTCAGTTGTTTATTATAATGTTCCCCTGCTGGCTCCTGCTGGCCCTTTGTTTAATAGCGGTTTTTTGTTGTTGTTGTTGTTGTTGTTGTTGTTGTTGTTTTTTGTTTTGTTTTGTTTTTTGGGGGGTTGTTTGTTTCTTTGTTTGTTTCTTTGTTTGTTTGGTCGGTGTTTTTTTTTTGTTTTTTTTTTTTGGGGGGGGGTTGTTTGTTTGTTTGTTTTGTTCTGTTTTTTTGTTTGTTTTTGTTTTTTCGTTTCTTTTCTTCTTCTTTAATAATCCAAATTATTTTATTGTGACTTCTGATTTTCTCTTCTGAATGAGTGCACCTTTCTCACCTTATTATATGTAGTGTACTGTCGCATTTCTCTTACCTTATTATATGCAGTGTACTTATTTCCGTATGTTGTTTGGTACTGCGTATAGTTTTATTGTTTAATATCTTTTATTTTGATGTTATCCCTGAAAAGGGCGGGGACTGGGTGTAAAAAAGCACATGTGTGCTTATCTATTATCCTCGAATAAAAGAATTTGCCTTGCCTTCTCTCTCTCTCTCTCTCTCTCTCTCTCTCTCTCTCTCTCTCTCTCTCTCTCTCTCTCTCTCTCTCTCTCTCTCTCTCTCTCTCTCTCTCTCTCTCTCTCTCTCTCTCTCTAATTAATTGATGTTAACAGAAACAGATTATCAGACGGAGCTTAGTCTATTATCCTTATCCTTGCACATCACAGATCGTTGATCCATCCACCATCTCTCACACGCATGCATGCAGTATGCTTCGTAGCCAAAGAATTGTGATACGTATCAAACTGTCTCTCTCCTAGCATCCCACTGAAACTAGATGTGCTGACTTTAGGGGTGTATGGATTACACCCATAGTATTGGCTCCGTAATGTCAATTAAAACTTGGCAATCCCTGAAGCCGGAGCTACCTTGATGGTTGGCAAACACAGTCGCTTACACAAAAATTTCATCGTTGGTGAACCTCGGGGCTCTAGCCGAGGAACGATAAAAAAACAAAAAACTTGTCAGATGTGTGAGTTATCTGCTAGTATGATCGGTAAAAGGAGGGAGACGAAGAGGCAGACAGAGAAAACGATGGCGAGACAACATCAGAGAGTGGACTGGCCTTGGGTGGAACGATTTGCTACGAGGACCGCAGGGGGTGGAGGAAGTGGTTGCAAAATCTTCAGTGGTGCCTCCCATGGTCTACAGAAAAAAACGCGATGGGTTTAAAGGGTTTAAAATGTGAATGAAGATTTATTTTTCCTATTTTTTTTTTTATTTTGAAAAATAATGGAATAAGCTCTCGTGTGCTTTTTTTTTTTACATTTAGTTTTCCCGTGGGTATGCAGTTTTGTATACAATTGTCATCCGTTCCCACCGGAACACAAGGGCCCTTTTCTTCCGAAAAGGGGAATGGGTTTTAATGGGGTGCGAAAGGGATGCTCTGGGGCGCGTTTGCACACAGGACGTCGGTTTTTTTAATCTCATCCCAAAGGAAAATTTGAGGGGAGTAGAGTGGCACCGGGGGTTAATCCAGAAAGGGAAAAATCTTCTTGAATGAGATTCGAACCCGGGTCGTAGATCACGAGGCTTTACTCTGGCCACCAGGCTATCCCGTCCCAAAGAGCTGGCCTACAGACAAACCCAGGGGGGGGTTTCTATGGGCAGCCGATTGTTTCCCTCACCCGTTTGGTTTGGTTTTTAAACGGTTTTAAATTTTCTATTGGGTTGGGTTGGGGGTTTGGGGTTGGTTTGGCTTGGCTTGGTTTGGTTTGGTTTTACCTGGTTTATTTTAAAATTTTTTTTTAAAAAATTTTGTTTCCCTTTTTCTGTTTGTTTCTTTTTCCCCTTTTTTTCTTGTAATCTGTTTTTTTTCTTTTTTTATTTCATAATTTGGTTATTGGTTATAGGGGTGTGTGTGTCTGTCGTCTTTTGTTGTCCTCTTGTCTGTCTGTGTGCCTGCTTGCCAGTTATGCCCTGCGTGCGGTCACGTGTTTTTTGCATGCTTTTTTGCGTCTGTCTGCCTGAAAAGAGGGGAGAGACAGAGAGAGAAGTGAATGCGTAGTATGCGTCTGTGAATGCAGCTTTTTACTCACTTTTTTTTTTTACTTTTTTTTTTGGAGGGGGGGCTGTTT
>CM060318.1:87132398-87137802 GCA_030674155.1 Stramonita haemastoma | reverse complement strand
AGCGGGAAAGCGAACTTTGAAAAATGGCTTTCATGCATTTTAGAAAAACCCTAGATACAAGATACCACTGTTATTTTTCCACTTGCATATGCAAAAATGGCTCTGATGCGCTACACAACGCAAAACACACATTGTGATTTAAAAGTTCAATATAGCTCCTTAAGGTGGGACATGGGGGTTGAAACTGATGAAATTTTGTTTACAAACCTATGTTAAAAGTTATGCCATATATTGGAAGAAACATCACTTATAAAGCCTAAAACTCAAAGATTTACTCAGTTTTCTGCATGTTGCTTAGGAAACAATCCAATATGGCCGCCAAAAAATTTGTTTCAAATCCTAACCTTTTCATCTATAAAAAGCAGAAGCAGCCTGTTCTACAGACATGCTTTAAAAACCTGGAATTCCCTTTAAATTTACACAGGAAGATCTCCATAAATATATCCAACAATTTTTATTTAAAAAAATACCACCATGATTTTGACCACTTTCGGACCTATGTCAAACCCTTAAATAATATTTCAAATACTGTCGCTTCCTTTAGCCAGCCCTCTTCTGTCCCACTCATTTAAAGCCACAAAACACAAACACCCATCCACCCACCTTTACTTAAGCACTCATGCAAGCATCTCCCCCACAAGCTTGTGTATAATCTAAACAAGGCATTGTCTTGATTGCCGTGTCAGTGGTACTGCCAAGCCATTTATGCTATTCCATACTTTGCACTGGTTCGTAAATGGGCGGGGGGGGGGGGGGGGGGGGGTATTTAGAAGAAAGAAAGCTTAAATTTCTGTGTTTGTCTGCCATTGTCTCTATTCATGTGCTTCCAATAAAAAATGCGCGGGGGAGGGAGGGGGCAGAGTAGCCTGGTGGTTAAGGAATGAGTTTACAATCAACTGCGGGTTTCAAGCTACCACCAATGATATTTTAGCAAGGCACCCCCTTCCCACCCCAAAGAACAAGAGGAAATACAGCGTTCTCTTTTGTTGTTTATGCTGCCACTATACATACACACCATGTGACAGAAGCTGTGTTCACCGTGAAGATTCAAGGCTGTAGATCTGCAGAAAAAACAACAGCAACTGTCTCTGCTACACTGGGCCTGTTCAATCAGCCATGGCAGTGCTATTCAATGAGACTCTCAGAAGTCGGAATGTAGCTACCTTCATGGTGGGTCAAAAAATGGTCGCATACGCAAACTCTCACCATTGATGAACCTCAGAGCTCTTGCCAAAGATCCCCCCCCCAATTCAATCGGTGGATCGGTGGTCTAGAGGTAACGCGCCTGCCTAGAAAGCGAAGAGTCTGGGTCGGAGTGTGCGGTGGTTCAAATCCCGTAAGGGCCCAAAACTTTTCCCCCAGCCATTAGACCCTGATCGGTGGTCTGGGCGTTAGTCTTTCGGATGAGACGATAAACCGAGGTCCCGTGTGTTATTCATCATTATCTAGCGCACGTTAATAAACCCACTGCAACAAGAGGGTTGTCCCTTGCAAAATTCGGTAGAGAAAAGCCACTCTGATAGGGAAGCAAATACAGCTGCAGACAGGAAAAAGAAAAAAAATAGTGGGTGGCGCTGCACTTTTGGCGACACGCTCTTTCTGTGGAGAGCAGCCTGAATTTCACGCAGAGAAAGCTGCTGTGACATAAAGTGGTATAAATTAAAAACTAAATAAAATAATCCAACACAACCATCACGCCTGTCTTCATCCTTGTCACACAAATCCGCAGCAGCAAAGCACACACAGCATCTAATGGCTGGCTACTGCACTCAGGAACTCTGACATGTGGTTTTTGTTTGCACACGCGCACATGAAATGGATACGGACAAGAAATTGCTGTAATTAGCCTGCCCTCAGCGCGCAGAGGACCGCGTCAGTTTGTTTGTTAATGCTGAACCCTTTTTTGCTACATGAGAAACCGATACCTCATAGTCAATGTCAGCATCGATTTATCCAGCAATACAGTGAACTAACAAGCCCTCAACGACCAGTTATACTCTCTCTCAACAAAGGGCACGTGTCTTGTTTGCCCGCTACTGCAGAGAGTAGAAGGGTAGGTTTTAACTCTGTAGATAGCTACGTGGTCAGAGTGCTTGCTTTCTCCCATCCAGTCTAGTTAAGCAACGTCGAGCGTGGTTACCAGTTGGATGGGTGACCGTTTGCGCGCCTTGGCTTCAGTACAGTCCCTCCAGTTCACCCAGTTGCAAATGGGTACCTGCCCTCTTTAGGGTCAGGGAAGGTAAAGCATCAAGGGAGAGGAGATGGGTGCTGCCCTTAACATGCTGGCGCCTAGAGAAGCAGAGGTCTCTGCCGCCTCGCTCCCCTACGAATGCCTAGGTTTATGGGACACCTTTACCTTTTTCTCCCTTTTAGATAGAACGTGACGTGCAAGGGCAGAGATGAGACTGCATAGCAACAAAAGGAGGCGGGGATGAAGAGAGAAAGAAACACAGAAGGAAGTCAGTGCAATCCAACCTCATCATTGTTTGTTTGTCTTCTTCTGGTCACCCATGGAGATGTAATTGAATTCTAAACAGAAAATGAATATATATATATATATATATATTATATATGTATATATGTATATATGTATATATACAGAGATTTAATTGGATTTGATTTGATTTATGATTTGATTTATTCTTCTATTTCGAGGATAATGGAATAAGCACTCTTGTGCTTTTTTCATCCCGTCCCCGTGTGTATGCAGTTTTGTAAATGACATCTGTTCCCACCGGCACACGATGGCCTACTCTTACGAAAAGCGGAACAGGATTTAACGTATGCGCAATGTGTTCTGCGTGCGTTCGCACACGGGGCCCTCGGTTTAAAGTCTTATCCGAAGGACTTTTGGGGAGAGTGGGAGTCAGCACTGATGTTAATTCCAGGAGAAAAATCTCCTCGACCGGACTCGAACCCGGGTCGTCAAATTGCCAGCGCAGTGTTCTGACCACTAGGCTATCCGAGAGAGAGAGAGAGAGAGAGAGAGAGAGAGAGAGAGAGAGAGAGAGAGAGAGAGAGAGAGAGAGAGAGAGAGAGAGGAGAGAGAGAGAGAGAGAGAGAGAGAGCAGGAAAACAAACCAGAAGCAAACACTTGGTAATCTTTACCCTCAAATTTTCGAGGCAGCAACCTCTTCCTCGGGGGTCTTTACTAGAAATATACACTAGATAAATGATTAAAAAAAAAATCAAAAGAATTACGAATAACGTTTGACATAAACAAAGCAGGCTTAAAGCCTAAAACGAAACGCCACAAGCAAGAGACAAAAGATAGTTGCGTAAACAATAATTTTGACAACACATATGTATCGATTCTCTTTTTAACCCAGTGAACATCAGTTTATTTACATGAAAAGGATGACGGCGAAATTCCATACCCAGCTTCGGAATATTTTACTAAATTATTTTTCTTTCAGTAATAGCATTTGCTTCTTCCCAGACAATCTGGTTGCTATAATTTGATTTTGCATTATTTTTTTTTATATAATTAAGGTTGTGATGCTGTTATCATGTGCCTCAGACGATGCATGGTATTTGTTACATCAGCCTTCTGTGTGGTACAGCTAGACAACAAGCCTGTTGCTGGAGGAAGAGCTGGGATTCGGCTCTTCCTGAATATGCAGGAGTTAACTTGATGTCCATAAGTAGAAGTGTGAGTGCCCAGTCCTTTGACTGTGTATATCTTCTTGTTTCAGCAGATTGTAAGCATGGTGTACATTGTGCAGTGGATCCTAAACCATAAATAATGGAATAAGCACTCATGTGCTTTTTACATTCAGTCGCTGTGTGTATGCAGTTTTGTGAATTTTGCCATCCGTTCCCACTGGAACACAATAACCTACTCTTTCAAAAAGCGGAATGGGTTTTAACGTGTGCATACGATGATCTGCGTGCTTTTACACACCGAACCTCGGTTTATAGTCTCATTCGAAGGACTTTTGGGGTGGGGTGGAGTCATCATTGACGTTAACTCCAGAGGGAAAATCCCCTTGAACGGGATTCGAACCCGGGTCAGCAGATCATGAGTGCATCACTCTAACTACCAGGCTATCCAGAGAGAGAGAGAGAGAGAGAGAGAGAGAGAGAGAGAGAGAGAGAGAGAGAGAGAGAGAGAGAGAGAGAGAGAGAGAGAGAGAGAATAACACCAGTCACACATAGTACCAAAAGGCAAACATGACATCGATCACACATCAGTCATACACTTTACATTACAATGGTTCTTCATAGACACACACACACACACACACACACACACACACACACACACACACACACACACACACACACACACACACGCACAAACACACACACGGAAACACACACACACACACACACACACGCACACGCACACACACACACACACACACACCTGTAAACCGAGGCCCCGAGTGCGAACGCACCCAGAACATCTTGCGCACACGTTAAATTCTATTCCGCTTTTTGTAAGAGTAGGCCATTGTGTGCAGGTTGGAACAGATGACAATATTCACACAACTGCATACACACAGGGACTGGATGAAAAAAGCACATGAACGCTTATCCCATTATCCTCGATATGAAAGAATAAAATAAAAATAGAATAAAATAAACACACACACATACACACACGTACTCACACTCACACGTATGATATCACTGTTTTTGTGGAAGGACGTTATACTGAAGAACTAACTAACATGGTGTCTGCAGGCTCCCCCCTCCTCCTCCCTATCTGGGGGCTGATCAATACAACAGCCAGACAGCTGCTCCAACACTTCTCCCTCTGCCTGAGGGGAGGGGGGGTGTACCACACACCACAACACCAGTGTCCACTGTTCCTAGGCTGTCATTTCCTCTCCTTGTCTAACCTACATCATTTCATCAACCACTTGATAGTAATGGAAGCCAGCAGTTTCAAATTTCATCTTCTGCTGAAAAAAATCTTTTATCCCTCTTTAGTCACCGTCTAAACTTAGCTGATTGATGTCGTGGTAGTATTTTCCCCCTCTAGGCATTTTGTCAAGAAGAAAAGTGAAGGGTAGAGGCTTTCAGATTTTCATGTCTGAGCCCATAGGATATGTCTGCTCTGTGTATAACGTGGATGTTGACAGCTATCTAAGTTTATCACCACCCCCCCCCCCCCCGAAGTAAGGTTTAATAGTGGGGAAAAACGGCACATATGTAAAAAATTCACTGTTGCTATACCTATGAACTCTAGCTGAGGAACAAAAGAATTCAAATTCATCAAAAAATAAGTCAACAAATACTGGCAAAGACATCTACTCACGCCATTCTGTTCTATTATATTATTTCGAGGATAATGGAATAAACATTCATGTGCTTTTTTGCATTCGGTCCCCATGTGTATGCAGTTTTGTGAATTTTTTCATCCACTTCCACCAGCACACAATGGCCTACTCTTCCG
>CM060318.1:87117398-87127398 GCA_030674155.1 Stramonita haemastoma | reverse complement strand
CAGCTGCGAGCCGGCTACCCAACCCTAACTCCAGCTTCTGTTTTGGCTGAAGGGGGAGGTAGGCTTTTCCCAGTGCTCTGACCAGCAGTGACACAATGACCAACCCACTGACATCTGTTCGCTTGTCAATTTTCACACCATCATTTGACATATCTCAAACCACAATAACGTTCATTCTAATCTGCTTTTAAAACACACAAGTGACAAAAAGATTATTTCCAGCCATGCTATTTTTACAGCCAATTAACACCCCGAAAGATCGGATCGGAGGCCTAGAAGTAACACGCTGCCTAAAAAGCGAAAAAATTCAGGTCGGAGTGTGCGGTTGATTGAATCCCGATCGGGCCGAACATTTTCCCCCATCCATTAGACTATGATTGGTGGTCTGGATTTTAGTCTTTCGAATGAGACGATAAACCGATGTCCGGTGTGTTACACATTTTGCGCACATAAAAGAACCCACGTCAACAAGAGGGTTCTAATCCAATCCAATGATGTTGCTTAGTGTTCCGCCGACCGTACAGGCCATATCGGGGCTGTCACCTCGTCACATTTTAAAACTCATTAAAACTGTGCAACTATATACAGATTAAAACGGGGTATAAAACTAACTTGACTGTCCTTGCTTGTATTGACGCCCTGGTCAACCAAAATGGTCAGCACAGGAAGGCAAGAGGGTTGTCCCTGACAAAATTCTATAGAAAAATGCCACTCGGATAGCGAAACAAATACAGTTGCAGAAAGGAAAAATATAATGGGTGGCGCTGCACCTGTGGCGGTGCGCTCTCCACAGGCGGGGAGAACAGCCCGAATTTCACGCAGAGAAATCTACTTCGACATAAACTGGCATAGAATAAATTGAAAAAAAAGCTTGTATTTTCTCAAGATAGTTGGGTTGTCAAGTGCCAATGGTGTGTGCTCACCACTTGATTTCTAAACAACCACCCCCCCCCCATCCCACATTTTTATCAATTTTGTATTGGGGCGTTATGAAAAAGAGGGAAAATGGAAACACTGTTTCTTTAAAAAAAAAAGCCTTAATGGTTGGTACTCAAGCAACATTGTCTTCACTTATTCGGATGGACAAGTTTAGATTTTATCTCACATAACTATAACAGTAATTCAATTGCGTTGCGATTTTATCCATACCATCGTACATTTACAGTTGAGATTCTAGAACAAACTTTACTGGGCATGAGGCAAAAAGTTAAGTATTTTTCTTAAATAAAGTGTTCTAAGAGAGCAAGTAAACCACTGATAATACTAGCGACTCAAAAGCACCCCCCAAAAAACAACAACAACAAAAAAACAAACAAATAAAACAAGCATAAACACACACAACTTTACAGAGATTTCTTTAAAGCCACACTCAGAGAACTTGATTTGCCATAACTTGAAAATAAATTTGGCAATAAATACTTTCTGATTCTGATTCCTGCCTTTGTCAAGGGCCAGTACATGACCAGATTTCATTTTTTTTAATGGCATTCGATTCAACAAAAAAACACCCAAAACAAAAACAAAACAACGAGCTCCCCACACAGGCGCACTTGATGGACTACTGGACTATTGCATAAAATCTTTCAGATATCAATTTTTCTTAAGCTGTATTGGTGTAAAATCTGTTATCGATCTGCCACCAATACACAATGACGTCATTTCAATGCAAAGGCAAACATAGAACCGGGTCCGTTTTATATTACATTCCATGCGATTTTTAAAAAAAAAAGAAAAAGGGCACTTTCTCCCACATATTATACTTCACACACCAATACATAATTAAGACATCCCTGCCAATATCAAAGGCTATCACGGGGCTAAATTTTTTAACTGACATTTCCTTAAACCAAATTCTTGCCAACACTGGGAAAAACCCAACTATATTGTATTTCTTGCATCCAATCTCAGAAAAAAACCCAAAAATACACTATTGTGTTTTTTGCATTCAATCTAATCAAAATCGAAAGATGCACTCGTGTTTATTTCATTCAGCTTCCTTATAAAAAAAAAAGAACAAAAGTATCCTATTGTGTTTCTTGAATCGGATTTCATTATTTAAAAAAGCAAATACGATATTGACTTTCTTGTTTTCAGTTTCACTATAAAAAAAACGCAAAATATGCTATTGTACTTCCTGCATTCAATTTCATTATAAAAAGCACAGAAAATATTCTGATGTATTTCTTGCATATAATCTCATAAAAAGACAACTGTGCTATGTAACCCCCCCTCCCCCAAAAAAACCCCCCAAACCAAAACAAAAACACATTTCTCTCTCTCTCTCTCTCTCTCTCTCTCTCTCTCTCTCTCTCTCTCTCTCTCTCTCTCTCTCTCTCTCTCTGGGTCGGGGGGGGGGGGGGGGGGGGGGGGGGGGGATAGCCTAGTGGTCAGAACATTGCGCTCGCACTTTGACGACCTGGGCTCGATTCCCGTTCGAGGGGATTTTTCCACTGGAGTTAACATCAGTGCTGACCCCACTCTCCCCAAAAGTCCTTCGAATGAGACTATAAACCGAGACCCCGTGTGCGAATGCATGCAGAACATCTTGCTCACATGTTAAATCCTGTTCCGCTTTTCGTAAGTGTAGGCCATTGTGTGCCGGTGGGAACAGATGACAAGATTTACAAAACCGCATACATACGTGGACTGGATGTAAAAAAGCACATGACTGCTATTCGATTATCCTCGATATGAAAGAATAAATAAATAATCTCCCCAAAATTCTCAGATCTGAACTCGGATGATCATTCCTCCTAAACATTGTTATTGCCCTCCTCTTCCTCACCTAAAACAATTAAAAGACAACCATCCCTCTGTCAAACAATGCAAACACAAGCATGCACTTGTGCGCACACATACATACGCTCATGTCATCTTTTAAGAACAAACACACTGACCGCATTTCTTTCAATCCTGAAAACCTCCATTTACAAATGTACAGACATGCAATCACATTCCCTCATTTTTCTTCATAGAAA
Source organism: Stramonita haemastoma (assembly GCA_030674155.1). Taxonomy (NCBI): domain Eukaryota; kingdom Metazoa; phylum Mollusca; class Gastropoda; order Neogastropoda; family Muricidae; genus Stramonita; species Stramonita haemastoma. Next base: position 87,124,420 of record CM060318.1, on the reverse strand, counting down.
GTGTATGTAATTTCTACAGCAGTCTGCAAATAGGATTTTTGCCTCCTGCATAGAATTAAAAAAAACAAACTTTTGCTATTATTGTGATAGTCAAAGGACCAGGTCATTAATTTTTCTCCGACACTTTCTGATTCCATGTAAAGGTTAAAAAAAAAGCCCCCAAGAAAACACCAAAAGAAAGAAACCCTAAAATACCAGTGGTATACCATACACCAAACATTGATCATCCCAAACTAACAATCATCGTATCCCCAACTGCTTTTTCCAGTTACAAAAATCCCCCCCTATACACCTTTTCACTGGTTTCACAATATAATGAACCGGTAAATAAAAAAATACCAGTGAAATAATACTATTCCGTGGATATGCCTGCAGCGCGCGCGCGTGCACACAAACACACACACACGCACACGCGCGCGTAAATACACACACACATACACACACTTTGTCGGTGGGAACGCATGTTAACTATTTGCAAAGTTACATACATTCAGAGATAAGTGATTATTCTATTATTTTAAGAATAAAAATAATTGAGAATGTGAGAACAGATGATAAAATATGCCATAATGCATGCACACGGAGACTGGGTGTAAAAAGGCGCACGAGTTCTTATCCGGTTCTCTTCGAAAAAAAAAAAGAGCACACACACACACACACACACACACACACACACACACACACACACACACACACACACACACATTTTCATTCCTACTGACTAAACACTTTCTACCTTTCCATTTAAACTCCCCTGTCCAATGATACATTCTTTCCCGTCCTCTCCCTCTCCCACCCCACAACCTCTCAATTCCATCACTCCGCCATTCCCCATTACAAAATTCTGCATTTTTAAATCTGCACCCCATATGTTTTTTAATATAAATTGTTCCCCCTAAACTGCTCTCCCCCAACTTACGATGACTAGATCTATCCCTTATCGATGACCTCCTATCCTCTATCGATGACAACTATCCCCTATTGATTACCTATCCCCTATCGATAACTACTATCCCCTACAGATGGAGGACTACTTATCCCCTATTAGCATTCACACATTCAGTCCTCATACATATTCACACTACAGACCTAGTTATCCTACCCCCCTTCCCTTTGTAGCATCTCTTTCCTTAAACTTCTAACCCCCAATCCTCCCTTCCCTCCCCATGGGGATGGGGGGGGGGGGGGGGGCTGTCAGTATAATAGTATCTCTACCTTCTGGATATTCTGTGCTAGGAATTCATTTCTCTTCTAAAGTTTCTGCCCTGTTCCTGTTCTTCCTGTCGTCTCGTCTTTTTCCTACCTTCTTGGTACATTTTCCTGCTCTATTTTTGTTTGTTTGTAAATAAACTATAGCGATTTTCTTCGACGCCGAAATCAGATGCACTGGTTCCGCCTTGTCTGGCGCTTAACAACAGCGCAGCGCATTTTCGCTCATATGACGGAGAACAGTAGTTGATGTCAGAGTATGACGGACGATGAAAAAGAAAAAGTTCTACAACCACCCCAGCCATACGAGATCAAAATGTTTTGCCATAGTGTCAGCATGATGTACCAAGAAATCTACCCGCCATTTGTGTCCACATGACGGGCCAGGGTTAGAGTGACTGTAAAGGTTAGATGTAAAGGGTTACAGTTAGTGTTAAAGGTTAATATCGGGTAAGGGTTGTCAGTCCGTTGGATGGTTTGTCTGCATGCATGCATGTGGACACAAGAACAGGTAGACACCATGGTGTGTAGCTTTAGACACAGCGGTATAGATCACTTTTATCACCAAATTAAAAAAAATACATAGCCAGGGAACGCAGTAGATGTTTTATCAAATTATTCTAATCACCAGTCCTATCAACACCGCAAGATTTGTTTTATCTTAGTGTTCGTATTTTTTAAAATAATAAATTTCCAGTTTTCAGTCACGTCATTAAAGATCTTCACTTTTTTAAAACAAACTTTCTCCATCTTGATAAAAGAAAGGATTAAGTCCAAAATAATCCAAATGAGAATTTTAAATAAGTAACACGCCGAAAATGAACTCCGTGAAAACAACCCGTCAGCTAGCTCCCTCCCCCTTTTTTCCCTATCCTCGCTGATCCAAACATGTGTATTCTGCCCCCTCCTCCCAACACCCCTTTCCCTGAAAATACATCTCCTTCCACTACCACCCCTTTCCCTCACACACACACACACACACACACACACACACACACACACACACACACACGTACGTACACACACACACACACGTACGTACACTCCCCCCTACACACACACGCGCGCGCTCGCGCGCACGCACGCACACACGCACGCAAACACACACACTCATTCAACGCACGCAGAACACCTTGCGCACACGTTAAAAACCTGCTCCCCTTTTCAGAAGAGTATGCGATTGTACACTAGTGCGAACAGATAAAAAAAAGGCACACACAGGGGGACTGCATATATAAAAGCATATGAGCGCTTATTCCATTATCCTGGAAAAAAAAAATTATACGGCACATGTATCGTAATGTATAGACAAAAGTCTTTCACTTGGAAATATTTTTAAATGGTCATTTAATTTATCTTGCATACTTTATACTACGTGCATATCGGAATAATATATCAATGGTAGATCATCCCATAGCCTTGTTCATAATACTGTGAAACTTGACTCTACTTTTATAACACCTCCACCCCTTCTCTCTCTCTCTCTCTCTCTCTCTCTCTCTCTCTCTCTCTCTCTCTCTCTCTCTCTCTCTCTCTCTCCCCCTCGCTTTCTCTCACGCACCATCACCACCACTACTACTACCACTACCACTTCCACTACAAACTGTTATTATATCTGCACCCATCATTTATGGATATGCATGTTCTAAAACAAGAAAAAGGAACCCAAACAAAAAACACAGAAAAAACTTCTTTAAAACATAAGAAAATGAGAGTCCTACAAGACTCATGGGACATTAAATGGTACATAACGCCAAGTATCTTTAAAAAAAATGATCGGAGTCAAAAAAAAATTACAGATTATCCCAAGTCTAACAGGGAATGCTGAAACTAGGTATTTTTCTCAATATATTAAATCTGATTCATTTAAAAAAAAAAAGAAACAACCCTCGATGTAAAAAAAATCATTTCCGGTCTTACACCAACAATGTTGTCCTCGATGTTGTCCTCAATGACTTGCCGTGTTGTCTTTGATATTGTCCTCGATGTTTTCCTCAATGTTGTTATTGATGATTTGTGTTGTCTTCAACATTGTCCTCGATGTTGTCGATGACTTGTGTTGCCCTCCACGTTCTCAATGATTTGCAGTGTTGTCTTTGATGTTTTCGATGTTGTGCTCTTTGGTTTGCCGTGTTGTCTTTGATGTTTTCGATGTTGTACTCAATAGTTTGCCACGTTGTCTTCGATGTTGTCTTCCAGTTCGTCTTTAATGATTTGCCGTGTTGTCCTCAGTGTTGTCTTCAATATTTGGATTGTTGTCTTCAATGTTGTTCTCGATGTTTTCTTCGATGTTGTCCTCGATGTTTTCTTCGATGTTGTAAAGCCTACTTATGACACTTAAATCCAACCTCAAGACACACTTATTTCATACCCAAGATTTTCTTCTTCTGTTTCCATCTCTTGTCTGTCCCCGCCTTCGACATCTACCTGCCAAAGTGTATAGCCTCTGTGAGAGTGTGTTTGTGTGTGTGTGTGTGTGTGTGTGTGTGTGTGTGTGTGTGTGTGTGTGTGTGTGTGTGGGCGCGCGCGCGCGCGTGTGTGTGTGTGTATATGTGTGTGTGTGTGTGTGTGTGTGTGTGGGCGCGCGCGCGCGCGTGTGTGTGTGTGTGTATATGTGTGTGTGTATGTGTGTGTGTGTGTGTGCGCGCGCGCGCGTGTGTACGTTTGAATTTGCTAGGACCATAGATTATTATTGATTGCTTGTGTGATGTGTGGGTCGAATGCAAGCGCTTTGGTTGTTTTTACAAGATATAGTGCTATATAAGTTCCATGTAGTATTATTATTATTATTATTATTATTATTATTATTATTATTATTATTATTATTTGTCCTCGATGTTGTCCTCAATAATTTGCCATGTCGTTTGCGATGTGATCTTCCATGTTGTCCTCAATGATTTGTCGAGTTGTCTTCAATGTTGTCCTCAACGGTTTTCCGTGTTGTCTTCGACGTTCTCGATGTTGTCCTCGATGTTGTCATTGATGATTGGCCATGTTGTCTTCGATGTGGTCAATGATTTGCCGTGTTGTCTTCGATGTTCTCGATGTCTTCGATGTTGTCATTGAGGATTTGCTGCGTTATCTTCGATGTTGTCCTCCACGTTGTCCTCAATAATTTTCCGTGTTCTCGATGTTGTCTTCGATGTTGTCCTCAATAATTTTCCGTGTTGTCTTCGATGTTGTCCTCGATCCTTTGTGTCACGTTCTTCATGTCCACCCTGACAACCATCTTGGTTATCGGCCTTGCTGATACTGATGCTCTCCCCTTGTAGAAAAGGCAGGTTGATATGGCTGCCCTTAAAAATGTTAGGTCAGGTATTTCGGTATTTGATTTCTGACCCACAGCCCCTGAAAGCAGATAGTCATCATCAGTAAGACTGCGAGCTATGTGTGTGTGTGTGTTTGTGTGTGTGTGTGTGTGTGTGTGTGTGTGTGTGTGTGTGTGTGTGTGCGTGCGTGCGCGCGTGCGTGCTTGCGTGCGTGCATGCGTGCGTGCTGTGTGGGTGTGGGTGTGCGCGCGCATGTGTGTGTGCGTGTGCGTGCGTGCGTGTGTGCGAGCATACATGCGTGTGTTATGTACGCATTATATTTTTTCGTTCCTCAGCCGGAGTTCCGACACTGCATAATCATGGGATCAATTGTCTACCAGCAAGGTAGCCGCATTCCGACTTCGGGGATGATGTCTAAACAAAGCATTAATGTGCTTGCTTTTTTTAAAGTTCGTAGTAAGTTCCTAAAGGCATGCAAAAACCTACTCTTCCTAAAGGCAAAACGGGTTTTTACATGTACCCAATGTGATCTGCGTGCGTTTGCAGGTGGGATCTTGGCGAAAGTCTCATCCGAAAGACTTTCGGAAGAGTGGAGTCGGTACTGATGTTAACTCAAGGGGGAAAATCCCGAATGGCAGTTTCAGTGGTGGCTCAACGCTCTAGCCACTAGGCTATCTCGGTTTCCGACAGAACTAGTTAATGCCAGTGATTTACACAAATTTCAAAATGAGGTTATCAAGTACAGTATTTTTGGTCTTTGTATCTGAGTAAATTCCAAAAATAAATTGATCAAGTACACGATTTCGGTACTTTTTTTCTGAATAAATTCCAAAACAAATTTATCAAGTACACTATTTCTGCACATTGTTTCTGAATGCATTCAAATCATGCATGCGTTTTTTTAACACAGGCAGCAAACAAACCAAAACACATATGCAGTCTTTACAATTAAAAAAAATCCTTAATGACTCGGGGTGCTTTACCAGAAACAATTTTACAAAAAACTTCAGAGCAAACACACCTTACCTGAATCATGTGTAATAAACTCGCTCCACTATACCTGTACACCTCATATACTTACGCGCCCAAAGCATTTGATGAAGTCGATTTTCCACTACAGACGTATACTTCTTATATACTTACACTTTCTGAGTATATTGTGATGTCAGCTTTTCAGATGATGGCCTCATTTTTGAGGAGACGGCTCACAGGTGATCCACATGATGACTCACCACAGAAGAGGACTCTCAGATGACCCACACGACCACTCACAAGATTTAGACCCGTGCAGATTAAGTATGGGAGGGAAGGAGCCCAAGGAAATGCTGTGAACATGGAGAGGGGACAAAGTCTCGATCCTTGCTGACCACTGCCTGAAAAGATTGTAGGTGGGGGTATGGTATTTTCTCACACCGAGATCACTGCAAGTGGTGTTTACACCAAAGCCACTGCAAGTGGTGGTGTTTACACCAAGATCACTGCAAGTGGTGGTGTTTACACCAAGATGACTGCAAGTGGTGGTGTTTACACCAAGATGACTGCAAGTGGTGGTGTTTACACCAAGATGACTGCAAGTGGTGGTATTTACACCAAGATGACTGCAAGTGGTGGAGTTAACACCAAGATGACTGCAAGTGGTGGAGTTAACACCAAGATGACTGCAAGTGGTGGTGTTTACACCAAGATGACTGCAAGTGGTGGAGTCAACACCAAGATGACTGCAAGTGGTGGTGTTTACACCAAAATCACTGTAGGTGCTTGTTTTTACACCAAAATCGCTGTAGGTGGTGGTGTTTACAGACACCAAGATCACTGTAGATGGTGTTTTCGGACACCCAGATCACTGTAGGTGGTGGTGTTAACGAACACCAGGATCACTGTAGGTGGTGGTGTTTACGAACACCAGAATGACTGGTGATGTTCTCGGAGACCAGGATCACTGTAGGTGGTGGTGTTTACGGACACCAAGACCACTGTCGGCGGTGGTGTTTACGGACACCAGGATCACTGTCACCCAGATTGCGCTCCTCTCATCTCTTGCATTTGATTTTTGTTCCCTAATTTTTAGTTTTATGTTATTTCGATGGTTTATTTTTGTTTTAATTTCTATTCATCTTTGTACACTATTTCCTATTCTATGTTTCGTTTACTGAAAATGATTTAGGTTTTGTTTTATTTATTTTATTCCCTATTCTATGTTTTATTTTCTATTTTATTTTATCTACTTTTATCTTTTAGCAAGGACTGAGGATGCAATCAGAAGTGTGGTGCCCAGCAATCGTTTGAAAAAAGTCCAGCAACGAACGCGACCGAGTGGACTGGACAGACCTCTACGAGGAAATGCTGAAATTGGCGCGTGCGCGAGGACTGGAGGAGGAGGAAACTGGTTGCAAAATCTTCAGGGTTGAGGGCCCCAAAAGTACGGGATAAGTGAACGTGAAAGGGAGGAAAATGTGCAGGTGGGACAGAAGTCCCTTTTTGTGGGGTGACCATTGTCTAGACGTCTCACAGCCGGTTGTGTTGTGTTTCTGGTCGTGACTGTGA
>CM060318.1:87103979-87117298 GCA_030674155.1 Stramonita haemastoma | reverse complement strand
CGCGCGCGCGCGGCGTGCACGGATACTCAACCCCCGGCTAAAAAGGTGCGGTTTTGGGCAAAGGACGGGACCCAAAGAGTCGTTTTCAGGCCCGCTTTTCCCCGACTTTTGCAGGGTTCCAGACCCCAAGGCACCAGGACAATGTGGCACTGTATGCATACACCCTCTCCGACCATTTCCCATATGTGTGGCACCGGACTTGTGGCGACCCCGCAGCCGCCAAGAGCTGAGAAAGCTAGTTTACTTGCAAGGAAATCTGCTGCGGTGTACGCAACGAAAACCAAGCAGGGCGCACAGTAATAGTGACAATATACAGCAATATCATGCACCACACCAAAGTGCAGGGTCCCCTCCACATGCGCGCACACAAACAAACGCACTGACAAACACATGCGCGCGCGCGCGCGTGCGTGCACGGATACTCAACCCCCGGCTAAAAAGGTGCGGTTTTGGGCAAAGGACGGGACCCAAAGAGTCGTTTTCAGGCCCGCTTTTCCCCGACTTTTGCAGGGTTCCAGACCCCAAGGCACCAGGACAATGTGGCACTGTATGCATACACCCTCTCCGACCATTTCCCATATGTGTGGCACCGGACTTGTGGCGACCCCGCAGCCGCCAAGAGCTGAGAAAGCTAGTTACTTGCAAGGAAATCTGCTGCGGTGTACGCAACGAAAACCAAGCAGGGCGCACAGTAATAGTGACAATATACAGCAATATCATGCACCACACCAAAGTGCAGGGTCCCCTCCACATGCGCGCACACAAACAAACGCACTGACAAACACATGCGCGCGCGCGCGTGCGTGCACGGATACTCAACCCCCGGCTAAAAAGGTGCGGTTTTGGGCAAGGACGGGACCCAAAGAGTCGTTTTCAGGCCCGCTTTTCCCCGACTTTTGCAGGGTTCCAGACCCCAAGGCACCAGGACAATGTGGCACTGTATGCATACACCCTCTCCGACCATTTCCATATGTGTGGCACCGGACTTGTGGCGACCCCGCAGCCGCCAAGAGCTGAGAAAGCTAGTTACTTGCAAGGAAATCTGCTGCGGTGTACGCAACGAAAACCAAGCAGGGCGCACAGTAATAGTGACAATATACAGCAATATCATGCACCACACCAAAGTGCAGGGTCCCCTCCACATGCGCGCACACAAACAAACGCACTGACAAACACATGCGCGCGCGCGCGATGCGTGCACGGATACTCAACCCCCGGCTAAAAAGGTGCGGTTTTGGGCAAGGACGGGACCCAAAGAGTCGTTTTCAGGCCCGCTTTTCCCCGACTTTTGCAGGGTTCCAGACCCCAAGGCACCAGGACAATGTGGCACTGTATGCATACACCCTCTCCGACCATTTCCATATGTGTGGCACCGGACTTGTGGCGACCCCGCAGCCGCCAAGAGCTGAGAAAGCTAGTTCTTGCAAGGAAATCTGCTGCGGTGTACGCAACGAAAACCAAGCAGGGCGCACAGTAATAGTGACAATATACAGCAATATCATGCACCACACCAAAGTGCAGGGTCCCCTCCACATGCGCGCACACAAACAAACGCACTGACAAACACATGCGCGCGCGCGCGTGCGTGCACGGATACTCAACCCCCGGCTAAAAAGGTGCGGTTTTGGGCAAGGACGGGACCCAAAGAGTCGTTTTCAGGCCCGCTTTTCCCCGACTTTTGCAGGGTTCCAGACCCCAAGGCACCAGGACAATGTGGCACTGTATGCATACACCCTCTCCGACCATTTCCCATATGTGTGGCACCGGACTTGTGGCGACCCCGCAGCCGCCAAGAGCTGAGAAAGCTAGTTTACTTGCAAGGAAATCTGCTGCGGTGTACGCAACGAAAACCAAGCAGGGCGCACAGTAATAGTGACATATACAGCAATATCATGCACCACACCAAAGTGCAGGGTCCCCTCCACATGCGCGCACACAAACAAACGCACTGACAAACACATGCGCGCGCGCGCGTGCGTGCACGGATACTCAACCCCCGGCTAAAAAGGTGCGGTTTTGGGCAAAGGGACGGGACCCAAAGAGTCGTTTTCAGGCCCGCTTTTCCCCGACTTTTGCAGGGTTCCAGACCCCAAGGCACCAGGACAATGTGGCACTGTATGCATACACCCTCTCCGACCATTTCCATATGTGTGGCACCGGACTTGTGGCGACCCCGCAGCCGCCAAGAGCTGAGAAAGCTAGTTTACTTGCAAGGAAATCTGCTGCGGTGTACGCAACGAAAACCAAGCAGGGCGCACAGTAATAGTGACATATACAGCAATATCATGCACCACACCAAAGTGCAGGGTCCCCTCCACATGCGCGCACACAAACAAACGCACTGACAAACACATGCGCGCGCGCGCGTGCGTGCACGGATACTCAACCCCCGGCGAAAAAGGTGCGGTTTTGGGCAAAGACGGGACCCAAAGAGTCGTTTTCAGGCCCGCTTTTCCCCGACTTTTGCAGGGTTCCAGACCCCAAGGCACCAGGACAATGTGGCACTGTATGCATACACCCTCTCCGACCATTTGCCATATGTGTGGCACCGGACTTGTGGCGACCCCGCAGCCGCCAAGAGCTGAGAAAGCTAGTTTCTTGCAAGGAAATCTGCTGCGGTGTACGCAACGAAAACCAAGCAGGGCGCACAGTAATAGTGACAGTATAACAGCAATATCATGCACCACACCAAGTGCAGGGTCCCCTCCACATGCGCGCACACAATACCCTGTTTTACACCTGAGTTTACTTTGACACTCACACCCATAAAGACACTGTCATTCACATGTAAAGAAGAGAGAGAGAGAGAGAGGGGGGGGGGGGGGGGGGTCAGTGGTGTAGGTCAATTTTCTTTTTCAAACAGTAAAGCACCCTAAATGAACGTGGCAGTTGTACTGGAATAACAACCAATGAGAAAGACCCTCTACCAACAGAGAGCTGCTGCTGCATATAAAAGCTTTTTCGTGTTTCGTCTCTGAGCATATAAAACCTATCTAAAAGCGCGGGAAATCGACATCGCCCCTATCTTTTTTACCTCTTCCTGTCTTTTTACACTCCACGGTAGCTTGCTACCATCATCAGCAGCAGCAGGATAGGTCTGCACTCCTATCTTCCATCCATGGAAACACCTGTATACAGGGGCGCCTAGAAACTTAACAGTCTGTGACACACCTATAGTGAAGGTAAGATGTTGCTGTTTGGGTATTTATGTGAATCTAAACAATCTTGCAGGTCATCAGACAGTAGTTTGTCATGTGTGTATTTCTGGTTGGTATTTTTTTTAGTGTCCAGCATTGTTTTTCAAACACACACACACTACACACCCGCACGCACACTTGCATGTATTTGAGATATTCATGCAAATACACCTAACTCATTCATACATGCAAACATATACACGCATACGAACATTCATCCATGCAGATAAATGACATGCATGCACAGAACAGCAGACACAAACTGCTACAAACTTACACCCCTTTTTACCACTCCCCCTCCCAACCCCAAACATTTTGCTTCTCAGACAGTAGCTTTTCTTGTGTGTCATATGAACAAGCCATGCCTAGTGCTGCTATTAAGCACCTCACAAGTCAAGCCCAGTGTATTGCTCTTCAGCGTAGGAGAGAACTGTGAACTTTAAAGTCTTTCTGCAAAAAACGTAGGCAAATGGACCAAGAAGGCAGACAATAGACAAAAAGGTGGTGACAGGAAGAAAATGGCCAAGGCAGAAACAATGAGAGAGATAGAAAAGAGAATTTGCAGACAATTTCCAGAAAGTGGTCATGGCTTCTGTACTGATACCCCCCTCCCCCATTATGCCCACTGGGAGATCTGTCTATCTGATATCCGAGATTGTAAAGAGACTTTAGCACACACTTAAGCAAACTGTTGCCAACTTCTCTTTCACAGAATGGGGTCACATTCCTAACTCCTGTCGTCAGTGTCCTAAATTCAGCCACCAATCACAGCAAGGCAGCACCTGTTTGAAAATAAGCCTGGGCCGCCATTCCTCCCCCCCCCCCCCTACAATTTGAATTTCAAAATAAACACGTGCTGTTTTATCTGCCACGCTGATAGATCTAAATGAGGTCGCCCACGCCGTACACGTGTGCACGCACGCACACACACACACACACACACACACACACACACACACACACACACACACACACACACACACACACACACACACACACACACAGAGTACATTGAGTATATCTTAGTAAGGTTTTTCCTTTTTCAAATATGCATATACCGGTATATATATATATATATATATATATATATATATATATATATATATATATATATATATATGATATGTTTTTTTCGTAGATGGATGGCTTGATGAAAAAAGCAATTGCACTGCTTACTCAATGTACCATCTGGAAATAAAAGTTTGACTTGACTTGACTTGGATTAATACATTCTCTATAAGTGTAGGACAAACATGCTCCCTGTAGGAGGATGTCTATGTTCCCTCAGCTCTATGTTCCCTCAAGTCAAGTTACATGATGACCAAGTTAACTAATGGTCAGAGTGACCAGTGACCAAGCAATGGTCAGAATGACCTGTGGTCAAGCAATGGTCAAACTGACCAATGGTCAAGCGTGAGTTTATAATGAAAATGATGTGTGTGTGTGTGTTTTTTTTTGTGTGTGTGTGTGTGTGTGGAGAGAGAGAGAGAGAGAGAGAGAGAGAGAGAGAGAGAGAGAGAGAGAGAGAGAGAGAGAGAGAGAGGAGAGAGAGAGAAGCAAACGAATGGACAGACATACATACAGAAATGCAGGCAGCAAAAAAAGAGACAGACAATTAGAGGAATATGTATAATCCTATAACACGCAATGAGACATAACTACAGGCAAGTCTTGCAGTTTTAAGCGAGATAACGCATTTAAATCAAATGTTTTGTCCTTCCCATTGACTTCCTGAATGAGTAAAGCAAGAAATAGTAATTGTCATTTGCACATAAGCACATTATCAAAAATCAAATGAATTAACAAAAGAAAATAATTGTTATAAAAAGTAACTTTTTCGTACAATCCATGAGCTGTTTTCAGTGGAAGCATAATATGATGTTGTTTTCAGTGGAAGCATATAAAAGCATATGAAAAGTAGAGCTAAGGGAACATACAGCTGATGGAATATAGAGCTGAGGGAACATAGAGCTAATCCCCTCCCTGTATAACAAAAAATAAAACTTCCGTAGATAACATAAGATACTGAATCAGAGATAAACTTCACAAACTATCTAAACCCATAGTGCAAATGAACAATTTAGGATAGAAAGGTACAAAGGTAATTCTCTTAAACTCAGATCAAAGCCTAGTTACTGCACATCCCAAGATAATCAAAGATTTAGACAAAAATACAAGCACAGACACAACCACTTCGCTAATATTTCCAAGACTCAGAAATAAACTGTACAAATCGAGTTTCTTGTATTCGGGATAGGCTCCTAAAACTTTGAAACTTACCCAAAACAAAGGTCACTTTAAAACACATCCAAAACTATAATTTTTTTAAATCAATTATTAAGCGGATTGGTGTAGAGGTAACGCGCCTGTCTAGAAAGCTAAAAGTCAGGGTCGAAGTTTGCGGTGGTTCAAATACCGTTTGGGCCCAAAACTTTTCCTCCATCCAATAGATCATGAGCGGTGGTCTGGGCCCCAGTCTTTCGGATGAGACGATGAACCGAGGTCCCGTGTGTTACACACCATTATTTAGCGCACATGAAAGAACCCACGGCAACTTGAGGGTTGCCCTTGCAAAATTCTGTAGAGAAAAACCACTCTGATAGGGAAACAAATACACCTGCAGACAGAAAAAGATAAAGAACAATGGGTGGGCACTGCACTTGTGGCGACGCGCTCTTCCGGGAGAGCAGCCGGCATTTCACGCAGTGATATCTGCTGTGACGTAAAGTGGTTTAGAAGACGATTTGCAAACTTGTACAGTGATCTTTCCTTTAGGCCTCCTCCTTTTCTGTTTCACTTGAACGTGTTTGTAGTGGGTTTTATTGTTACCCATTTTACACTTTCACACCACTTAAGTCAGGGCACATTTCTTTGTGTGAAATTCGGGCTGCCCTCCCTGTGGAGAGCACGTTGCCACGAGAGCAGTGCCACCCATTTTTTTTTCTTTTCCTCTCTGCAACAGTATTTCCTTCCCTATCAGAGTGGCTGTTTTCCTTATAATGTTGCCGTGGGTTCTTTTACTGCGCTAAATATTTTTGGTAAGACATGGGACCTCGATTTATCAATTTATCTGAAAGACTAGCATCCAGACCACCACTCATGGTCTTATGAAAGGGGAAAAGTTTGGGCCTAAACGGGGGTCAAACCTGGAGTTAACATCAGTGCTGACTCCACTCCTCCCAAAAGTCCTTCGGATGAGACTATAAACCGAGGCCCCGTGCGAACGCACGTAGCACATCTTGCGCATACGTTAAATCCTGTGAAACTTTTTGAAAGAGTAGGCCAATATGTGCCAGTGGAAAAGGATAACATTTTTTTTTTTTACAAAACTGCATACACAGAGACTGGATGTTAAAAAAGCACAGGAGTGCTTATTTTATTGTCTCCGATATAAAAGAACAAAAAAACATACCTACAGGGCTGTAATGTTGAAAGGACAATAAAACTATGTCAGTGTTAGTTTCTGTTCGCCTGTTGATCTGTGTGTGTGTGTCTGTGTCTGTGTGTGTGTCTGTATGTCTGTCTGTCTGTGTCTGTGTCTGTCTTTCAATTTCTGAAATGGAAGGTCTGTCTTGTCTGTCTGTCTGTCTGTCTTCTGTATCTCCTTTCCCTCTTCCCCTCTCTCCACCTCTTTCTCTCAATCTCTGAACAAGAAGTAGAGCAGCAGAAAGGGTGGGGGAAGGGGGAGGGGCGGGCATGGCAGTCTAGAAACCCACCCCCCTTCCTCCCTAACTAGACCTTTCCCACCAGTGGTCGGCCCTTAATTGCTCCAGCCACTTCATTCCCTCCCTTGCCGCCGGTCTTAGCGTCCCCTTCATTATTGCGGATTTCCGTCCTCCCCCTCAGTGCACCCCCCCCCCCCCCCCCCGAAAATAGGCTTTTGCTGCACCGCTGATCCGAGAGGCCGGAAGAATGGACATCTCCTGGACATCGGAATCGGGGGGTAAGTGCCTGTGTTAGCCCCCCAGCCCTTTCTGTAGGCCCCAGCCTTTATTGTCCTCACCTCTGAAAGGACTGTTTATTACTGGGGGTGGGGATTTAGGCCTAACTTCTTTAGTGTAGAGATTGTCCGGAACTATCCCAGCTGACAGCAGTGATTTATTTTGTTGCTACCTCTTTCTTTTCCCTTTTCGGTTTGGTTTCATCATGCTTTTCCCTGTTTTGAATGCTGTTAGTAAGGTTGTAGAGTCACAAAGATGGCGTGCTTGTATTGCTTTTTTTCTGTCGGTTTCTCTCGTCGTAGAAAAGTACTAGCTTTAAAATGAAAAATGTCTGGTATGTTTGGCATGTGTGTTAGATCTCTGTCTCTGGATGATCCGGTTTATCTATCATAGTGCAATCGTGTTTAGACATCATGCCTGAAGTCGGAGAGCAGCTACCTAAAGAGTGGCAAAAACTGAGCAATATACAAAAATCTCACTTTGAGTGTCTCTAAAAGCTGTAGCCGAGGAACGACCAAATAATGAATACCACATAAATAAATAACACATGAAAAACACTAGACTGACATAACTTATGCATTCTGACACAGATGACACAGATAGATGACACAGATGACCCAGATAGATGACCCAGATAGATGACACAGATGACATAGAAAACACAGATCTATGACACAGGTGAGATACATGGTACAGATGACACAGTTGGCACAAATGGACACAGATAACACAGGGTGGCACAGATAACGCAGGTGGCAGAGATAGATGATACATATGGCACAGATGCATGTTCATTATCTTTGATCATTGATATGTTACATTGATTTACACAAGTGGATTTCTCCCCTTTTGTCTCTCTTACACACACACACACACACACACACACACACACACACACACACACACACACACACACACACACACACACACACACACACACACACACACACACACACTGATCGGCAATCATGCAGAGGGAAGAAGAAAAAAGGCAAGTAACAGCAGACGTTGCGATGACTTAGCTCCTTTAATTCTATGAACAAAATAAAGGCACAAGCCATTTCTTTTTGGAAAACATCATTGGTTTGTTTATTGAATACAGCAGATGTTCGCAAAACAAGAGACAGACAGACAGGCAGGACACATACACATACATACAGACACAAAGACATAGAGAGACACCAAGTCTGAGAAACAGAGACACACACACAAGAGTCTGAGAGACAGGCCGACAGACGGATACCCCGCCCCCCGCCCAAGGGAGACAGAGAGAGATGAAGGTGTAGAAAGGGGGGAGGGACGGGAAAGGCACGATATCTAAAAATCATATAGTGTGGGGCTGACTAGTGCTGGTAGAGGGAGGGGAGGTAAGAAGTGATCCAGTCCACAAAAGCCGGCACCAGAGTGTACACACCAGGCTTCCTCCGCTCCCCACACCCCTTCCCCCAACTGGACACTCCTGAAAACACACACACACACACACAAACATACGCGCGCGCGCGCGCTCACACAGACAACAGACACGCACACGCACAAACACACACGGACGTACGCACGCACGTACGCACACACGCTATACTTCACATTAGATTCTGGATATTAGTAAGCACCAGAACAAAGACCGTGTACACACACACCACATATATATATATCTATATATATATACACACACACACACACACACACACACACACACACACACACACACACACACACACACACACACATATATATATATATATATATATATATATATATATATATATATATATATATATATATATATATATATATATATATATATTGGAAAAAAACCAACAAGATACCCAGAATTGCCAGAAAATGACGATCGAATCTGTAACACGAAGCATGGCTTGACCTTAGAGGCTGCATGTAGGCCCCGGCTGGAAGGAGCAGGGAACAACGTGATGAGAAATCCATACTGGGCACCACACCAAAAGACAAAAGGAAAAAGAAAAAAACAGAAACGAAAGAAAAGGACAGACACTGTGGAGCAGCAGCTGCAATATCGAGCAAGATGACCATGTGGGCGACAAGCATCATCAGCGAATTTCATTTTGTAAAAACAAAATGTTAGATTTTCTTAATCCACTTAGGCAAAGGATTTTAGGAAGCTGCAAAGTATGTCACATGTGATAATTTGTTTCTTCGTGTTTATGTGAGGGGTGGGGGTGGGTGTCACTATTGCTTTCATTGTGTTACTCAAAGATGTCCAATAGTTTGGTTAAAGTACGTTAGGTATTTTTCTTACATCATCATTGTCGTCGTCGTCGACGTCATCGTCATATATGGTCTTCTTCTTCTTCTTCTTCTTCCTCTCCTCCTCCTCTTCTCTTCTTCTTATTCTTCTTCTTCTTCTTTTTCTTCTTCTTCTTCTTCTTTCTTCTTCTTCTTTTCTTCTTCTTCTTCTTAGCATTATTAGCATTATTATTATTAGCATAAATATTACCGTTATTATTATTATTAGACTTCATAGTAGTTGTAGCGGGAGTCGTAGTAAAAAGTATCGAAATTATAAGTAACAGCAGAAGAAGTAATCGTAGCAAAATGAGTTGTTGTACTGTTGTTGTCCATATGTAGTCCTTGACTTGCTCTGTCCATAAACGTTTTACATATAGAAAGAAAACCCAAGCCAAGACTTTTAGAGGGTGTTTGATCTACTGAAGATGATTTAGTACATAGAATCCATCCAACCACCAGCCAGTCAACCATCCATTTAACCAACCAACCAACCGACCAACCATCCATTCAACTAACCAAGCAACCAACACAACCAACCAACCAATAAATGAGCTATCGACCCCAAACAATAGAATAATAGATATTTCCATCAATATAAGAACTTTGGGAAAAAACAAAACAAACTAACAAACTCTCAAGCCATATAACTGCATGGAATATAATGAAAGATGACGAAAGAATTTTTTAATATTTCTTTTTTGTGTGTGCTCATATCCTCGTAATTATCGTCAATAACGATTTTTCTCGTATTAACATCATTACTTTTTCAGTGTCACTTCCTACCCAGCCAATTGAAAGTGTGAAAATAGAAAAGAATGGAAAGATAAAAAAAAAAGGAAAGAGAAATTCTTTGAATATCAGGTCTGAGAATATATTACTTAACAAAGTTTTGTTAGAAAGGAGGAATACGAATGTAATCTCTCTCTGGCTCTGTCCATCCCTCTATCCATCTGTTTGTCTGTCAGTCTATCTCAGTGTCTATTTGTATAGCTATCTCCGCATCTTTCATTAAATTTTGTATGTTCAGTAATTCATAATTATATTATTTATTAATCTATCTATCTATCTATCTATCTATCTATCTATCTATCTATCTATCTATCTATCTATCTATCTATCTATCTATCTATCTATCTATCTATTCATGTACTACTTCCTATTTGTTGGAACTTTGCCTCTGGCAACTCAAGTTACCATCCCCACCATTGAGTTCGAGTTTGTGTATCTGTAGATGTGTATACACGTGACGATGATAAAGACCGTAAACATAGCAGTATATGTGTGTCTGTAGATGTGTATACATGTGACGATGATAAAGACCGTAAACATAGCAGTATATGTGTGTCTGTAGATGTGTATACATGTGACGATGATAAAGACCGTAAACATAGCAGTATGTGTGTGTCTGTAGATGTGTATACATGTGACGATGATACAGACCATAAAAATAGCAGTATATGTGTGTCTGTAGATGTGTACACATGTGACAATGATACAGACCATAAACATAGCAGTGTATGTGTGTGTGTAGATGAGTACATGTGACACTGATATACGCCGTTAACATAGCAGTGTATGGGTTTATAAATGTGTACACATGTGACACTGATATACACCGTGAACATAGCAGTTTATGTGTGCCTATACATGTGTATACGTGTGACTCTGATACAGACCATAAAGATAGCAGTGTGTATGTGTGTGTGTGTGTGTGTGTGTGTGTGTGTGTGTGTGTGTGTGTGTGTGTGTGTGTGTGTGTGTGTGTGTGTGTGTGTGTGTGTAGATGTGCATACATGTGACAATGACACAGACGTACCGTAAACATAGTAGTCTATGTGTGTTTACAGATGTGTCTACATGTGACAATGACACAGACATACCGTAAACATAATAGTGTATGTGTGTTTATAGATGTGTATACATATAACAATGTCACAGACGTACCGTAAACATAGCAATGTATGTGTGTGTTTATAGATGTGTAAATACGTGACAGTGACACAGACGTACCGTAAACATAGTAGTCTATGTGTGTTTATAGATGTGTCTACATATGACAATGACACAGACGTAACGTAAACATAGTAGTCTATGTGTGTTTATAGATGTGTCTGCATGTGACAATGACACAGACGTACCATAAACATAATAGTGTATGTGTGTTTATAGATGTGTATAACGTAACAATGACACAGACGTACCGTAAACATAGTAGTCTATGTGTGTTTAGAGATGTGTATACACGTGACAATGACACAGACGTACCGTAAACATAGTAGTCTATGTGTGTTTAGAGATGTGTCTACATGTGACAATGACCCAGACGTACCGTAAACATAGTAGTCTATGTGTGTTTATAGGTGTGTCTACATGTGACAATGACACAGACGTACCGTAAACATAGTAGTCTATGTGTGTTTATAGGTGTGTCTACATGTGACAATGACACAGACGTACCGTAAACATAGTAGTCTATGTGTGTTTATAGGTGTGTCTACATGTGACAATGACACAGACGTACCGTAAACATAGTAGTCTATGTGTGTTTATAGGTGTGTCTACATGTGACAATGACACAGACGTACCGTAAACATAGTAGTCTATGTGTGTTTATAGGTGTGTCTACATGTGACAATGACACAGACGTACGTAAACATAGTAGCTGTGGGAGGAGGAGGGTGGGGGCAGACGAGAGCAGCTCCGCTGTCTCCCTGGCAACAAAAGTGCAGTGCAGACTGTCAGTTTACCTGTGGTGGGGGGTGGTCTCTGGGCCCAGCACAACACACTGTACTGACTAGGAGAGAGAGAAAGAAAGAAAGAGAGAGAGGAGAGAGAGAGAGAGAGAGAGAGAGAGAGAGAGAGAGAGAGAGAGAGAGATTCTCTCTTTCTCTCTCACTCACACACAAACACATTCTCTCTCTCTCACACACTTTTACCCCCCCCCCCCCCACACACACACTAGGTACAAAAAGATACCTCCCAAAGAATGCACACAGCTGTGTATATATTATATTATATTATATTATATTATATTATATTATATTATATTATATTATATTATATTATATTATATTATATTATATTATATTATATTATATTATATTATATTATTCATTATATTACATTATATTATATTATATTATATCTGTGTGTGTATGTGTGTGCGCGCGCGCACTCGCGTGCATAATCGCGTGTGTGTGCGCGCAATTTTGTATGTAGCGTGCGTGCGTGCATGCATGCGCGTGTGTATGCGTGTATGTATGTCTATAGGTCTGTCTGTGCGTTTAAGGGAGGGAGTGCAAATATGAATGTACTTGCTTCCATGAGTGCGTGCTTGCGTGCAGACACACGCGTGCGGTTGCAAGTGAGTGCGTGCATGTGCATATGCATGTGTGTAAATTGGCATCACTCACTGTGCTTTCTTAAATCTATTTTTTTGTTTATAGATTCTGCCTCCCCATCCATTATTTGGAGCCCTTCATTCTACAGACAAGGCAGCTATCTCTCTGGCCTCACAGAAAATTCAGCCCTTATTTCACTCCTCAAGCCAGACTGCTTTTGCAACACTTTGCTGCTTTATTATCAGCTTCCAGGTCGTGATTTGGAAAAATGCGTTCTGTCTTCTTCCCCATTCGTTGTTCACAGACATGTTTGTGTCTTTTGGGATTCAGCTTTCCCTGCTGGCTACACCAGTGTCTTTAAAAAAAGGGATGAAATAAAAATAAATGGTTGGGCGAGATGAGAGTTATCCCAGGTTAGCGCTCTCTCTCTCTCTCTCTCTCTCTCTCTCTCTCTCTCTCTCTCTCTCTCTCAGCTCTTTTCGTCGGTAACAGCAGTTTGATCTTTCTTGTTGCTTCAAGGTACACGTGTACTGCCATCAGTTTGTGTTATCTTTGTGATGGGGCGGTAAGTAGATTAC
>CM060318.1:87091479-87096479 GCA_030674155.1 Stramonita haemastoma | reverse complement strand
AATCTGTCTGTCTGTCTGTCTGTCTGTCTCACTCTATGTCTGTCTTATTTTGGCCGAATCTTACTCCAGAATACTATGAGGTGTGATTGTTCTTGTCGGAATAAATCTGGCATCAGTTTTTGGAAAATGTATTCGCACGTCAGGCTTTGCCATCTTTTTATTTCTGGTTCCATTGGGGGGAGAGAGATTCAACAGTGTCTGTGTTATGTGCAGCAAGACAGTTTGGATACTGACATTGATAATTCTTATTAAAAATGTTCATTTCGATTTTTTTTTCATTCTGGACAAACCTGGAACTGTCTTACCCAGAGAGGCTGTCTTCTGTTACAAGAAGCCACAATAGTCAGCAGTTTTCACTGCTGATCTTCCAAACAACGTGCATTCTTAAAAATCAGTTCAGAACTGTCGTTCCGGATAGAGATTGCTGGCCAAAGCCATGTGGTAAAAACTGTTATTGAAACATGCTCCCTGGCGAATGTCAGTGCTGAATGTTGCAGGAAAACCACGCTTCCAAAAACTGGGGGTTTCCTGTGGGAAGGCCATCAACATTTCCCCATTCTGCATCCAGAGCAGAACCGCTCTCCCAGACTGCCATGCTGCCTGACAGCCTGTAGAATCCGGGGCCCGTTTTTACCTGCTGTCAACTTCATTTCGGAGTCTTGTCAGCTCCATTCATTAGGGAGCAAAAGTGCATGTTTTGTTTGTTTCAGAATAGATTTCTTAATTCGAAGGCTTTGCTGAAATGTTTTGTCTTTTCAGTGATCAGATCATTCGGCCAAGTTTTGAGGTCAAATCGTAAGCGCAACTCTGTAACTACTATACGATCCCGTCCCCCCTCCCCCTCTCTCCCCTTCTCTCTCCCCCCTCTCTCTTCATATTTCGCTCCCCCGCCTCTCTATCTACCTATATACCTATCAATCTATCTATCAATCTATCAATCTATCAATCTATCAATCAATCTATCTATCTATCTATCTATCTATCTATCTATCTATCTATCTATCTATCTATCTATCTATCTATCTATCTATCTATCTATCTATCTATCCGGGTTCGAGTCCGGTCGAGGAAATTTTCTTCCTGGAGTTAACATTAGTGCTGACTCCATTCTCCCCAAAAGTCCTTCAGATGAGACTTTAAACCGAGGCCCCGTGTGCGAACGCACGCAGAACATCTTGCGCACACGTTAAATCCTGTTCCGCTTTTCGTAAGAGTAGGCCATCGTGTGCCGGTGGGAACAGATGACAATATTTACAAAAACTGCATACACACGGGGACCAGATGAAAAAAAGCATATGATTGCTTATTCTGTTATCCTCGATATAAAAGAATAAATAAATAAATAAATAAATAAATAAATAAAATATCTATCTATCTATCTATCTATCTATCTATCTATCTATCTATCTATCTATCTATCTATCTATCTATCTATCTATCTATCTATCTATCTACATATCTACCTATCTACTATCTATCTATCTATCTATCTATCTATCTATCTATCTATGAATGTCTTTTTTCATTTTCAGTATGAAGTGTTGGTGCATTGCCATGTACGCTAATGGTACAGATTCTACCTGAAGCACACACACACACACACACACACACACACACACACACACACACACACACACACACACACACACACACACACACACACACATACATACACACACACACACACACACACACACACACACACACACACACACACACACACACACACACACAGAGACTCACCGTCCAGGGAAAAGCTCTAGTGGAGGTGGGCACTCCCCCCACCACCCGTTTGCTGACCGTCACTGCGGACTGTGCGGCATGCAGGTGCTCAATGGGCTGACCACAACCTGACAGACCTGGCTTGTGGCCTCTGACTGCGCTGAAGTCAGCACAATATCACCACAGGCATATGGATACATAGAAATAACAGCGATATGGGTACATGGTAATAACAATGATATAGATGTATAGTAACAATATTCATATAGAAACATAGTAACAACAGTGATATAGATACATAGCAACAACAGTGGTATAGATACATAGTGGAGAAGTGGGCACCCGTCAGTCTCGGAAGACTATGGAACTGCGCTCAAGGCTTTAGAGCGCAAAGCCTGGGTAAGTATGGAAGGCAAACTGTTACCCATACAGCTGACGCACCCCACCTCCCTCTCCACGTCTCTGGAGCGGTTCATTGGAATGGCAATTCTCTATACGCATGGTTCCAGTGCCGTCGCAGGAGCTACCCGAACGTTGCTATATACAGCCCCGAACCGCCCTGGAGACTCCAATGCCCCCGAATTTTCCTCAGGGTTGGTGTCTAAACACGACACTTGTGTGCATGGTAGTTTTTTTGTTGTTGTAACAACAGTCATATGATGCAAACAAATGTAAAGTAGCTGATGCTGCACGATGGTCGTGGTTTTGGTTGATACCCTGTAAGTCGACAGAAGCATAGGTAAGATCTTTTACAGTGAGAAACCTAGTCATGTAAACGCAGAGCCAGAAACAGATGACTGCCGCGATTTTCTTTGTGGTTGTGGCACCCTTTAAGACTGAACTCTAGGTGTGATCTTTCTTGTCTGGGCAGGCAGGTAATCTATAGACCATCATATCTATCCTTTGATGAAGCGTCACAGCCATATAAAAGATAAAAAAAACACCAATCACGACTTTAGTGCAGACACCGCAATCACTACTTTTGTGCAGAAACTCGTGCAGACAGATAACTGTCCACACAGAGGGCGGGGTCCATTCCTTATCAGAAGGTTCTAGGCGTTGTAAGATTTCAAGGGCTTTGACCCTCTTCACTGAAAACTGATCCCTGTTTGCTCTGTGCTCAGTGGAGAATATTGGGATTGCATAAGCAACTGTGCAGGTTACAGAAACAACTTTGAGAACGTTGGAATATCATCTGACAATACTGCATGTATCTAAGTGAACATGGATCTCGAGAAGATTAGCGCAAGAATACTTCGTCTAAGAAAGCCTGGACTGCACCCTCTCACGATATATAAGGATTGATGTTGATTTCTGTAGAGCCATTGTTATCATACTCAACTCATCAATTATTCATGTTAATTTCATAGCGTCATCTTTATCGTACTCATGCTCATCAATCATTACTGTAGACTTCGGTATTTTTTATTTTTTATTTTATCTTATTCCACTTTATGCCACAGCAGATTCCCTTGCGTGAAATTCAGGCCACTCTCACCGGGGAGAGCGCGTCGCCACAAGTGCAGCGTCTCCCATTATTTATTTTTTCCTGTCTGCAACTGAACATGTTTCCCAATCAGAGTGGCTTTTTTCTACAAAATTTTGCCAGGGGCAACCCCCTTGTTGCCGTGGGTTCTTTTATGTGCACTAAATAATGATGTGTAACACACAGGACCTCGGTTTATCGTCTCATCCGAAAGACTTGCGCCCAGACCACCACTCATGGTTTAATGGAGGGGGGAAAAGTTTTGGGCCCAAACTGGATTCGAATCATCGCCCACCCCGACACGGACTTTTTGCTTTCTAGACAGGTGCGTTACCAACTAGACCACCGAGCCATCAACAAGATAATCGTTGTCACACTCATCAATCATCAATGCGAATATCCATAGTATCATCGTTATCAAAACCATCAGTCACCACTTTCCCCCGGAGTGATACCTTGTGCTTTAGTATGAATAGTATCCCCACCTTCTGGGAATTCTGTGCTAGGAATTCCATCTTCTCTATCCCTTTCTTTGTTTCTTCCTTGTTCCTGTTCTTCTGTCGCCTTCTTCTTGTCTACCTTCTGCCTTCTTAGTCCATTCTCCTGCCTTTATTCCCCAGAGGGACTAACAGATAGTTCTCTCCAACGCCGAAGTCAAATGCCCTAGGCATGACTTGTCAGGTTCTTAAACGCTGCGCCACGTATTTTTGCACATATGACTGGCAACAATAGCTGCTGTTTGAGCGTTCGACGAGGACGATTGACTTTATAAAAAGAGATTTCAATTTGGATTTTCTTCAGCCAGTCTAGGCAAAGGCAAAAAGGGACAAGACAGCTCAGTGGTCAGAGCGCTTGCTTTCCCCAGGTCAAGTTAAGCAGCGTCGAGCATGGTTACCAGTTGAATGGGTGACTGTTTGCGCGCCTTGGCTTCAGTACAGTACCCCAGTTCACCCAGCTGTAAATGGGTACCTGCCCTCTTTAGGATCAGGGAAGAAAAAAGCAGCGAGGGAGAGGAACCGCCGTCAATATGCTGGCTCCTAGAGAAGCTGAGGTCTCTGATGCCTTGCTCCCCTATGACCGCCTAGGTTATGGGACACCTTTACCTTTTTACCTTTTTTCAGCCAGTTAAGATTCAATAAAGATTTAATTTCTCCTTTACTTTTAAACCTGTAGCAAAAGTTGACTAAAATGTCAAATATCAAACGTTTTAATTTTCTATCATCCCTGTAGGGATATGAATAATTTGACATAACATCAATGAACAAAATCATAACTGAAGAACATGCAAGCACCATGTAGCTGGATCAGAATCCTTACATGCATGTGGCCTGTGGTGTTATTTAATTTTATGCTGAATGAACTGGCAGGAACATTTGCTAAACATTTCATGTGTTTGATGAATGTAATTCAATACGAAAACCTCGCCCTGCAGCATCCTGTAGTTAAGTTATTACCGCCATCCGCAGGGGAATGAAAACAGCAATCTGTATCAGGACGAAAATGTCCAGGAGCCAGTGGGCAGTAGGCAAATAATCCAGCAACATGGCAGTGTCTCATCTGGTCACTGTCTCCCCAACTGTCTTTTATCCTGATAGCAGCATCTGGCATGTTGGTTTGGAGCAGACGACAAGATTTTATTCAAATATTCATGCCTGGTTCCTTCCTTGTCTGCGTCTTTACCTGTCTGCCTTTCTGCCTGTGTGTGTGTGTGTGTGTGTGTGTGTGTGTGTGTGTGTGTGTGTGTGTGTGTGTGTGTGTGTGTGTGTGTGTGTGTGTGTGAGTCTGTGTCTGT
>CM060318.1:87048979-87088979 GCA_030674155.1 Stramonita haemastoma | reverse complement strand
CATAGCCTGCCATGCTACAACCTTCTATGTCACAGGCCTGCCATGCTACAACCTTCTATGTCACAGGCCTGCTAAGCCAACAATGGCACACGCCTTTTAGTCCACATTCACACAATACCCAAGCTGTTTAAGCCGCGGGTTTACTAAGCGTAGACACGCAATGCCTCAAGTGGGGTAGCTTAGGCCATTGGTCGGCTATGGCCACAGGCCTGCAATGTTACAAACATTCTATGTCACAGGCCTGCAATGCTACAAACAATCTATGTCACAGGCCTGCCACATGTTACAAACATTCTATGTCACAGGCCTGCAATGCTACAAACATTCTATGTCACAGGCCTGCAATGCTACAAACAATCTATGTCACAGGCCTGCAATGCTACAAACAATCTATGTCACAGGCCTGCAATGCTACAATCATTCTATTCGTACAGGCCTGCAATGCTACAATCATTCTATGTCACAGGCCTGCAATGCTACAAGCCGCTAAGCCTATACAAATAGTCCAAGAAATCGGCGGAGGAAGACAAAACAAAAGGAGTAGCAGACGCCATGGCACGGGTGTAAACAGGTACATCCCCGTACAGTAGTATATGATGCAATCGTTTTGTAAAGTCGGAATAAATTATGTTTACAGTAATAGTTATTTTGATAATCAGTTGTGTGTGTGTGTGTGTGTGTGTGTGGTGTGTGTGTGTGTGTGTGTGTGTGTGTTGTGTGTGTGTGTGTGTGTGGTGTGGTGGTGTGTGTGTGCGTGCGTGTGTGTGTGTGTGTGTGTGTGTGTGTGTGGTGTGTGTGTGTTGTGGTTAATTCAAGTGATCTTTACTGAGGGTTAAACGTTAAACTCACAACTTTTTTTTTCATTTTCCTCTTGTAAAAATAAAAAGTGGATAAAAAACACACGAATAAAGGATAGAAAAACAAAACAGTCTTGAGCTTTGTACACATAATATGGCATGAAAAGGAAACTAAACAAAGAAATTGCATTGCTCACAATATAGCTGAAAACTAGACAGCCTGATATGCTTGATTCAGACAGAAAAATAGGGAAGAAAACAAAAAGGCCATACATAATAGATTGCAAAACAAGCTGCAGCGACAGAATAGTATCCAAGCATAAAAAAGTGGTATTATGATCTATACATATGTGTGTTATTTATGTATCTTATTCTTTTATATCGAGGATAATGGGATAAGCACTCTTGTGCTCTTTACATCCAGTCCCCATGTGTATACAGTTTTGTAAATGTCACCTGTTCCCACCGGCACACGATGGCCTATTCTTACGAAAAGCGGAACATGATTTTACGTGTGTGACAGATGTTCTGCGTGCGTTCACACACGTGTATGTTTGTGTGTGTGTTGTGTGTTTGTGTGTTTGTGTGTGTGTGTGTGTGTGGTGTGTGTGTGTGTGTGTGTGTTGTGTGTGTGTGTGTGTGTGTGTGAAAGAATATAAGTGACACCTGCATATTAAAATATTGTTCTGTTGCAAGAAATCATGAAGCACATTGTATCAATTGCAAGACCTGGGCATCACAGAAACCACCTTGTATAGTAACCCAGAAAGGTGCAATATGATCAACCATTGTAGTCATCAGTTAAAAGACAACAAAGTGGCCTGTGTGGGGAACTCTGTACATAAGGAATGCCGTGCCATGTACACCAATAAAACGTTATTGATGCTAGAATTAAGGAGACCCAGGGACAAATCTTTCCTCGGAAAAGGAGAAATTTGCAATCAAGCACTGAAAATAGAAAATATTTTTTCTTTGGAAAAAGAAAAAACTGACCAAAAAATCAAAAAGAGATTCAAATGGTGCCACTGGAAAACTGATACCTGTTGGGACCATGCTGTTCCAGCTATCAGTATTGCAACGCAACGCTGGGAGTCTAGAGCGGAGTCATGGGCAAACAATGTAAAAGACCATAATTTATTTAAGACTGCATTGCCAGTGACAGGGTACACCACGCTGTCTGTTACACCAACTTTCCAAACACTGCGGAATCCCCCACATGTGTAGGAATGCTCAGCCTGTTGTCCAGAATCTGCGCTTTGGTAGACCTAAACTAAGTGTGCGACTTGAAGCCTTCAAGCAGACAATTCAGTATTTAGACTTTTTTGATGATGACCAAAATAACAGTGCATGATGTAGCGTGTTTCATGAAGGACTTACTTAAGGATGCAGAGTATGATGCATACTGTGCACAACACATGAAAGTGGGGTGGGTGGGTTTTTATGATTTTTTTTATACATGAAAGTTAAACTTAAAATACTATGATGATGAGATTGCGTTTGCTCATTCCAACAACAAAAACAGATATCATTTCACTCAGAACAACAGCAGACTATTTTTGAGAAGTTTTACCAAGAGTAAAGAGAATCCGGTACTAAAGATGAACAGATGCGCTTACCAAAGCAGCCGAAACTAATAGTCACAATGCCATAAAGTAGTCTCTGGTTTCTGCAAGAGACAGCTACCCCCGATGCAGACAGCATAAAAAACCACGAATACAGATATAGATCGATAGATATACTGTTGTCAAAGACCTGTTTACCAGAGGTCTGCGATATCAGTTGCTCGCGGTGTCCCTCTTGATCATGGCACTATGTCTCAGATCCCAGATACTTCGTAAACTAACTGCTGTGCAGTATACTGTTCTCTGGCAAAAGAAACACAGCGACAGGAATGCTTTTGTCAGAGCTTAGAGAGAGATGAGATGAAACTGAAATAAAAGAGAACAGAGTGAACAGCTCAAAACAATGAAGATGACAAGCTCGCATGCAACAGCAAAATCGCTCTAGTCAGACATCGAGGATCATCAGAAGCGACATCAGCTTCTGCACCAAATACCACCTTTAACATAATACACGGATGAAATCCTCCTACTGATCAATCATGACTGCTACAGAGTAAGCAATGAAATCCAACTGAGAACAATGCAAAGACTCCTCAAAATATCATCAAAAACACGACTCTATTGAAAAATAGCTTGGCACCCCCCTCCCCCCACACACATACACAAAAACTCACACGCACACAAACACAACACACACACAAACGCGCACAACACACGACACACACACACCGCAACGCACGCACAGCAGCACGAACGCACAACACACGCAACACCCACTACCACACACAACAGGGGACGGGATAACCTGGTAGTTAAAGTGACGCATTTATGACCTGTGACCTGGGTTGAATCTCGTTCAAGAGGATTTTTCTCTGGATCAGTGCCGACTCCATTCCACCCCAAAGTCCTTCGGGTGAGACTATAAACCGAGGTCCCATATGCGAACACGCGAGGAACATCTTACGCACACGTTAAAACCCGTTCCGCTTAACAGTAGGCCATTGTGTGCCGGTGGGAACGGATGGCAAAATTTACAAGCAGCATACACACGGGAACAAATCTAAAAAACCCCACACGGGTGCTTATTTCGGTATCCTCGAGCTAAAAGAATAAAGAAATAATGATAAATGAAACAAATAAACTCACTCAAACTCTCTTTGATGCCTGCACATTCCGTACCCCCCCCCACCTCACACGCAGACACACACACGTGCGCACTCCATCACACACGGGCAGGCGATGAATCAATAAGAGCAGAAATGACAGCAGCAAACATGGGGGTATAGAAAATGTAGACGTGATTGTACATAAATGGATCACTATCGAGGACCGCAGAAATTCTATTCATCAGCAGAGAATCAGGCAGACAACTGCTTCTGTCTGCAGGAATACAGAATGAACAGAAGACATGATAGACGAGGGGGGTCTTTTTGTTTGCTTTGCTTTTGTTTCCAAATATTTTGTCGTACTTTTGGACTCTTTCTTTTTTGTCTTTCTTTCTACTTGTTTATGTCTGCTCTTTTCTGTTCCGCTATGTTCCTTTTTCTTTGCCTCCTTTCATTTTAAAATTTTTCTTTCTTTTCTTGATTTTATCAATCAGTTTCTTGTATTATTTATTTATTTATTTCTCTTCTTCTGATCTGCTATGCTCCTTTTTTGCTTTCTTTTTATCTTGGTTACTTTCCTTGATTTTATTTATCTGTTTCTTTTTATTTCTTTGTTTCTGTTCTTTTCTGTTCATTCATGTTTTTTTGTTCCTTTTTTTCTTTTCATGTCTTTTTCTTTTACTTTCTATTCAGTTGAGAAGGCACATGGAACACACAGAAAGAACGGATCCACACAGAAAGAAACAGAACGGAAATGATTTTTCGGAGACTGCACGAAACTGGGACATCCTCTCCCTTTCCTAAAAAGAAAACACACGCACACACATTCTTTATATGTATATATGTATATATAATATATATATAAATACATATATGTATATATATATATATATATATATATATATATATATATATATATATATATATATATATATATATATATATATATATATGGGGGGGGTGTGCATACATGTATATATGTAAAAAATAATTATGTGTGTGCATACATGTATATATATATATATAATAAAGAGAGAGAGAGAGAGAGAGAGAGAGAGAGAGAGAGAGAGAGAGAGAGAGAGAGAGAGAAGAGAGAGAGACAGACAGACAGACAGACAGACAGACAGAGACAGAGACAGACAGAGACAGACAGAGAGACAGAAGAGACAGAGAGAGAGAGAGAGAGACAGAGAGAGAGAGGGAGAGAGAGAGAGAAGGAGAAGAAGAACGAAAAAAAGAAGAGGAGGAGGAGTAGGAGGAGGAGGAAGAAGAATTTAAAGAAAGAGAAGAAAAAGAAGTAGGATAAAAAGTTCTGATAAAGGAGAACAGAGGATATGAACAGAGGATATTCATGCTTAAACTGGAATTTAAAATCGCAGACCCAAGGCCACTAAATCGCTTCAAAAAGCTAAGCAGGGATGTTCTGTAATCTTTTAGGTTCGGCAGGTAGCCTCTGAAACACAAACACACCAAAGGCCAGAGCTAACAAGCCTCACCCTGACCGAAAGCCGATTAAAATAGGAACTGAGCTAGCTTCAGTCAGGGCCAAAGAAGTGAAGCTTGCGTGCTGGAAAAGAGGATGTGTCTCTAAGCTATGTCAGGTGTTTGTATACGGAGGTCGTTATCACAGACTTGACTGAATTTTCCTCCAGTGGATAAGGTCTGGATGAACAAAGACTTTCATCCGACACAGAAGGGAAATTTATCATAATGTAGACAAATTTATGTCTTTCGCTGGCTCTAATGTCTGCCATAAAATGTTGGCTTAGACATATATGTACGATGGAAAACTCAGAATCTCTCTCTCTCTCTCTCTCTCTCTCTCTCTCTCTCTCTCTCTCTCTCTCTCTCTCTCTCTCTCTCTCTCTCTCTCTCTCTCTCTCTCTCTCTCTCTCTCTCTCTCTCTCTCTCTCTCTCTCTCTCTCCCCTCTCTCCTCTCAGTTTGGTTTAGTTATTATTGCTTTTTCTCAGTTTTCTGTTTGTTGGGAGAATTGTGTTGTTGTTGTTTGTTTTGTTTGCTTGTTTGTTTTTTGGGGGGAGTTGGGTTTTTTTTTTCTTTTCTTTTATTCTATTTTATTTACTTGTGGGTTTTTTAAAAAAAATTTAATTTTTTATTGATTTCTTCTTTTTTTTTTTTGGTATTTATTAGAGGGTTGTTGTTCTTGTGCGATTTTTGTTGTTGTATTTTTTTTCATACTTTTTTGTTGTTTAGGGGGTTGTTTGTTTTTGCCTTTTTGATTTGTGTGTGTATGTGTTTTGTTTTTGTTTGGTTTGGTTGGTTTTGGGTTTTTTTGTTGTTTTTGTTTTGTTTTTGTTTTGTTTTGTTTTGTTTATTCCTTACCTGTCGTTGTTGTTCTTTCTCCCCTTTTATCAAACTGTTATGTTTTATGGGACTTATTTTGATGATTGATGGTGGTGGATTGATGTTTTCAGTCATTTAACCTCATCATATTCTCATGTTTACTCTTTACTTATTGCGCCTTTTCTTTGTTTTGTTTTGTTTTTGTTTGTTCTTTGTTTTTCTTGTTTTCTTTTATTCAACTCAAAATCATCATTGATTCTTACTTCTCACTTTCGTTTCTGAAAGACCTGAATATTATATCTCTGTGTTAATTCTTGCCTGTTGTTTGATACTTGGTATGGTTCCTTACTTTTGGTATTTGGATCATTATAATTTTTGTTGTGTAGTTGAGGCTATTTTTTATCTTGATGTTATCCCTGAAAAGGGCGGGGACTGGATGTAAAAAAGCACACGAGTGCTTAGCTATTATCCTCGAATAAAATAATTTTGCCTTTGCCTTGCCTCATCTATGAAGATTTAAGAAACAAATTTCTCAAAGATTCAACAAGACTGCCTTTGCACCTGTTACTGCAAGCTGTAAATCCAAAGGATAGATATAATTTATCGCGTTTCGTCTTTCATGCAATCAAAAGAAGAAGTAAGATAAATTTGTAAGAAGGGATTCTCGTGTTGATTTATTACACACACACACACACATATATATATATATATATATATATATATATATATATATATATATATATATATATATATATATATATATGTAAAACACTATTGACTATGAATATCATGATGTAGCCTTTTCACTGTTGAATATACATGGTATGGCTGATGTAATAATATTGTTTTCATAAACATTGGGACACTTTCATTTTCAGCATAGGATGGTTGTCGTATGTTTACAACTCTTGTTATGTGTCATTCCCTATGCCCATTTTGCTTTTGTATTGTGGTCTAAGGCCAATGTACAGTAAAAGTCTGAAGTCTGGTCTGAAGTCTGAGTCTGCATCTCTCTCTCTCTCTCTCTCTCTCTCTCTCTCTCCTCTCTCTCTCTCTCTCTCTCTCTCTCTCTCTCTCCTCTCTCTCTCTCTCTCTCTCTCTCTCTCTCTCTCCTCTCTCTCTCTCCTCTCTCTCTCTCTCTCTCTCTCTCTCTTCCCCTCTCTCTCCTTCCCCCCTCTGTCTGTGTATATGCATAATTATATGTGTGTGTATGAGTGTATGTGCATGTGTCTATGTGTATGTGTGAATGTGTGTGTGCGTAAAATCCAAAACTTATCAAAATCTAATTATTGTTAGGTTTACATTAGTGTACGTGTTAATATACCGCATAAAGAACACTTTTGGAGCTTTCAAATTCCTGCACTTAAAACTCCTAAGTGTTCGGAGACTAACTCATTTAGCACAGTCACTTGAAACTTAACTGAGATTCTTACCTAACACCAAGTCAACACACAGAAGGTTCGGAACACAAAAGTTCGGGGGGAGAGAGAGAGAGAGAGAGAGAGAGAGAGAGAGAGAGAGAGAGAGAGAGAGAGAGAGAGAGAGAGAGAGAGAGAGAGAGAGAGAGAGAGAGAGAGAGAGAGAGAGAGAGAGAGAGAGAGAGAGAGAGAGCGAGACAGACAGACAGACAGACAGACAGACAGACAGACAGACAGACAGACAGACAGACAGACAGACAGACAGACAGACAGACAGACAGACAGGCAGACAGACAGACAGAGAGAGAACCGCAAATCGTCACAGTAGCCACGAGAGAGCGATAAAGGTTAAAGGATAAAAGTTTTCACATAATCAGGACACTTTTGGTCGTTTATGGTTTAAAGACATACGGTTTTGCCGAAGTTTTACTGCGTAACTTTTTGAAGAGCTTGAAGTGTTTAAACGTTAGGTTAAAAGCAATAAGAGACCGCACTGGCTGAGGTAAAGAGAGGTGCAGTGCTGTGCAGTGCAGTGCAGTGCAGTGCAGTACATGAGCAGTGAGAAAAGTGCTACGCCGAAGAATAAAGACCTTCGGTTTTGAAACAAGCAGAAACCTCACCACCTAAAGTCGTCATCAGCACAAATCTAATCATGAACAGTAGACAGACTGCAGAGGAAATGATTTTTCGTTCCTCAGCTAGAGCTCCGAGGTTTAGCAATGGTGAGATCTTGCCTATGTAGGCCTAACTGATTTTACCCACCATTCAGGTAGACTCGTTCCGACTTCCGGGACGAACAAATGTTTGAATGGTGGGAATGGTCAGTGTCACCCACACAGTGATAAACTAAATGAACAAAAGTGATGCTCCTGCGTTTATTCTGCATTTATGATCTTTGATAGTGAAGATGAACACAGCAGGAGGAACAAAAAACAGGTTAAAAGAAAAAAAAAATCAAAGAAAATTAAACAGCGACTGCATGCCTTTTTTCTCTTAAGTTACTGGTCCCAAAATTGTTGCCACTTTGAAGACAAGAAAGATGGTGGAGGTTACATGCAGTACAAATATCTGTGATGATGAGAGGAAGATCTAGAAGTGCGAAGATTCTTCTGCTAGGTCAATGACAATGTGGAGGGAGTCTCCTTTGCTTCCATTGGCACCTGAGCTCAACAACAAGTCCTCCTCTCTCCTCTCTTTAGAACCCATGCCTCCCATCAGAGGCAGACTACATTCCAATTTGTTAAACTGTTAATTGTTATTGGTGGCTTGTGTGTGGTATAGGTCGAATGCAAGCGCTTTGATTTGTTTCTTTGCAAGATATAGCGTTATATGAATATGAATTCCCTGTATGATGATGAATGATGATGATGATGATGATGATGATGATGATGATGATGATAATGATGATGATGATGATGATGATGATGATGATGATGATGATGATGATGATGATGATGGTTGTTGTTGTTGTTGTTGTTGTTGTTGTTGTTGTTGTTTTGTTCTTCTTCTTCTTCTTCTTCTTCTTCTTCTTCTTTCTTCTTCTTCTTCTTCTCTTCTCTTCTTCTTCTTCTCTTCTCATCATTATTATCATCATTGTCATTATTATTATCATTGTTCTACTACTACTACTACTACTACTACTACTACTACTACTACTACTACTACTACTATACTACTACTACTATACAATACTACTACTACTACCACTACTACCATACTTACATACTACTACTACTACTACTACTACTACTCACTACTACTACTAACTAACTACTACTACTACTATACTACTACACTGCTGCTGCTGCTGCTGCTGCTGCTGCTGCTGCTGCTGCTGCTGCTGCTGCTGCTGCTACTACTACTAAACTACTACTACTACTTACTACACATACCTACTACTCACTAACTAGACAGAGTTTTCTCCGTGTTTCAATTACTGAATGAATCAACCAATGAATAAATGATAGAAATAGAGAGATAAGTTAATGAATCAATAAACATATAGATGAACGATCCTTCGGATGAGACTATAAACCAGGTCCGGTGCGCAAGCGCACGCAGAAAATCTGGGCACACGTTAAACCCGTTCCGCTTTCGGAATAGTTGGCCATTGTTTGCCGTAGGAACAGATGACACGATTACAAACTGCATACACACGGAGACTGGATGTGAAAAAGCACAAGAATTCTTATTCCATTATCCTGAATTCAAAGAATACAAAGAAGTATGTTTACATGATGTCAGATAGGCACAAGAATCTCACAAACGAACAAAGAGGACAACAGACCCATGAGATTATAGTTATCTGTTCCTGCCTTTCTCTGGTTTTTCTTTGGCTTACTTGTTTGTTTGTTGATTTTTTTTAAAACTTTGTATATAGTTGCAAATTATAACCTGATTTCTACATGTGACGAGGTGACAGCCCCGATATGGCCTGTGTGCTCGGCGGGGCCATAAACAACACGATTGGATTCCATTTTTTGGTGTTTGTTTATTTCTTTGAAAACTTCTTTTTTCATTCAATTATTGTGTGTTTGATATGAAAAAGAAAACAGGAAAACTATTTTCCTATAATCCTAAAGCATTTGGAGACATGTTTTATCATGGAATCCTGTAAATAAAAGTGACATCTGATAAGAGAGAACTGCACTCTAAAGTGTATCTTGTTATTGGAACAATTCGGGAAGAGTTTTCCCTGATGGCCGGGTTGTATGTGATGGCCATCCACTTATCCCTCAGCCTGGCAAATCGTTGTTCCTTTTGTGCCAGTTGTCATTCGTCTGTGTTTTGCATCAAAATCCGGCAATATTTTCTTGTAGTTTTTTATCATCGTGGATCGGTGGTCTAGTTGGTAATGCGTCTGCCTAGAAAGCGAAAAGGCCGGGTCGGAGTGTGCGGTGGTACGAATCTTGTTTGGGCCCAAAACTTTCCCCCCATCCATTAGACTATGAGTGGTGGTATGGGTGCTAGTTTTTTGGATGATACAATAAACCGTGGTTCCGTGTGTTATACATAATTATTTAGCGAACGTAAAAGAACTCACGGCAACAACAGGGTTGTCCCTGACAAAATTCTGTAGAAAAAAGCCACTCCGATAGGGAAACAAATACAGTTGCAGACATGAAAAAGAAAAACGATAATGGGTGGCACTGCACTTTGGGCGACGCGCTCTCCTCAGGGAGGGCAGCCCGTATTTGTCACAGAGAAATCTGCTGTGACATAAAGTGGTATAGAATAAAATGAACAAAAATAATAAATAATAATAATCATCATTTCTTTGTTTATTTGCCATACTTTGCCTAGTGTTTCTCTACGCACATGGATATGGACTCAAAGCCCATGGGTTCAGTTGAGCAGTGTGACAGGACTGTTTTACAACAAACCACACGTACAATAATTGACTGACTTTAGAGAGACGAGGCCTGGTTGTGTAGACAAGGCGGTCATCCGGCCATTGCAGCAGTTCCACTTTTTTGGTATTGTAAAGAGCACTTTAGGAAATGAGAAGTATATTATCATTATTGCTGGTACATGGTAGTTTATTTGTCATTGCTGGTGGTGCTTGGATTGTACTTGGCGTATAAATACAATGTTTTTATTATACTCTTGCGTTTACAAATATATTTTTGTTGCGTGCTAACATGATTTGTAAATAGCATTCTCATACCCTGGAGATCTATAAACGTGCTTTAGTGTACTTCCTACATCTACAATTGTGTTTGTTCTGTTACATACGCATGTGTATGCGTGTGTGTGTATGTGTGTGTGTGTGTGTCTGCTGTGTGTGTATGTGTGTGTGAGTGTGTGTGTGTTTGTGTTTGTGTGTGTGTGTTTGTGTGTGTGTTTGTGTGTTTGTATGTTTGTTTGTTTGTGTGGTGTGTGTGGTGTGTGTGTGTGTGTGTGTGTGTGTGTGTGTGTGTGTGTGTGTGTGTGTGTGTGTGTGTGTGTGTTTCATTTTGTTTCTTGCGTACGCGTGCGCGCATGTGTGTGTATATGTGTGTGTCTCTCTGTGTGTCTGTGTCTGTGTTTGTATATGTGTGTGATTGTATATGTATTTGTATACGTATGTGTGTGTGCACGTGCGCAGTGTGTGTGTGTGTGTGTACTTGTGTGCGCACGCGTGCGGTACGGAAGTGTGTATGTGTGTGGCAGCAAAGGACAAGTCTCCTTGTGCAATACTCGTACTCAGTATTGCAAGTATCGGCGTATTGAACCTCACAGATCCATTTTCTGGTGTCGGGGTGCCCCTTTTGTGAACAAAATCGATGGTCACAGAGTCTCTGCCAAGATGCTGCTTAAGAGATAGGGCTGTTTTACGTCCAGTATATGGCCTGTTTATGATGATGCTTGTGCGTTACCTGGATATGAACGTTATGCTTCTGGTCGATATGCAAGGCTGAGCTGTAGAAATAGAGTAGAGTAGAGTAGAGTAGAGTAGAGTAGAGTAGAGTAGAGTAGAGTAGAGTAGAGTAGAGTAGAGTAGAGTAGAGTAGAGTAGAGTAGAGTAGAGTAGTAGTAGAGTAGAGTAAGTAGAGTAGAGTAGAGTAGAGTAGAGTAGAGTAGAGTAGAGTAGAGTAGAGTAGAGTAGAGTAGAGTGAGTAGAGTAGGTAGGTGTGGTGTGGTGTGGTGTGGTGTGGTGTGGTGTGGTGTGTGGGTGGTGTGGTGTGGTGTGGTGTGGTGTGGTGTGGTGTGGTGTGGGTGGTAGTAGTCAGTAGAGTAGAGTAGAGTAGAGTAGAGTAGAGTAGAGTAGAGTAGAGTACAGTAGAGTAGAGTACAGTAGAGTAGAGTACAGCATAGCATAGCATAGCATAGCATAGCATAGTATAGCATAGCATAGAATAGAATAGCATAGCACAGTACATACAGTCTTGCACATAGGATCTCAGTTCATCGTCTGGTTCCAAAGGGGTGAAAAGTTTCTGTTTAAACAGGGACCAAACCCATGGTTAACCCTCTTTTTTTTAACACAGATGCATCATTCTAAAACCACGTATCCACTTCTGCTTAACTAGAGACTACACTAAATTGATTTGCGATTCTTATTTCTAAGCTAAATATACATTATGTGAAATACATTCTAGAAAAACTCGTTGATACTTATTTGCATCTTTCACACACACACACACACACACACACACACACACACACACACACACACACACACACACACACACACACACACACACACACAACACACACACACACACGGGTTACATCTATAGTATAAATTTCAGAGCTAGCTCCAGTTTAGATGTGAATGGTCGTTGATTGCTCACGATCCCTTTCTGTTGTAGGAATCCCCTCAGGAGTAATTGAGCGTCAAACACATGCAAACTAACCGGTGGGACATCACGCAATGGTTTAACATTGCGCGTTTAGACACAAGGCATCGCACACATCGTGGTCAATCGGGTTTGCTGACCTGTTGCTCCTGGCTGCTTCTCCAGTCTGGCACAGACCAAGAACGGAGGTTCCGGCAGCGCATTGATGTTGTGGAGGAATGTGGCCCCTCGACTAATGCTGTTTTACACGTCTGCCTAATCCCCATGCTTTACCACGTCTCATTCCTGAGTGTCGTCACACCATAGTTGAAAGTAGTAGTGAGTCGAATGGTTGATACAAAAAGTGTGTGTGTGTGTGAGGGAGGGAGGGAAGGAGAGAGAGAGAGAGAGAGAGAGAGAGAGAGAGAGAGAGAGAGAGAGAGAGAGAGAGACAGAGACAGAGAGACAGAGACAGAGACAGAGACAGAGAAGACAGAGAGAGACAGAGAGAGACAGAGAGAGACAGAGAGACAGAGAGAGACAGAGAGCGCTCATAGTACCCAGTACCCCCAAAGGCCCCCACTGCAGCCATCACATATCGTGCCCACACGCTTGCTCGTCAGTCTGCACGCTGAGAGGTCAATCAATACACGTGGACTTCTTGTACAACGGTTAGTTCCTCCCTGAGACTGAGGGAACCAACATCGTTATGGGAAGCGGTCTATGAAGTTTGTCGTCTGACCCACCAACATCTCATCAACTTTTTTACAGCCAAGGAAACCAGTTGTTTGGTATGCCATTCTGTTCAAAGAATCTGTACAATTTCGCCATCTTTATGATTGTCTGGGCCAGGTTTATTGCCATCATAATAGTACTGACATGCCCTATAACCGAGTCGTTAACATCGTTCGACTTCAATCTCATGGGTCCATGAAGTCGTGGGTTTGAATCTCGGCAGCGTCTGGTGCATTAAAGGTAGGGATTTTTACGATCTCCAATGTCAACTTCCATTGCCTTCATTCCCTTCGTCTGTATATACATACAGGATATCAAATATGCACGTTAAAGATCCTGTAATTCATGTTCGCGTTCAGTGGGTTACAGAAACACGAACATACCCAGCATACATTCCCAAAGTCGGAATGCGGCTACCTTTATGGCGGGCAACAACGGTTGCATCAGCAAAATGTCTCAGCAGTGAAGAAACCTCGTAGCTTGAGCTGAAGAACAAAATATTAAGGATAGCGTTCTGACACACATTGTACCAAAGAGAGAAAGTATGGCTAGAGGTCATACCTTTTTTGGTTTGGTCTAGACTGATAGGATATATCAGCGGAATATAGAAGCTAGAAATGAATAGGGTTTTCCTGTTCGTCATGGAATAGGAGGGGATGACATTAGCCACCAGAAGCACATACATCACTTTCACTTAGCTGTCATCACGGACAGAGAAATGGGTTATACAGACAGTTCCTGTCAGGGAACTAATCCGCTTTCTGGGGCTTGGCTGAGTGTCACTGACTGTCAGGTGGAACAAACTTTTTTTTGTTAAGCTGGAAAACCTATCGTGCATTATGATAAACAGTACTCCACTTTACGATACCAAAGGGTAGCAGAGGACCCAGAGAATTGGCAAAAAACGTGGTTGCGATGTCATCGAAAATGTTCATATTGTACGTTACAATGTCATTAAAAGTGTTTATATTGTGCTTTACGATGTCATAGTGTTCATATCGTATGTTACATCATTGAACATGTTCATATTGTGCGATACGATGTGATTGAAAGTGTTCATGTGTGTGTATTACAATGTCATTGAAAGTATTCATATTGTGCTTACAATGTAATTGAAAATGTTCATATTGTGCCTACGATGTCATTGAAAACGTTCATATTGTGCGTTACGATGCCATTGAAAGTGTTCATATCGTGCGTAACGTCATTGAGAGTGTTCATAATGTGTGTTACGACGTCACTGAAAGTGTTCATATTGTGCATTATGAGGTCATTGAAAGTGTTCATATTGCGCGCAATGTTCTTTCCACTAGGCTATCCCGCCAGTAAAGACATATATTTTCTATCCTCTATAAATCCCATTATCATTCACCCAATCATGGTCAACACTGGCAAAGCTGTTCCTAACTTAAAACACACACCTGCTGCTACGCAAAATATCTCCTGGCTTTTATAAGAGTACGGTATTTCTTTCCTATTGTAAAGTCATCTGAAGATTCACGTTTTCAAAACCAATGAAACGATGCTAATTTTAGAGATGAAGGAAACCTCACAACGGTAACAACAGATCATGTTCTCAATTGACAACGTATAATAGATCCCACATGTAGGGACTCTGGCGCGACTTCGTCTTCCGTTCGTGGTGAAGTAGGCCGCATTGCCAGGAGATGACTAATGGAAGCCAGAAATGAGCTGTGAGGTATTGGCTGTTTCACAGCTTCACAAGGCTGAAATTACATGTATCTATTATGTAAATAATGATCAGAATGGATTTGTTTTGACAAAGACACAGACAGACAGGTAGACAAACACATTCATATGCATGCACATGCATGCGCACGTACACACACTCACGCATGCTCACACACGCACGTACATATTCACACAACCATGTGAATACACGCACATGCACACATGGACATGCGCGCGCACACACATACACACGCACGTACGCACACACACAATACAAACACATACATATACACACGCACATACACACGCACACACATTCACTTATACATGTGCACAAGCTAGCACACACACACACACACACACACACACACACACACACACACACACACACACACACACACATAGTCTATAATAGTCTATATATATAGTATATATATATTATATATATATATATATATATATATAATATAAATCACACACAAGTGCACAAGCTAGCACCACACACACACACACACACACACACACACACACACACACACACACACACACACACACACACACACACACACACACACACACACACACACACAGTCTTATCCAAAGCTTGACATTTTCTTCTCACTTCTCTAGATCTGAGGAGTGATATGGAAGTGAGTCTTTTTTGCTTTAAATATTAAGCTGAGAGGTCGGATGCTACATCCTGCATCTGAAGCATCTAAGACAAGAAAATGCTACTCAGCTTCCCCACATAAAATGGCCGGCCACTGGTGCACAACGGTTACCTAAACAACAAAACAAGAAAAAATCACCCAAGCTGTGCGTCTTCGCCTGGTTGAGACACTCTGAATGAAAACGTCTCCCCATTTTCACGCAGAAAATTATGTTGTGCAATATCAACTAATACAGTGATTCAGTAGTCTCAATATGACCCACACGCCTCGTCAGTAAGAGATTCGCAGTTCAAATCCTCCTTCAAAATGAACTGCCACGCGTTCAGAAGGGCATGGGTGGAAGTCTGGGAGACGGTCTTTCTGATAGAGGATTAATCAATGTCCCACTGGAATCACACATCGAGCAGACTTGCAAAGAACCCCAGGGCAATACAGAGGTTTGTCTTTGCCAAAACTCGGAAACAATGGCACTTTCAGAAAAACAGAAGGGAGCTGCCGAGTTACACAGATGACACGTCAAATAAGCAATAGGTTCTGCTTGGCTCATTAATAGCATCTAAAACATGTCAGTAAATGATGGTGAGGTCAAATTATTATAATTATTTCTATATATTTCAGCAAGGCACTTTTAATAACTGTTTGCTTTTCTGCAGTAGTTTGCTTATTTCCTGCATCAGCTGGATGCCGGGTGACACTAATGATGGTGTTGAACTGTTGGTTGATACAAGGAACGCTTGCATTTTCAGTAACCATCTAGAGAGATAAGAATATTTCACTCAACTCCAATATCAGACTAATGCGCTACCTTGTCATATCCATATTCCTGTATGTCTGTGAATCGTAGACCTGACTGCAGATTTGTAGAGAAGGGTCCCGGCAGTAGAGATGAGATGCTTCCGGAGACTCCTTGGCATCTCCTACAAAGACTACATAAGCAACGAAGACGTACATATCAGAATCCAGCAATCCACTGGACCCCACAAAGACCTTCTAAAAATAGAAGGAAAAGAAAATTTAAATGGTATGGGTGTGTCACAAGATCAAAAGGACTTGCAAAAACGGTGCTGGAAGGCACTGTCCAAGGAGGAAGGAAAAGAGGAAGAGATGGGAGGACAACATCAGCAAATGGACAGGCCTAGAACACTACAAAATTTTGAGAAAGGCAGAACCGAGAGAGAGAGGAACTTAAGGGAACTGGTTGTCAAGTCTTCACGGGTGCCCCCACGGTCGCCAGACTAAGGGATATAGACAAGAAACAACTGAAGGATTAGTTAACTATATTTTAATATGAATAACTAGGTTACACAGGTTTAGGCTGAGATTTACACTTTAACAAGGTCACAACCCTGATATGACCTCTGTGGCTGGCAGGCAGGGGGGAAGGGAAGTGGGGGGGGGGGGGCTATAAACAGTGCGTGAGACTGGATTAACATGGTCCCTTTTACAGCAGTGTAGGATCTTTGACTGGGACGTGTACAAACCAGCTAGTGCACTGAATGGTCAGACTGGATACCTTACCTCTGACAGTGGCCTGCAGCTTTCTTCCTTTGGTCTGGATGATGGAGTTGAGGAATGCAGCGGCTGATGACAGTCGGTAAAGTGTCTCTTCACCGGTCAGGAGCTTGCGGCCAAGCCAGATATGAAATTAACAAAAAGCATCTTGACTGGGATTAAAACTCTTGCCCTCAGGAGTTCAGGTCCCACTACACAAACACAAACATGCACACAACGTACACACACAAGTACACACATGCACGCACGCACACACACATGCACGCACGCCAAACACACAACACACACACACACACACACACACACACCACACCAACACACACACACACACACACACACACACACACACCACACACACACACACACACACACACACACACACACACACACACACACACACACACACAAGGATATATCCGCGCGCACATGTAATTTGAGTTTTATTTTAAAGTCATAGAAAAAAAAGAGAATTAAAAAAGTCAAAAAATGATATCGGGTTACAATATCATCCATTCTTTTACATTCATTCTTTATATAAAAAAGAAACAAAAAACAAACAAGCAAACAAAATAAAAACAGAAGAAGAGAGAGAGAGAGAGAGAGAGAGAGAGAGAGAGAGAGAGAGAGAGAGAGAGAGACAGACAGACAGACAGACAGACAGACAGACAGACAGACAGACAGACAGACTGACAGACAAACAGACAGACAGACTGACAGACAAACAGATAGACAGACAGACATAGCGAGACAGAGACAGAGAAACAGAGAGAGAGACAGAGAGAGACAGAGACAGAGAGAGAGGAGTTAAACCACTACAGCAATTTGCTTTCCCTTGAATTACTCAGTGGGTTTTATTTTCCAGGGTGGTGACGCAAAGAAGAAAAGACTGCCCCCCAAAAAACAAAAAAAAAAGAAAAAAAAAAAAAAGAAACCAGCAAAAAAACTCAACAAAACCAAACCACAACAAATCATGACTCAGAGAGCCCTAGGTATTGCTGTTTTGTGCATTCCTCAGCGTAACACTCAAGGGGTCACCCAGAATGCACTAGTCGCCACAGACTTACCCATCCCATCTGAGAATGACTGCGACATTGGAATTGCACACTGAATGAGAAGTGTGCGTGTATCACTGTTTCTAGTACCGCACCATATTATAGTCAGCCATACTCTGACTTCAGAGGACACCCTAAATATTCGTACTGTCAGCTTAAGACAACTAAAGGTGCAGAATAATTGAAACATTGTGTTCCATCTGTTAAAACCCTTTCACTTTCTATTCTGACTTCTTTTGTATGGTTTTATCTACATGTCTGTTTCTTTGTTTGCCACTTTTGCTTTTGCATGTTTTGTTTGTGAGCTGGAATAGACATAATGTTGCTTTCTAAAATGTTATATTGTAAATATTCTATGATTTCATTGTAGTTATTGTGGATTTCTTTGATTTTATTCCTTGGTTTATTCAATTTGTTGTATGTTTTTGTCTGTCAACTATGTATACTATATGTGATGTTACTCATTGATCTATTGTGATCTCAGTATGACTTTTGAATCAAATTTCTGATTTAGCCATCCTTTTTTTGTTTAATTTTTGACTGATTTCTTTATTTCTATTTACGCTTTATTTGATGT
This sequence comes from Stramonita haemastoma, assembly GCA_030674155.1. NCBI lineage: Eukaryota > Metazoa > Mollusca > Gastropoda > Neogastropoda > Muricidae > Stramonita > Stramonita haemastoma. The sequence continues at coordinate 87,070,294 of CM060318.1, read as the reverse complement.
CAATGTTATTGTATTAAGCATTTTTCTACGTTTTGAAATGTAAGAATGTCATTTATTTCCTTCATTCCTTTTAGCATTTTTACAAACAGTTATTTTTTTCTCGTCGTTCTACGATCCTCTCAAGCTGTCATTTATCATTGATATATTTGAAGGGGGGAAGGGGGGCGCAAGGAAACGGTCTTCCAGGGAAAAAACCCCAACCTTTCCAAACCGGAGATGCTCAAGGGAGTTAATGTCACAGGTTCCATATTTCGTACAAACATTGCCTCACACATAAGCTCCTATCGCGGATCTCCAAGCCCCAGCCCCAATCCCCGGAGAGCTGTCTGTCTTGGGCTTATCATGCCAGCAGACTTTTGGCTTTCTTTCTCATTCCACAGTTCTTTCCTCAGCTTCGTCATTTAGCTGCTGTTTAATAATGGACAGCCTTCTTCAGCCTATTTTGCTTCTTAGGCCACAGTCAGATCTGGAAAACTCTACGAAGTGGTGATGCGGCTACCTTCCTGGTGGATAAAACCAGTGGCATACGCAAAATTTCACGATTGGTGAATCTCCGAGCTCTAGCTGAGAAAGGGAAAAAAACATTGTAAATATTTACACAAAGATACAGTTCACAGAAACAGATGCTCAAACATTTACCTTGCATGCACAGACGTGCAGAATTATGCCAGCAGAAAAACATGCATACATGGCAATAAATATTTCATCCGTTTTTGACAGTTGTGGGCAGTTATGGTGGAGTGAGGATGTGTGCATAGCTGTTTAGAGCAGCTGTCAGTGACACGTTTACTGGCACAAGGAAGCAAACGCACGTTGAACATCTTGCACACACGTTAAATCCTGTTCCGCTTTTCGTAAGAGTAGGCCATTGTGTGCCGCGCGGTGTGAAGAGATGACAAGGTTTACACAACTGCATATACACGGGGGCTGGATGTAAAAAAGCAACGAGTGCTTTTTCCGTTATCCTCGATAAAAAGAATAAATAAATGAACAATAAATAAATAAACAAACAATAAATGAACAAATAAATAGATAAGCAGATAAGTAAGCCGACAGCCAGGGAACACAGCCAGACAATACCCACTACACCACTTGGGAGGTTGTCATCAAAATCCGGTTCAAATCACACACACCAGGGGGCAGAGGAGCCCGTGGTTAGAGCTTTGCATTCTGAGGACCCGGGATCGATCTCCGCATTGAGGTACCCCCAGACAACCAACCGTTCAAGGGGATTTTTCACCAAAGGTATCAACATAGGCGCCGAATCCATTCCCCACAAAAGTCCTTCAGATGACACTATAATCCAAAGTACATTGTTCAAACTCACGCCCAGCATCTTGGACACACACGTTAAAATCCATTCTGCCTTTTGGAAGAGTAGCCCATTATGTGCCAGGAGGAACGGATGACAAAAATATTCGTATGCACACTGGTCGTGTATAGACATCATCCCCGAAGTCGGAGTGCGGCTACTCCATGTTTGACATAAAACAGTCGCGTAGGCAAAAAGCTCATCAGTGGGGAGATTCAGGCTCAAGCCGAGGAACGATGTAAATTCCCAACTGCCCCTCCCCCAAAACAAAACAAACGAACAAACAAACCATACACAAAAAACAACAAAACAACAACAACAAAATAGCAAACCAATACGAGAAACAGAACTCAAAGGCCTTGTTTTCCCTGCAGTTATGGGGATGACTACGTGTACATAAACCAACAAACAAACCAGCAGAAAAGGACAGAAACAAGGAACTTTAACAAGCAAAGGAACAACAAAAAACCCTACAACTGAAACAATAGCAAGAAAACATACGAAGAAGAAACACAAGCAAAGAAAGAAAGAAAAAAGAGAGGAAGAAAGAAAGAAAGAAAGAAAGAAAGAAAGAAAGAAAGAAAAAGAGAGAGAAAGAAAGAAAATCAGCAGAGTAATCAATCTGTTGCACGAAAAGTACAGCTGATGTTTTGACCCTAAAGATATGAAGTTGAAAACAGCTGCCTAGATGATGTGAGAGGAGAGGGAGAGAGAGAGAGAGAGAGAGAGAGAGAGAGAGAGAGAGAGAGAGAGAGAGAGAGAGAGAGAGAGAGAGAGAGAGAGAGAGAGAGAGAGAGAGAGACAGAAGACAGACAGACAGACAGACAGACAGACAGACAGACAGACAGACAGACAGACAGACAGACAGAGACAGAGACAGAGACAGAGAGAGAGAGAGAGAACACTGGAGAGAGAGAGAGAGGGAGAGAGAGAGAGACAGAGAGAGAGACAGAGAGAGATACAGAGAGACAGAGACAGAGAGACAGAGAAAGAGAGAGAGATACAGAGAGACAGACAGACAGAGACAGACAGACAGAGACTGACAGACAGAGACAGAGACAGAGAGAGACAGAGAGAGACAGAGAGAAACAGAGACAGAGAGACAGAGAGAGAGAGACAGACAGAGGTGCACTTTAACCGATGTAAACACGCTAAGCTGCAGGCTGTTTTCAATGTTCGCTTCTTCTTTGGCTGTTGGAGTTCTTTGACATTTGATGTCACGTTGCAGAGAAGGTCGTAAAGATTGAGAGCTTGCCCAAGACTGTCTTCACAGGAAGGTGATGTATGGCTTTCAAGTTGACTTGATATGTAACAGAGCATCGTACTGAAACTTGTGTCAGCTTGGTCATTCAGTCTGCAGTGTTAGTGCTCACACAGTCTACCTGACGAGGCTATCACCAGTTTAGAGTGTTATTTTAGTTGGGTCTTTTGTCACGTACTTATGTACCCTGACGTTGACAATTTTTTTCTCATGTGGACATGGTATTGTACTGTCAAAAGTGCATCTTAGAGTCAGTGTTATTACCCCCCACCCCACACACACACACACTGATACACACATGCACAAAGGTCACAAAGGTACGTGTACACATGCATGCACAATGACGCACGTTCGTGTGAACATACTCAAACACAGACGTATAACAACGAGCTAGCATGCACGCATACTACTCAAAGTATATCAAATTACAAAAAAATTAAGGGTTGTGTGTCTGTACATGTGTGTGTGTGTGTGCGTGCGTGCATGTGTGTGTACATGTGTGTGTCTGTATACGTGTGTTTTTGTGTCTGTACATGTGTGTGTATGTGTGTGCTGTGTGTGTATTGTGTGTGTGTTTGAGTATATGTTTATAGTGTGTATGTGTGTGTATGTGTGTGTATGTCTGAGTGGGTGCATATATGCAGGCAAGTCTTTGGAACACAATCCTAAGAAAGAAAACAGTCAGATGTCAGGACTATCATTTCTTTGCAGTAGGTACCATGAACTCCACGTGATCTGACTATGAAACCAAGGAACAAACCATTACAGTGTAAAGCAGAGCACTCTATACTTTTCCCCTGCCTTGTAGAGAAGTTTCACTCACAGCACATCTCTGTGATTCAGGGCTGGTCTTCGTGGGGAGAGCGAGCCACCACCACAGCAGCGCCAGCCCACTTTAGAACGAAAAGTTTCTACCTCCTTACAACAATAGAGGATACCAACAATGACTCGCTCCTTCTTTACCCTCTTTACAGTCACATACTTCTCCCAAACAGCAATAAACAGCAGCGTTACAGTCTATCTGGCTGATCATTAAACCACCGTGAAAAGAAAACAGTAGCCAAGAGCCCCTCAAGAACGCAGAACGAAACAGAAAGTCGTAGAGTGAAGGAAGAGATGAACATAAACAACTACACCATCCTTGGGCTGATGGTCATTGACCTAAGAGAGTACAAAAGGGGAGCTCTAACGGTATAAACAGCTCAGTGCAAGAATAGGCCTGGTAGAAACATTGCCCGATGAATTAGCACTGACAGAGGCAAAGAAAGTGCAAAGAAAGTTAATGTCATTTGTTTGTGTCCACTAAGAGACAGAAATATAGACTTTAGGTTTGGTACTTGTGGAGGTGCTTCCGAAGAGATGAGATGCTTCAGGAGATTTCTTGACATCTCCTATAAAGACCACATAAGCAACAGAATCCAGCAAACCATTAGGCCCTACAACAACCCTCTAGCAATTGTAAAGATGCATAAACTTGAATGGTATGGGCATGTCACAAGATCAAAACGATTTGCAAAAACAGTACTGCAAGGCACTGTCTAAAGAGGAAGAAAAAGAGGCAGACCGAGGAAGAGACGGGAGGACAACATCAGCGAATGGACAGGCCTAGAACTCAACAAAACCCTGAGAAAGGCAGAACAGAGAGATGAATGGAGGGAACTGGTTGTCATGTCTTCAGGGGTGCCCCAAAGGTAGTCAGACTAAGGTATAGATAGATAGGACAGACAGCTAGCTAGCTAGCTAGCTAGATCGATCGATCGATCAATCAATAGATCGATCGATAGATAGAGAGAGATAGAGAGATAGAGAGGCAGATAGATATAAAGATATTTAGATAGATAGATATTTATCTTTACATATTGCAAGAGAGAAAGAGAGAGAGAGAGAGAGAGAGAGAGAGAGAGAGAGAGAGAGAGAGAGAGAGAGAGAGAGAGAGAGAGAGAGAGAGAGAGAAGGGGAGAGAGAGAGAGAGAGAGAGAGAGAGAGAGAGAGAGAGAGAGATGGACAGACGGATAACGCAAACCACGTTAACATTCTAAACTCACCTGTCTGACACACCTGGAGGGTACATAACCACCCCCACAAAACACGGATAGAGTTGTGTTCCAAAACTGACCTGCCTGTATTCACAGCACAGTCCTTCAGCCATTGCCCTCTGCCTGCTAATGTTTCTCCCATAAACCGCTTGGTTATGGATTATGTTCTGATTAAAACAGAAGTGGCGGCAAGAGGCAGAACAAAGGGAAAATATCAATTTGAAGGAAAGTCATGACCTGGACAGTCTTTGTTTAACCACTTCCTTTCTTTTCCCTTTCCTTACAGTCTGTTTTTGTCATTCTGTTCTATGGTGTTTTTTTCCTTTGCTCATCTGCTACTTATTTTTCCCCTTTTCTCTCTTTTTTCTTTCCTTTTTTTCCTTTTGTGGCATTTCTATTACCAGTTTTCCCCGGATGATTACATAATCTCTGGTTGCTGTCTGGGGCAATGTTGTGTTTTTTCCAAATTCCTGTCTTGTTTTTTCTTTTCTCTCTTTTTTGTGTCTGTCTCAAGATATTCAATTCTAGTTGTTTTTTGCTGTTTTTTTATATTATTATTTGTTTAAGAATAATGGAGTAAACACTCAAATGCTTTTTTTTGATCCAGTCCTTGGATGCACACAGTTTTGTAATTTCTGTCATCTGTTCCCACCGGCCTAAATGGTCTACTCTTCGAAAGTCGGGACATGTTTTAACGTGTGCACAAGATGTTCTGCATGTGTTTGCACATGAGAACTTGGATTTCAGTTTAATTCAAAAGATAAGACTCTGTGTGTGTGTGTGTGTGTGTGTGTGTGTGTGTGTGTGTGTTGTGTGTGTGTGTGTGTGTGTGTGTGTGTGTGTGTGTGTGTGTGTGTGTTAGTGGGGGACGGGGGTACAGGAAGAGAGAGAGAGGGAGACAAGGCAAAGCAAGGCAAGGCAAAATTCTTTGAGAGAGAGAGAGAGAGGAGAGAGAGTGTGAGAGAGAGAGAGAGGGAGAGAGAGAGAGAGAGAGAGAGAGAGAGAGAGAGAGAGAGAGAGAGAGAGAGAGAGAGAGAAGAGAGAGAGAGAGAGAGAGAAGAGAGAGAGAGAGAGAGAGAGAGGAGAGAGAGGTGTGTTTCTGTGTGTGTCTGTGTGTACACGTGCGGGCGCGTGTTTGTGCGTGTGATCTTTACGTATTATGTACAAACACGCCTGCTGCCTTTTCTTTCAATCAATGATCTACTTGAATGACACGTCAACAACTTTCCACAGAAGGGAACACATCGGGTTCATGTTGTTCAGCTGTTTTTTCAGGATGGACATATCCTTCAGAATGGCTGCTGCATAATTTGCTCTGAAATTAAGGGCTTTGATTGAAAAAGGAGAGAGAATGAAGAAGAAGAAGAAGAAGAAGAAGAAGAAGAAGAAGAAGAAGAAGAAGAAGAAGAAGAAGAAGAAGAAGAAGAAGAAGAGAAGAGGAGAAGGAAGAGAAGAAGAAGATTTTGAAAATGAAGAATTTGAAGTAAAAAGAATTTCGAAGACGAAGTATGCTCTGAGAATGTCTGGCTATTAGTGCTAACTACCCAGGATGATCTTCCGAGCACCAGCACTACACCTGCACCCCAAGCATGCATGTGTTTCCTTTAGAAGCTAACTTCAATGAAAGCACTATTTGCTGCTGGCTACAAGATACGTGACGATGACGACACAAATAACCACGTTCCTGGCCCATAAATCACGAAACCAGGTCTGCGTCTTTTCCATACTCAGTCACTGTCGTGCTGTGACAAGACAATAATGTACAGTTCTCCATGTTTTGATTGAAAAATATTCTTCTTTCCACCTTATCTGAGACAAAGATGATTGAGTACAAGAATATGACCCTCTTATCTCTGTCTCCTTGTCTCTCTCTCTCTCCCCTCTCGTTTCCTATTAAGCGTGCACGCATGCACACACTTTACACAGTTGTACGGTGATCAATACACACACTCTTTACACAGCTGTACAGTGATCAATACACACACTCTTTACACACCTGTGCAGGGATCAATACACTCTTTACACAGCTGTACAGGGATCAATACACTCTTTACACAGCTGTACAGGGATCAATACACTCTTTACACAGCTGTACAGGGATCAATATACTCTTTACACAGCTGTACAGGGATCAATGCACTCTTTACACAGTTGACAGGGATCAATACACTCACACTTTACACAGCTGTACAGGGATAATACACTCTTCACACAGTTGTACGGTGATTAATACACACACTCTTTACACAGCTGTACAGGGATCAATACACTCTTTACACAGCTGTACAGGGATCAATGCACTCTTTATACAGTTGTACAGGGATCAATACACTCTTTACACAGCTGTACAGGGATCAATGCACACACTCTTTACACAGCTGTACAGGGATCAATACACACTCTTTACACAACTGTACAGAGATCAATACACACACTCTTTACACAGCTGTACAGGGATCAATACACTCTTTACACAGCTGTACAGGGATCAATACACTCTTTACACAGCTGTACAGAGATCAATACACTCTTTACACAGCTGTACAGAGATCAATACACTCTTTACACAGCTGTACAGAGATCAATACACACACTATTTACACAGCTGTACAGGGATCAATACACTCTTTACACAGTTGTACAGGGATCAATACACACACTCTTTACACAGCTGTACAGGGATCAATACACACACTTTTTACACAGCTGTACAGGGATCAATACACTCTTTACACAGCTGTACAGGGATCAATACACCACTTTTTACACAGCTGTACAGGGATCAATACACTCTTTACACAGCTATACAGGAATCAATACACACACTCTTTACACAGCTGTACAGGGATCAATACACTCTTTACACAGCTGTAAGGGATCAATACACTCTTTACACAGCTGTACAGGGATCAATACACACACTCTTTACACAGCTGTACAGGGATCAATACACTCTTTACACAGTTGTACAGGGATCAATACACTCTTTACACACCTGTACAGGGATCAATACACTCTTTACACAGCTATACAGGGATCAATACACTCTTTACACAGCTGTACAGGGATCAATGCACTCTTTACACACCTGTACAGAGATCAATACACACACTCTTTACACAGCTGTACAGGGATCAATATAAACACTCTTTACACAGCTGTACAGGGATCAATACACTCTTTTCACAGCTGTACAGGGATCAATACACACACTCTTTACACAGCTGTACAGGGATCAATACACTCTTTTCACAGCTGTACAGGGATCAATACACACACTCTTTACACAGCTGTACAGGATCAATACACTCTTTACACAGCTGTACAGGGATCAATACACACACTCTTTACACAGCTTTACATGGATCAATACACTCCTCTTTACACAGCTGTACAGGGATCAATACACTCTTTACACAGCTATACAGGGATCAGTACACTCTTTACACAGCTGTACAGGGATCAATGCACACACTCTTTACACAGCTATACAGGGATCAGTACACTCTTTACACAGCTTTGCAGGGATCAATACACTCTTTACACAGCTGTACAGAGATCAATACACACACTCTTTACACAGCTATACAGGGATAAATACACTCTTTACACAGCTGTACAGGGATCAATGCACACACTCTTTACACAGCTGTACAGGGATCAATGCACACACTCTTTACATAGGTGACACACTTCAATGTCCTTGTGCTGGGAAAGTTTGAACCTTAAAATTGTGATGAAATTCTCCAACCCCTTATTCTTAACTTTTAGCTCTCACATTTGCGTGAACGCCAATTTTGCATTTAAACAACATTGGGATCACACACACACACACACACACACACACACACACACACACACACAACACACACACACACACACACAACACACACACACACACACACACACACACATCAGAGGTTAAACTTGTGTTGTTCGTCGTGGTGGTTTTTACGGGAGGGGGTCGCTATGATATCTTATTTGGTTTTGTTTGTTTTGATTTCGGGTTTTGTTCGTTTTGTTTTGTTTATTTCTTGTTGGTGTTGGCTATTTTTGTTTTTAGAGGTTTTGTTTTTTGTTTTGATAGTCCCGAATTAGGGAAAGGACTGGATGGAAAAGGTATGTGAATGGTTATCTGTCACCCTTGAAAAATAAAGTTCCCCATTCCTTCCTTCCTTCCTTCCTTCCTTCCTTCCTTCCTTCCTTCCTTCCTTCCTTCCTTCCTTCCTTCTTTCATTCATTCATTCATTCAGTGCCCATGAAAGCAATGGACACTTCCTTGCCCTTCAATCATCCCCCTTCTCCCCCCTCCCTCCTGTCCACGTGTCTCATTTCTCAGAAATATTCTCACCCCTGCTCTACCCCGTCTTCCATCCCCCACCCTTGTCCCCTCACCCTCCATTGCCCAGTTTCTTTACACTGTGGGCGGGGATGGATTGGTCATCATGGCCTCATCAATGCCTTGTCACACAGCGGGAAACTGCTGCAACTGCATTACTCCTCAACTGGACACCACCAAGGCAAGACGGAGAGCTTTACCCTTGTACAGCAAGGAATAAAAGAAAAAAGAAAGGAAAGAAAGGAAAGAAAGGAGAACGGAAAAGTAATGAAAAAAAGGAACAATTGAATAAGTAACAAATGAACGAAACGGAAAGAGAGATAAAAAGAAGAAGAAAAGAAAGAAAGAAGTGCTGGGCAGGCTATACACGTTTTGTCTTTTTTTCCCCATATATTCCTGTTTGCTTAAAAAGAATCTGCTTCTGTGGAAATGTGTGTTCTTATTGCTGTTGGTGTTACTATTGTGAAGATGCAATGAAAGCTATAGTAATGTTGTTTATTTTGTGCTATAGGTATTACAGATTTTATAATCTTGTGTCACACATGTAACAAGTTAAGTCTGTATAACACAAAGATAAGTGTCCCATAACCTATGTGGTCGTAGGGGAGAAAGGCAGCAGAGACCTCAGCTTCTCTAGGGGCCAGCATATTGAGGACGGCGCCCATCTCTTCTCTTTCGCTGCTTTACCTTCCCTGACCCTAAAGAGAGCAGGTACCTATTTACAGCTTGGTAAACTGGGGGGGGGGGGGGACTGTACTGAACCCAAAGCGCGGAAATGGTCACCCATCCAACTGGTAACCACGCTCGATGTTGCTTAATATTGGCTGAGGGAAAGCGAGTGCTCAGACCATTGAGCTATCCCGTCCCCTGTATAAGATAGTATAATGAAATGAATCTTAAAGTTTATGGGAAAATGATTTTTTTTACAATGGCTGAATAATTTCTGCAACACCTGCTGCTAGCCACACAGGATCGTGAAGCATGGAAAAAGATTTCCGTTGCGTCTTCTCACATGTCCCCCCTACGTCCTTTGGGACATGGGACTGAGTGAGTGAGAGAGTGACTGAATAATTTCGAGCATGACTTTATGAGTAATGCCTACATTTAAGTAACCAGAAATAGGCCATAAAAAGTGTTTTGCAAAACATTGTACAAATTGCCGCTGCGACTTGCTTTTTGACGTTTATTTTCCGAGAAGAGCAGCTGAGGGCCGCCATGTCGACATGTTTGTTCTGTTGTTTTCTGCTTTCTTCAGCGGCTGGCTTCATTGTGTCCTCCTTGCAAGGTGTTCAGCTTTGTCTCCTTGATGCTGTGATTTGTATCATTTAGTTAACTTGTTCTTGCTTGAGATATCTGGTGTGTTTGATACAGACGAAAGTCGAATAAATCTTTCCATGACATCTGTGGTCAGATGTTGATATCTATCTATTGAAATGGCTAGTTCTAATCTCCCTTTTTTTCTGTTTGTTTCAGCAGGAAATGGAAGACATTAAAAAGCAGGTGCGCTTAAGGAAATGACAGAGGGTTTTCTTCATACTGCGTGTAAAAGCTTTTACATGTCCATTTTATCTCCCAATCTAGGTGTGTTGAAACACCAATGAAAATGCTGCCACGGCTTGCTGTAGTGATGACGGCACAGCTGTCATACCATGTATCCCGTCTGCTTTAAAAAAAGCTCTGCTATTGTAGCGAAATACAGTGATGAGGACGGCTATGTTGGTCAGTTTTTTTCTGGAGACGTAGTTGTCATTTTTAGCGGTTCTTTTTATTTCTGCATCCAAGAGAAAAGTCGATCATTTATGCTCTTTTCCTGAAGAGTGTATGCTTTAGTTCTGTGAATCAAAACTAATCTAGCTGTTTATGTTGTAACGAGCCTTGGTTCCTCTTTATGCCATTACGAGAAGAAAACACATTTCGGAAAAAAATATCCCATTGTAAGCGGTTTGTCAAGGAAATGTTGATGCCCTGGAATAGGCCTCCAAAATACATTCATTCCACATACAAATCATTTTTTTCACCCCTCCCCCCTTCTCACAACCCCGTACCACGAGTATAGTTGTTTCAGATCATGGGCCGTAGGACTAAAGACATGGTCTTGATTACCAAGTTCACAAGGTTTGGAGTTCAGCACAGAGGAAAGCAGATTCCAAACTGCCCAGGCTTTGCCAGTGATCCCATCACCTGTGAATCAAAGGATGCAGCAACGAGCTCTTTCCCTGATTCCATAACAAAGGACCCTGTCGTGTCTCACTGGGTCCTGGAGGATTAAAAAAAAAGGAAGAACATGAGGAGAGATTGTGTCAAATGAGCTACCCAGCAAAGGGGAAGGAAGTGCAGCAGCGGAAAATGGCCGCTGATGCTGCCTGCAATGCAATTGACAGGCTCTCTCTGCACCCCGCCTCTTGCTGACCCTCGCTGCCAACATGGCCTGGCTGACAGACGAAGCGGGAAGCGATACTTTGATAATGGCTTTCATGCATTTTAGAAGAACTAGATACAAGATACCACTGTTATTTTCCACTTGCATATGAAAAAATGGCTCTGATGCGCTACACAACGCAAAACACACATTGTGATTTAAAAGTTCAATATAGCTCCTTAAGGTGAGACATGGGGGTTGAAACTGATGAAATTTTGTTTACAAACCTATGTTAAAAGTTATGCCATATATTGGAAGAACATCACTTATAAAGCCTAAAACTCAAAGATTTACTCAGTTTTCTGCATTGTTGCTTAGGAAACAATCCAATATGGCCGCCAAAACTAATTGTTTCAAACTCCTAAACCATTTCATCTATAACAAGCAGAAGCAGCCTGTTTCTACAGACATGCTTTACAACCTGGATTCTTTAAATTTACACAGGAAGATCTCCATAAATATATCCAACAATTTTTAATTCTAAAAAATACCACCATGATTTTGACCACTTTTGGACCTATGTCTAACCTTAAATAATATTTTCAAATACTGTCGCTTCCTTTAGCCAAGCCCTCTTCTGTCCCAACTCATTTAAAGCCACACAAACACAAACACCCATCCACCCACCTTTACTTAAGCACTCATGCAAGCATCATCCGCCCACAAGCGTGTGTATAATCATGAACAAGGCATTGTCTTGATTGCCGTGTCAGTGGTACTGCCAAGCCATTTATGCTATTCCATACTTTGCACTGGTTCGTAAATGGGCTGGGGGGGGGGGGGGGGGTATTTAGAAGTAGTAAGCTTAAACTCTGTGTTTGTCTGCCATTGTCTCTATTTCATGTGCTTCCATAAAATGCGCTGGGGAGGGGAGGGGGGCAGAGTAGCCTGGTGGTTGGAGGAATGAGTTTACAATCTAACTGCCCGGGTTCAAGCCACCACCAATGATAGTTAGCAAGGCCACCCCCTTCACCCCAAAGAACAAGAGGAAATACAGCGTTCTCTTTGTTGTTGATGCTGCCACTATACATACACACCATGTGACAGACAGCTGTGTTCACCGTGAAGATTCAAGGCTGTAGATCTGCAGAAACACAACAGCAACTGTCTCTGCTACACTGGGCCTGTTCAATCAGCCATGGCAGTGCAATTCAATGAGACTCTCAGAAGTCGGAATGTAGCTACCTTCATGGTGGGTCAAAAAATGGTCGCATACGCAAACTATCACCATTGATGAACCTCAGAGCTCTTGCCAAAGATCCCCCCCCCCCAATTCAATCGGTGGATCGGTGGTCTAGAGGTAACGCGCCTGCCTAGAAAGCGAAGAGTCTGGGTCGGAGTGTGCGGTGGTTCAAATTCCGTAAGGGCCCAAAACTTTTCCCCCAGCCATTAGACCCTGATCGGTGGTCTGGGCGCTAGTCTTTCGGATGAGACGATAAACCGAGGTCCCGTGTGTTATTCATCATTATCTAGCGCACGTTAATAAACCCACTGCAACAAGAGGGTTGTCCCCTGGGAACATTCTGTAGAAAAAAGCCATTCTGATAGGGAAACAAATACAGCTGCAGACAGGAAAAAGAAAAAAAATAGTGGGTGGCGCTGCACTTTTGGCGACACGCTCTTTCTGTGGAGAGCAGCCTGAATTTCACGCAGAGAAAGCTGCTGTGACATAAAGTGGTATAAAGTAAAAACTAAATAAAATAAATCCAACACAACCATCACGCCTGTCTTCATCCTTGTCACACAAATCCGCAGCAGCAAAGCACACACAGCATCTAATGGCTGGCTACTGCACTCAGGAACTCTGACATGTGGTTTTTGTTTGCACACGCGCACATGAAATGGATACGGACAAGAAATTGCTGTAATTAGCCTGCCCTCAGCGCACAGAGGACCACGTCAGTTTGTTTGTTAATGCTGAACCCTTTTTTGCTACATGAGAAACCGATACCTCATAGTCAATGTCAGCATCGATTTATCCAGCAATACAGTGAACTGACAAGCCCTCAACGACCAGTTATACTCTCTCTCAACAAAGGGCACGTGTCTTGTTTGCCCGCTACTGCAGAGAGTAGAAGGGTAGGTTTTAACTCTGTAGATAGCTACGTGGTCAGAGTACTCGCTTTCTCCCAGTCAAGTTAAGCAGCGTCGAGCGTGGTTACCAGATGGATGGGTAACCGTTTGCGCGCTTTGGCTTCAGTACAGTCCCCAAGTTCACCCAGCTGTAAATGGGTACCTGCCCTCTTTAGGGTCAGGGAAGGTAAAGCATCAAGGGAGAGGAGATGGGTGCTGCCCTTAACATGCTGGCGCCTAGAGAAGCAGAGGTCTCTGCCGCCTCGCTCCCCTACGAATGCCTAGGTTTATGGGACACCTTTACCTTTTTCTCCCCTTTTAGATAGAACGTGACGTGCAAGGGCAGAGATGAGACTGCATAGTAACAAAAGGAGGCGGGGATGAAGAGAGAAAGAAACACAGAAGGAAGTCAGTGCAATCCTACCTCATCATTATTTGTTTGTCTTCTTCTGGTCACCCATGGAGATGTAACTGAATTCTAAACAGAAAATGAATATATATATATACATATATGTATATATATATATATATATATATATATATATATATATATATATATATATATATATATATATATATATATATATATATATATATACAGAGATTTAATTTGATTTGATTTGATTTATGATTTGATTTATTCTTTTATTTCGAGGATAATGGAATAAGCACTCTTGTGCTTTTTTCATCCCGTCCGCGTGTGTATGCAGTTTTGTAAATGACATCTGTTCCCATGGCCTACTCTTACGAAAAGCGGAACAGGATTTAACGTGTGCGTAATGTGTTCTGCGTGCGTTCGCACACGGGGCCTCGGTTTAAAGTCTTATCCGAAGGACTTTTGGGGAGAGTGGGAGTCAGCACTGATGTTAATTCCAGGAGAAAAATCTCCTCGACCGGACTCGAACCCGGGTCGTCAAATTGCCAGTGCAGTGTTCTGACCACTTGGCTATCCGAGAGAGAAAGGCAAGGCAAGGCAAGGCAAGGCAAGGCAAGGCAAGGCAAGGCAAGGCAAGGCAAAATCTTTTATTCGAGGATAATAGATAAGCACACATGTGCTTTTTTACATCCAGTCCCCGCCCTTTTCAGGGATAACATCAAAATAAAAGATATTAAACAATAAAACTATACGCAGTACCAAACAACAGACGGAAATAAGTACACTGCATATAATAAGGTAAGAGAAATGCGACAGTACACTACATATAAGTTGGGAAAGGTGCATTCATTCAGAAGAGAAAATCAGAAGTCACAATAAAATAATTTGGATTATTAAAGAAGAAGAAAAGAAACGAAAAAAACAAACAAACAAAAAACAGAACAAAACAAACAAACAAAAAAAACAAACAAAAAAACAATCAAAGCAAAACAAAAACAAAAACCCAAACAAACAAACAAACAAAGAAACAAACAAACAAACAAACAACCCCCCCAAAAACAAAACAAAACAAAAAACAACAACAACAACAACAACAACAACAACAACAAAAGACCGCCAATAAACAAAGAGCCAGCAGGAGCCAGCAGAAGAACATTATAATAAACAACTGAAACATCAGTCTACGTCCATATATCTAAAGTTATACAAGTCATTTAAATCATACATTTGGATAGAAGGGGGAAAAAATAAACGATATTCTTATTTGAAGGGGGCGGGGGAGAATACTATTAAAAAAAATAAAAAAAAATAAAACTTACAAAAACAACACATCCCAGATGTTTATAGAATTAGCAAAACATTTTTAGAAATTGGATAATGATTTCCACATACTCACATACTCTCACACACAGACATACAGACACACAGATAAGAATTACACACATACACACATCCACACCCATGCACACACACAGTGGTAGAGAGGGGGGGAGGAGGGGAGTGTGGTTTGTTGTTTTTAATGCATCAAGTGGTTTAGAAGGTAATTTTTGAAGGTTGTTAATGATTGGTGCTGTTTAATTGAATCAGGAAGGGAGTTCCACAGTGTAGGGCCTGAGTATAGTAAACTAGATTTAAACAGGTATATTCTTGGGATTGGGACACTTGGCTTTTCCATACTTCTGGAATGATTTATTGGGAATTTATCTTTTAAGGATGTGGGGACATTTCCTGTCATTATCTTAAACATCATGATGCCTTTGTTATATTGTAGTCGTTGGTGTAGGGGGAGAATATTTAACTGAGTATAGTCTACTTCTAGCAAGGTTGTTTTCTTCAAAAGGATCAGTTTAAGACCACGTTTATACAGACTAAGTAACGGTTTCATGGTATTTGCACTGGCAGAGAGAGAGAGAGAGAGAGAGAGAGAGAGAGAGAGAGAGAGAGAGAGAGAGAGAGAGAGAGAGAGAGAGAGAGAGAGAGAGAGAGAGAGAGAGAGAGAGAGAGGGACAGAGAGAGAGAGAGCAGGAAAACAAACCAGAAGCAAACACTTGGTAATCTTTTCCCTCAAATTTTCGAGGCAGCAACCTCTTCCTCGGGGGTCTTTACTAGAAATATACACTAGATAAATGATTTTAAAAAATCAAAAGAATAACGAATAACGTTTGACATAAACAAAGCATGCTTAAAGCCTAAAACGAAACGCCACAAGCAAGAGACAAAAGGATACTTGCGTAAACAATAATTTTGACAACACATATATGTATCGATTCTCTTTTTAACCCAATGAACATCAGTTTATTTACATGAAAAGGATGACGGCGAAATTCCATACCCAACTTCGGAATAGTTTACTAAATTATTTTTCTTTTGGTAATAGCATTTGCTTCTTCCCTAGACAATCTGGTTGCTATAATTTGATTTTGCATTATTTTTTTTATAATTAAGGTTGTGATGCTGTTATCATGTGCATCAGACGGTGCATGGTATTTGTTACATCAGCCTTCTGTGTGGTACAGCTAGACAACAAGCCTGTTTGCTGGAGGAAGAGCTGGGATTCGGCTCTTCCTGAATATGCAGGAGTTAACTTGATGTCCAAAAGTAGAAGTGTGAGTGATCATGCCCAGTCCATGGCTGTGTATGTCTTCTTGTTTCAGCAGATTGTAAGCATGGTGTTCATTGTGCCGTGGGTCCTAAACCATAAGTAATGGAATAAGCACTCATGTGCTTTTTACATCCAGTCGCCGTGTGTATGCAGTTTTGTGAATTTTGTCATACGCTCCCATTGGCACACAATGACCTACTCTTCCAAACGTGGAATGGGTTTTAACGTGTGCACAAGATGTTCTGCGTGCGTTCACACACAGAACCTCGCTTATATCTATAGAATCATCCGAAGGACTTTTGGGGTGGAGTGGAGTCATCACTGACGTTAACTCCAGAGGAAAAATTTCCTTGAACGAGATTCGAACCCGGGTCAGCAGATCATGAGTGCATGACTCCAACCGCCAAGCTATCCCCAGAGAGAGAGAGAGAGAGAGAGAGAGAGAGAGAGAGAGAGAGAGAGAGAGAGAGAGAGAGAGAGAGAGAGAGAGAGAGAGGCAAGGCAAGGCAAGGCAAGGCAAGGCAAAATTCTTTTATTCGAGGATAATAGATAAGCTTAAGGATAGGGTGCTTAAGGAGAGGTGGTACCTTTGTAAACCTGGCAGTAGCATCCCTCGGGATGGACGGGAGCACTGGTCCTCACTTGGCACTCAACTCTCACTTCTGGGTCCGGGTCCTTAACCCACCCACACCCCGGTAACCGCTTCTACTGGCGGGCGAAACGTTGTGAAGGCTGGTGCATTCTTAATCACCAGTAGGAGTCTTGGAGAGGAGATGGGCGCCACCAAGCTTACTCAAGCCCACTGCAAGGACATGATGAGAAAAGCAAAACAGAAACATGCCGGATCGGTCGAGGCCCGGATCAACAACGACCGCGCTACCCACTGCAAGCCTCCAGGGTGGGAGTGACAAGTGTGCCACTGGAGCAGAACCAACGCTAAAGCTTCCAGCTAAAGGGGTAACCATTGGTACATGGAATGTTAGGACTCTGTACCAAACAGGAAGAGTACAGGAACTCACACATGAATTACAGAGGTATAAATGGGACATCCTAGGGCTTGCGGAAGTCAGATGGATTGGCTTCGGAGAAACAACCACGCAAGACGGCCACAAGATATGGTACAGTGGAGATGAGAAACTACACCAACACGGAGTAGGCTTCATTGTCAGGAAAGAGATTGTGTCAAGCATCATCAACTGCACACCGATATCCAGCAGACTCATCTCAATCAGAGTCTCTGCAAAACCCCAGAATCTCACCATCATCCAAGTGTATGCTCCAACATCTGACTACGATGATGACCAGATAGAAGAATTCTATGAAGAACTTGAAAACGTCATCTCCAAAACGCCCAAAAAAGACATCCTTATTGTGGAAGGCGATTGGAATGCTAAGGTGGGACCTGATGCCTGTGACACCTGGGCAGGAACCACAGGACGCTTTGGACTGGGAGAAACAAATGACAGAGGACGGAATTCGCAAAGAAACACAAACTAACTCTGGCTAACACACTCCACCCTCACAAGCCATCTAGAACATCAACCTGGCACTCACCAAATGGTCTGATTCATAATCAAATTGATTACATTCTGTCACCCCAAAGATTCAAATCCAGCATAAACAAGGCAAATACAAGAACATTCCCAGGAGCTGACATTGGCAGTGACCACGACCTTGTACTTACCACCATCAGGCTGAAACTGAAAGCAAAACAACAGCCAAAAAGCCCACGCATAAGATTCGACCTGGAAAAACTCAAAGACCCAACAGTGGTTGAGATCTTCCAAGCCAACATTGGAGGAAAGTTCGCCGCACTCACAGCCATTGACAATGATGTGAACACACTAGCCAACAACATCAAAGAAGTGCTAACGACAGCAGCAGAAGAAACACTAGGCAGAAGCAGAACAAAGAAACAACCCTGGGTGACAAATGAGGTTCTTGACCTCTGCGACAAAAGAAGAGAACTTAAGAAGCAAAAGTTCACAAGTCAAGAAGCCAACAACAGGTACATGGATAGCCACAGAGAAGTGAGGAAAAGGATGAGAGAAGCCAAAGAAGCGTGGATAGAAGAACAATGCAACAACATCGAAGATGGAATGGCCAAGGGAAACAGCAAAACAGCTTACAACACTCTGAAAGCACTAACTAAAACCACACAGCCTAAAGCCTCTGTTATTGAAGACAAAGAAGGAAATCTTTTAACGGAAAACAATGCCATCCTCCAACGCTGGACAGAATACTGTGAGGGATTGTATAACTACCCACTACGCCCAGATACCAACATAGTTTCCAACAAACCCCCTGAACACCAAGATAAAGACCCACCAATACTAAGGTGTGAAGTAGACACAGCTATTAAACAATTGAAGAAGGGGAAGTCCCCTGGAATCGATAACATCCCAGCTGAACTCATAAAAAATGGAGGGAATGAAACAGCAAGGCGATTCACAGATCTTTGTCAGAAGATCCACGACACCAAAGAATGGCCAAAAGAATGGACACAGTCTCTTGTAATACCCCTGCCAAAGAAAGGAAACCTCAAGCAATGTCAGAACTGCAGAACCATCAGTCTCATAAGCCACCCTAGCAAGATCATGCTGCAGGTAGTCCTCAACAGACTGAAAAACCAAGCAGAAAAACTCCTGGCAGAAGAACAAGCGGGCTTTAGACCAAAACGCAGCACAATGGAACAAATTTTCAATCTGAGAATTCTGATAGAGAAGCATCTCCAACACCAAAAAGACTTGTACCACAATTTTATAGACTTCAAAAAGGCCTTTGACAGGGTATGGCATGACGGCCTCTGGCAAGTACTCAGGCACTTCAACATTGACAACTGCCTAATTGAAGTCATCAAGGCTCTGTACGAGAATGCAAGAGGTGCAGTTTTCATGAACAATCACGTGGGCGAGTTCTTCAAGACCACGGTTGGAGTCCGCCAGGGCTGCCTTCTCTCACCTGTACTCTTCAACCTCTTCCTTGAAAACATCATGACAGAGACACTGCAAAACCACCACACTTCCATCTCCATTGGTGGAAGACCCCTTTGCAACCTCAGATTTGCAGATGACATTGACCTCATGGGCAGCAGCAAACAAGAACTGCAAATCCTCACAGACAGTCTAACAGATCGAGCGAGCGCATACGGCATGGAGGTCAGTACAGAGAAATCGAAGATCATGGTCAACAGCGCGAGTAATGACATCACGGAAATAAAGATGAATGGAGAAATATTGGAAGAGGTGAGCCAATTCAAATACTTAGGCTCCATCCTAACAAAAGATGGCACATCAAACAATGAGGTGAAAGCTCGCATTGCAACAGCAACATCTGCTCTAGTCAGACTCCAGAGGATCATCAGAAGCAACAACATCAGCTTCTGCACCAAATACCACCTCTACAAATCCCTTGTGATATCTATCCTCCTATATGGCTGTGAATCATGGACTCTGACAGCAGAGTTAGAGAGAAGAATCCAAGCATTCGAGAACAAGTGCCACAGAAGACTCCTCAAAATATCATACAAAGAACACAAGACCAATAACTATGTGAAAGAAGAAATCAAAAAGCGTGTGGGCCCCCAAGAGCCTTTGCTCTCCACCATAAAGAGGAGAAAGCTGATGTGGTTTGGTCACACCACAAGACACAACACCCTAGCAAAAACCATCTTGCAAGGAACAGTCGAGGGCAAGAGAAGAAGAGGCCGCCAAAAGAAATCATGGGTTGACAACATCAAAGACTGGACTGCCCAACCCCTGCAACGCCTCCTACTAGCCACACAGGATCGTGAAGCATGGAAAAAGATATCCGTTGCGTCTTCTCTCATGTCCCCCCTACGTCCTTTGGGACATGGGACTGAGTGAGTGAATAGATAAGCACTAGTGTGCTTTTTTACATCCAGTCCCCGCCCTTTTTAGGGATAATATCAAGATAAAAAGATAAGAGAGAGAGAGAGAGAGGCAAGGCAAGGCAAGGCAAAGTCTTTTATTCGAGGATAATAGATAAGCACTCGTGTGCTTTTTTACATCCAGTCCCCGCCCTTTTCAGGGATACATCAAGATGAAAAGATACTAAACAATAAAACTTTACGCAGTACCAAGCAACACACAAGAATAAGGACACTATATATGATAAGGTAATAAAAATGCACTCGATCAGAAGACAAAATCAGAAGTCACAATAAAAAGATTTTGATTATGGAAGAATAGAAAAGTGTTAATAGGTAAAGAGCAAACAAGAGAACAAGATGAAATAAACAACTGGAAACATCAATCCACCACCATCTGTTAGTTATACATGTGATATAAATCATACATTTGGATAAACGGGGGGAAACTTTTTTTAAACTAATATTGGAGGGGGAGGGAGAGATACTGCCAATAAAAATATAAATAAAATCAACAATTATAATGATCCAAATACCAAAAGTAAGGAACCATACCAAGCATCAAACAACAGGCAAGAATTAACACAGAGATACAATATTAAGGTAATGTTATAAAAGTCACTGATTCAGAAACGAAAATGAGAAGTAAGAATCAATGATGATTTTGAGTTGAATAAAAAAAAGCAAGAAAAACAAAGAACAAACAAAAACAAAACAAAACAAAGAAAGGGCGCAATAATTAAAGAGTAAACATGAGAATATGATGAGGTTAAATGACTAAAAACATCAATCCACCACCATCTATCATCAAAATAAGTCCCATAAAACATAAGATTTTGATAAAAGGGGGGAAAGAACAACAACAACAGGTAAGGAATACGACAGAGATACAATATTAAGGTAATGTTATAAAAAGGCACTCATTCAGAAACAAAATATGAAGTAAGAATCAATGATGATTTTGATTTGAATAATAAAACAAAAACAAAACAAAACAAAAAAATAAAC
>CM060318.1:87036479-87046479 GCA_030674155.1 Stramonita haemastoma | reverse complement strand
CTCCCTCTAGGCATTTTGTCAAGAAGAAAAGTGAAGGGTAGAGGCTTTCAGATTTTCATGTCTGAGCCCATAGGATATGTCTGCTCTGTGTATAACGTGGATGTTGACAGCTATCTAAGTTTATCACCCCCCCCCCCCCCGAAGTAAGGTTTAATAGTGGGGAAAAAACGGCACCCATGTAAAAAATTCACTGTTGATATACCTATGAACTCTAGCTGAGGAACACAAGAATTCAAATTCATCAAAAAATAAGTCAACAAATACTGGCAAAGACATCTACTCACGCTATTCTATTCTATTATATTATTTCGAGGATAATGGAATAAACATTCATGTGCTTTTTTGCATTCGGTCCCCATGTATATGCAGTTTTGTGAATTTTTTCATCCACTCCCACCAGCACACAATGGCCTACTCTTCCGAAAAGCGTAAACGGGTTTTCATGTCTGCGCAAGATGTTCTTCGTGTATTCGCACACGGGACCTTGGTTTATAGTCTCATCCGAAGAACTCTGTTCAATGTCTACATTTGCCAGCGCTGCAACATTATCTATGGGTATTGAGATATCTTTTTTTCACAATAATCTTCTAAAATTAGTAAGCATTTGTCATCTATTCAGAACTACTAATGACTTAATGGTCCAAGGTGCTTGTGTTGCAGTTAACATCAGTGTTGACTCCACTTCCCCTAAAATGTCCTTCGTGCACGTACGCGGAACACCTTGCGCACACGTTAAATATTGTTCCGCTTTTCGCAAGAGTAGGCCATTGTGTGCCGGTGGGAACAGATAACAAAACTGACAAAACTGCATACACACAGGGACTGGATGTAAAAAAAGCACATGAGTGCTTATTCCATTATCCTCGATATAAAAGAATAAATAAATAAATAATAAATAAATAAATAAACAAACAAATGAAATTCTACACCTTCTGCTGCAATTTACATTCCTTCTCCAAATGCACTACACCACCTCAAGACTTAAGCCTCTGAAACCTGGAGAGAATGCCAACTATAGATCACAATGAAGCCTCTCAAAAGACATATCCTTTTTGCTCATTTTACAAGTTATCTTACAGCCAATATGATAGCCATCTGCCGTGGCTTCATCTTCTGTTCTGGTGAAAATGCACTCTTAAGTGACCACTGAACAATACTGCAAACACAGCAGAAAAAAGAGCACCCCAAACAAAAAAAGATATATATAAAATCTTTAATCATTTATTCTTACTTTAAAACAATTTTATGAGTTAATAAAACTAACAAAACACCAACAACAAACAACATACATTGCAAAAAATCAACATTATAAGAAGTAATGCCCCGTGAAATATCCAACGATATATATTTTTTAAGACATCCCTGCCAATATCAAAGGCTGTCACGGGGCTAAATTTTTTAACTGACATTTCCTTAAACCAAACTCTTGCCAACACTGGGAAATAACCAACTTGTATTTCTTGCATCCGATCTCAGAAAAAACACACAAAAATACACTATTGTGTTTTTTGCATTCGATCTAATCAAAATCGAAAAATGCACTCGTATTTATTTCATTCAGCTTCCTTATAAAAAAAACGAACAAAAGTATGCTATTGTATTTCTTGAATCGGATTTCATTATTTAAAAAAGCAAATATAATATTGACTTTCTTGTTTTCAGTTTCACTTTAAAAAAACGCAAAATATGCTATTGTACTTCTTGCATTCACTTTCATTATAAAAAGCACAGAAAATATTCTGTTGTATTTCTTGCATATAATCTCATAAAAGACAACTGTGCTATGTAACCCCCCCTCCCCCCCCCCCCAAACCAAAACAAAAACACACATATTTCTCTCTCTCTCTCTCTCTCTCTCTCTCTCTCTCTCTCTCTCTCTCTCTCTCTCTCTCTCTCTCTCTCTCTCTCTCTCTCTCTCTCTCTGTATCTCTGTCTTATTCTTACCTGTTGTTTGATACTTGGTATGGTTTGCTCTTGGTAATTGGATTATTATAATTGTTCTTGTTTTAGTTGAGGCTGTCTTTTTATTTTGATGTTTTCCTTGAAAGGGGCGGGACTGGATGTAAAAAAGCACATGGTGTTATCATATCTCGAATAAAAGAATTGCCTTGCTTGTTGTGCTTTTTCTCATATCCTCGATCTCCTCTCTTCTTCTCTCTCTCTCTCTCTTCTCTCTCTCTCTCTCTCTCTCTCTCTCTCTCTCTCTCCTCTCTCTCGTTGGGTGGGTGGCTGCTTGGGGGGGGGGGGTGGGGGGGGGCGATAGCTAGTGGTCAGAACATTGCGCTCGCACTTTGACGACTGGGCTCGATTCCGTTCGAGGGGATTTTTCCACTGGTGTTAACATCAGTGCTGACCCCACTCTCCCCAAAAGTCCTTCGAATGAGACTATAAACCGAGACCCCGTGTGCGAATGCATGCAGAACATCTTGCTCACATGTTAAATCCTGTTCCGCTTTTCGTAAGTGTAGGCCATTGTGTGCCGGTGGGAACAGATGACAAGATTTACAAAACCGCATACATACGGGGACTGGATGTAAAAAAGCACATGACTGCTATTCGATTATCCTCGATATGAAAGAATAAATAAATAATCTCCCCAAAATTCTCAGATCTGAACTCGGATGATTATTCCTCCTAAACATTGTTATTGCCCTCCTCTTCCTCACCTAAAACAATTAAAAGACAACCATCCCTCTGTCAAACAATGCAAACACAAGCATGCACTTGTGCGCACACATACATACGCTCATGTCTTATCTTTTAAGAACAAACACACTGACCGCATTTCTTTCAATCCTGAAAACCTCCATTTACAAATGTACAGACATGCAATCACATTCCCTCATTTTTCTTCATAGAAAGTGTATGTAATTTCTACAGCAGTCTGCAAATAGGATTTTTGCCTCCTGCATAGAATTATATAAAAAAAACTTTTCCTATTATTGCGACAGTCAAAGGACCAGGTCATTAATTTTTCTCTGACACGTTCTGATTCCAGGTAAAGGTAAAAAAAAAAGCCCCCAAGAAAACACCAAAAGGAAAAAACCCTAAAATACCAGTGGTATACCATACACCAAACATTGATCATCCCAAACTAACAATCATCGTATCCCCAACTGCTTTTTCCAGTTACAAAAATCCCCCCTACACACCTTTTCACTGATTTCACAATATAATGAACCCGTAAATAAATAAATACCAGTGAAATAATACCATTCCGTGGATATGCCTGCAGCGCGTGCGCGCACACACAAACACACACATATGCACACGCGCGCGTAAATACACACACACACATACACACACTTTGTCAGTGGGAACGCATGATAACTATTTGCAAAGTTACATACATTCAGAGATAAGTGATTATTCTATTATTTTAAGAATAAAACTAATTGAGAATGTGAGAACAGATGATAAAATATGCCGTAATGCATGCATACGGAGACTGGGTGTAAAAAGGCGCACGAGTTCTTATCCGGTTCTCTTTGAAATAAAAAAAAATGAGCACACACACACACACACACACACACACACACACACACACACACACACACACACACACACACACTCATTTTCATTCCTACTGACTAAACACTTTCTACCCTTCCATTTACACTCCCCTGTCCAATGATACATTCTTTCCCGTCCTCTCCCTCTCCCACCCCACAACCTCTCAATTCCATCACTCCGCCATTCCCCATTACAAAATTCTGCATTTTTAAATCTGCACCCCATATGTTTTTTAATATAAATTGTCCCCCCTAAACTGCCCTCCCCCAACTTACGATGACTATCCCTTATCGATGACTACCTATCCTCTATCGATGGATGACTTCCTATCCCCTATCGATGACAACTATCCCCTATTGATTACCTATCCCCTATCGATAACTACTGTCCCCTACAGATGGACGACTACTTATCCCCTATTAGCATTCACACATTCAGTCCTCATACATATTCACACCACAGACCTAGTTATCCTACCCCCCTTCCCTTTGTAGCATCTCTTTCCTTAAACTTCTAACCCCCAATCCTCCCTTCCCTCCCCATGGGGATGGGGGGGGGGGGCTGTCAGTATAAATAGTATCTCTACCTTCTGGATATTCTGTGCTAGGAATTCATTTCTCTTCTAAAGTTTCTGCCCTGTTCCTGTTCTTCCTGTCGTCTTCTCGTCTTTTTCCTACCTTCTTGGTACATTTTCCTACTCTATTTTTGTTTGTTTGTAAATAAACTATAGCGATTTTCTTCGACGCCGAAATCATATGCACTGGGTCCGCCTTGTCTGGCGCTTAACAACAGCGCAGCGCATTTTCGCTCATAAGACGGAGAACAGTAGTTGCTGTCAGAGTATGACGGACGATGAAAAAGAAAAAGTTCTACAACCACCCCCAGCCATACGAGACCAAAATGTTTTGCCATAGTGTCAGTACGTACCAAGAAATCTACCCGCCATTTGTGTCCACATGACGGGCCAGGGTTCGAGTGACTGTAAAGGTTAGTTGTAAAGGGTTAGAGTTAGTGTTAAAGGTTAATATCGGGTAAGGGTTGTCAGTCCGTTGGATGGTTTGTCTGCATGCATGCATGTGGACACAAGAACAGGTAGACACCATGGTGTGTAGCTTTAGACACAGCGGTACAGATCGCTTTTATCACCAAATTAAAAAATTACATAGCCAGGGAACGCAGAAGACGTTTTATCAAATTATTCTAATCACCAGTCCTATCAACATCGCAAGATTTGTTTTATCTTTGTGTTCGTATTGTTTAAAATAATAAATTTCCAGTTTTCAGTCACGTCATTAAAGATCATTTTTTTAAAACAAACCTTCTCCATCTTAATAAAAGAAAGGATTAAATCCAAAATAACCCAAATGAGAATTTTAAAAAAGTAACACGCCGAAAATGAACTCCGTGAAAACGACCCGTCAGCTAGCCCCCTCCCCCTTTCTTCCCTATCCTCGCTGATCCAAACAGGTGTATTCTGCCCCCTCCTCCCAACACCCCTTTGCCTGAAAATACATCTCCTTCCACTACCACCCCTTTCCCTCCCCCCCCCACCACACACCCCCACTACATCCCCACGCGCGTACGTACACTCCCCCCTACACAACACGCGCGTGCTCGCGCGCACGCACGCACACACGCACGCAAACACACGCACGCAAACACACGCACGCAAACACACGCACGCAAACACACACACTCATTCAACGCACGCAGAACACCTTGCGCACACGTTAAAAACCTGCTCCCCTTTTCAGAAGAGTATGCGATTGTACACTAGTGCGAACAGATAAAAAAAAAGGCACACACAGGGGGACTGCATATATAAAAGCATATGAGCGCTTATTCCATTATACTCGAAAAAAAGAATTTATACGGCACATGTATCGTAATGTATAGACAAAAGTCTTTCACTTGGAAATATTTTTAAATGGTCATTTAATTTATCTTGTATACTTTATACTACGTGCATATCGGAATAATATATCAATGGTAGATCATCTCATAGCCTTGTTCATAATACTGTGAAACTTGACTACTTTTATAACACCTCCACCCCTTCTCTCTCTGTCTCTCTCTGTCTCTCTCTGTCTCTGTCTCTCTCTGTCTCTCTGTCTCTCTGTCTCTCTCCCCCCCCCCTCGCTTTCTCTCACGCACCATCACCACCACTACTACTACCACTACCACTTCCACTACAAACTGTTATTATATCTGCACCCATCATTTATGGATATGCATGTTCTAAAACAAGAAAAAGGAACCCAAACAAAAAACACAGAAAAAACTTCTTTAAAGCATAAGAAAATGAGAGTCCTACAAGACTCACGGGACATTAAATGGTACATAACGCCAAGTATCTTTAAAAATATGATCGGAGTCAAAAAAAAAACAAACAGATTATCCCAAGTCTAACAGGGAATGCTGAAACTAGGTATTTTTCTCAATATATTAAATCTGATTCATTTAAAAAAAAAAGAAACAACCCTCGATGTAAATAAAAATAATTTCCGGTCTTACACGCAACAATGTTGTCCTCGATGTTGTCCTCAATGACTTGCCGTGTTGTCTTTGATATTGTCCTCAATGATTTGCTTTGTTGTCTTTGATATTGTCCTCGATGTTTTCCTCAATGTTGTTATTGATGATTTGTGTTTTCAACATTGTCCTCGATGTTGTCGATGATTTGTGTTGCCCTCCACGTTCTCAATGATTTGCAGTGTTGTCTTTGATGTTTTCGATGTTGTGCTCTTTGGTTTGCCGTGTTGCCTTTGATGTTTTCGATGTTGTACTCAATAGTTTGCCACGTTGTCTTCGATGTTGTCTTCCAGTTCGTCTTTAATGATTTGCCGGTGTTGTCCTCAGTGTTGTCTTCAATATTTGGATTGTTGTCTTCAATGTTGTTCTCGATGTTTTCTTCGATGTTGTTCTCGATGTTTTCTTCGATGTTGTCCTCGATGTTTTCTTCGATGCTGTAAAGCCTACTTATGACACTTAAATCCAACCTCAAGACACACTTATTTCATACCCAAGATTTTCTCCTTCTGCTTCCATCTCTTGTCTGTCTCCGCCTTCGACATCTACCTGCCAAAGTGTATAGCCTTTGTGGGTGTGTGGGTGTGTGGGTGTGTGGGTGTGTGGGTGTGTGTGTGTGTGTGTGTGGGCGCGCGCGCGCGCGCGCGCGGTGTGTGTGTGTGTGTGTGTGTGTGTGTGTGTGTGTGTATGTGTGTGTGTGTGCGCGTGTGTGAGTACGTTTGAATTTGCTAGGACCATAGATTGTTATTGATTGCTTGTGTGATGTGTGGGTCGAATGCAAGTGCTTTGGTTGTTTTTACAAGATATAGCGCTATATAAGTTCCATGTATTATTATTATTATTATTATTATTATTATTATTATTATTATTATTATTATTATTATTTGTCCTCGATGTTGTCCTCAATAATTTGCCATGTCGTTTGCGATGTGATCTTCCATGTTGTCCTCAATGATTTATCGAGTTGTCTTCAATGTTGTCCTCAACGGTTTTCCGTGTTGTCTTCGACGTTCTCGATGTTGTCCTCGATGTTGTCATTGATGATTGGCCATGTTGTCCTCGGTGTGATCAATGATTTGCCGTGTTGTCTTCGATGTTCTCGATGTCTTCGATGTCGTCATTGAGGATTTGCCGTGTTATCTTCGATGTTGTCCTCCACGTTGTCCTCAATAATTTTCCGTGTTCTCGATGTTGTCTTCGATGTTGTCCTCGATCCTTTGTGTCACGTTCTTCATGTCCACCCCGACAACCATCTTGGTTATCGGCCTTGCTGATACTGATGCTGATACTGATGCTCTCCCCTTGTAGAAAAGGCAGGTTGATATGGCTGCCCTTAAAAATGTTAGGTCAGGTCTTTCGGTATTTGATTTCTGACCCACAGCCCCTGAAAGCAGATAGTCATCATCAGTAAGACTGCGAGCTATGGTGTGTGTGTGTGTGTGTGTGTGTGTGTGTGTGTGTGTGTGCGTGCGTGCGTGCGTGCGTGCGTGCGTGCTTGCGTGCGTGCATGCGTGCGTGTTGTGTGGGGGTGTGTGTGCGCGCGCATGTGTGTGTGCGTGTGCGTGCGTGCGTGCGTGCGTGTGTGCGAGCATGCATGCGTGTGTTATGTACGCACTATATTTTTCGTTCCTCAGCCGGAGTTCCGACACTGCATAATCATGGGATCAATTGTCTACCAGCAAGGTAGCCGCATTCCGACTTCGGGGATGATGTCTAAACAAAGCATTAATGTGCTTGCTTTTTTAAAACGTTCGTAGTAAGTTCTTAAAGACATGCAAAAACCTACTCTTTCTAAAGGCAAAACAGGTTTTTACATGTACCCAGTATGTTCTGCGTGCGTTTGCAGGTGGGATCTTGGCTAAAGTCTCATCCGAAAGACTTTCGGAAGAGTGGAGTCGATACTGATGTTAACTCAAGGGGGGAAAATCCCGAATGGCAGTTTCAGTGGTGGCTCAACGCTCTAGCCACTAGGCTATCTCGGTTTCCGACAGAACTAGTTAATGCCCAGTGATTTACATAAATTTCAAAATGAAGTTATCCAGTACAGTATTTTTGGTCTTTGTATCTGAGTAAATTCCAAAAATAAATTGATCAAGTACACGATTTCGGTACTTTTTTTCTGAATAAATTCCAAAGCAAATTTATCAAGTACACTATTTCTGCACATTGTTTCTGAATGCATTCAAAGCATGCATGCGTTTTTTTAACGCAGGCAGCAAACAAACCAAAACACATATGCAGTCTTTACAATTAAAAAAAATCCTTAATGACTCGGGGTGCTTTACCAGAAACAATTTTACTAAAAACTTCAGAGCAAAACACACCTTACCTGAATCATGTGTAATAATGTCGCTCCACTATACCTGTACAATTCTTATATACTTACGCGCCCCAAGCATTTGATGAAGTCGTTTTTCCACTACAGCTGTATACTTATATACTTACACTTTCTGAGTATATTTTGATGTCAGCTTTTCAGATGATGGCCTCATTTTTGAGGAGACGGCTCACAGGTGATCCACATGATGACTCACCACAGAAGAGGACTCTCAGATGACCCACACGACCACTCAAGATTTAGACCCGTGCAGATTAAGTAAGGGAGGGAAGGAGCCCAAGGAAATGCTGTGATCATGGAGAGGTGACAAAGTCTCGATCCTTGCTGACCACTGCCTGAAAAGATTGTAGGTGGGGGCATAGTATTTTTTCACACCAAGATCACTGCAAGTGGTGTTTACACCGAAACCACTGCAAGTGGTGATGTTTACACCAAGATCACTGTAGGTGGTGGTTTACACCAAGATGACTGCAAGTGGTGGTGTTTACACCAAAATGACTGCAAGTGGTGGTGTTTACACCAAAATGACTGCAAGTGGTGGAGTTAACACCAAGATGACTGCAAGTGGTGGTGTTTACACCAAAATCACTGTAGGTGGATGTTTTTACACCAAGATCGCTGTAGGCGGTGGTGTTTACAGACACCAAGATCACTGTAGATGGTGGTGTTTACGGAAACCAAGATCACTGTAGGTGGTGTTGTTAACGAACACCAGGATCACTGTAGGTGGTGGTGTTTACGAACACCAGGATCACTGTAGGTGGTGGTGTTTACAGACACCCAGATCACTGTAGGTGGTGGTGTTTACGGAAACCAAGATCACTGTAGGTAGTGGTGTTTACAGACACCCAGATCACTGTGGGTAGTGGTGTTTACAGACACCCAGATCACTGTAGGTAGTGGTGTTTACAGACACCCAGATCACTGTAGATGGTGGTGTTTTCAGACAGCATAATCACTGTAGGTGGTGGTGTTTACAGACACCAGGATCACTGTAGGTGGTGGTGTTTACGAACACCAGAATGACTGTAGGTGGTGATGTTCTCGGAGACCAGGATCACTGTAGGTGGTGGTGTTTACAGACACCAGGATCGCTGTAGGTGGTGGTGTTTACGGACACCAAGACCACTGTAGGTGGTGGTGTTTACGGACACCAGGATCGCTGTAGGTGGTGGTGTTTACGGACACCAAGACCACTGTCGGCGGTGGTGTTTACGGACACCAGGATCACTGTCACCCAGATTGCGCTCCTCTCATCTCTTGCATTTGATTTTTGTTCCCTAATTTTAGTTTTATGTTATTTCGATGGTTTATTTTTGTTTTAATTTCTATTTATCTTTGTACACTATTTCCTATTCTATGTCTCGTTTACTGAAAATGATTTAGGTTTTGTTTTATTTATTTTATTCCCTATTCTATGTTTTATTTTCTATTTTATTTTATCTACTTTTATCTTTTAGCAAGGAGTGTGGTGCCCAGCAATCGTTTGAAAAAAGTCCAGCAATGAACGCGACCGAGTGGACTGGACAGACCTCTACGGGGAAACGCTGAAATTGGCGCGTGCGCGAGGACTGGAGGAGGAGGAAGCTAGTTGCAAAATCTTCAGGGTTGAGGGCCCCA
>CM060318.1:87016479-87031479 GCA_030674155.1 Stramonita haemastoma | reverse complement strand
AAATATAGTACAATTTTCAGGCAAGTGTTTTATCATTTCATTAGAAATAGCATCAATACCCACTGAAGATCTCTTGGAGCTAAGGGAAGAAATGGCATCCTTTAATTCTTGGAAAGTAATGGGGGCATTTGTATAATGGTCTTTATCTTCTTTCGGATCTGTATATTTTCCTAGGCATGCTTCCTTTGCTCTATAAATTCTGTCTTTTTCAGCTAACCCCTCTGAACGACTTGTCTCAGAAAACATGTCTACAAAAGCTTCAGCCTTTTCAAAGGGGGTTGGGAATTCCTTTTTCTTTAATTTTATGGGATAATCTGGTAAATGTATACCGTTTTTCATCTCTTTCAGTTTTTTCCATAACTTTTGTTGATCTTTTGAGCCTAATATGTCATTTTTACAAAAGGTTGACCAGTGCTGAAGCTTAGCTTGTGCTATTACTTTATTGCAATAATTTTTTGCCTTTTTCATTTCTAAAATTTTACTTACATTAGTCCTGTCTTTAAGATAGATATTAAATGTTTTCTTTTTGTATTGCCTTGCTATTTCACACGACTCATTCCACCAAACATTGCCAAATTGTTTATTTGACTTTACTAAGCTACATTTCGAAATGGATTTATTTGCTGCATTTATAACAGCTTCAACAAATTTAGCATATGCTTCATCTATATTACTAGCTATAAATTCATCAGTATTACATTGAGAGAGAATACTGTGAAAAGCATTCCAATTAGCATTACGATAATTGAATTTGGGTATTTTATCCTCAGAAACACTGCTAGAGACCTGTCTGTTGTTTATAGTAACTACAATAGGTAAGTGATCGCTGCCTAAAGTATCTTTAATGGTTTTCCATTCACAGTTAGGAGCAATTACAGGAGATACTAAAGAGAGGTCAATAGCAGATGCTCTGTGGTTTGCAGAATCAGGGATTCGTGTTACACTCCCATCGTTTAATAAACATAAAGATGAATCCACAATGTTTTCCACGAAATGGTTATTTATATTTACTGTACAATCCCTGTCCCAGAATGGTGAGTGGGCATTAAAGTCACCACCCACTAGCCATTTTTCATTTTGGTCTTGTAACAAAGGTAGCCACTCCATGTTTTCATTATCAGGACCTTTTGGCAGGTATACGGAAATTACATTTATTATGAGTGATTCATCAAACTTAACTCTGGCTGCACATGCATTGATATTCCTTGCCGTTTTGTAAGGTGGAGGAATGTGATTATAATCTAAGTTTTCCTGGATATAGATAGCTGTGTTAATTTTTCCTTTGTCATCTTCAGACTGAAAGACAGGTGGATAGTAATAACCTGTTAGTCTGGGAAGTTTACTTCTACTTATATTCAATGACTGCAGAAGTAACAAATGATACTTATTTTTTGAAAGATGTTGAACAAGAAAATGTAGATTTCTTAAAATAGATCGACAATTCCATTGCAATATTGCAATGTTAGTATGATTCTTCATTGACAAATTTTTTTTTAGTAATAATGCAACCATAAAAACAAGCAAAAACCAAACAAACCTGTTTATGTTTAATTCCTAAAGAGGAGTGTAAAAAAAAAAAAAAAATTAAAAGACTGAAATAATGTGATTATAGACTAAGAAGAAGGAAATGCCCTCTCTAAAAAAAAAAATAAATAAAATAAAAAATAAAAAATAAACCAACAACAACAAACAAACAAACAAGAAAAACAATCTATAAATAAATAAAATAAGAAAAGAAAGGAAAAAGAAACACTGAAAACAGCTAGATTAACAGGAATGAACAACAAAGGGAACAACTTCCAAACTAGAACAGACTGGATTTATCAAAATGCAGTCAACAAGTGGCGGGAAAACAATCAGTTAATATGTGCTGATTAAAGCAAACACTTTTTTTTTTTTTAAAGTTAACGCAAAGAGTACGGAGCATGACAGGTACCTACTCCTTTAAAAAAAAAAAAAAATATATATATATGTATATATATATTCTTTTTCTTTTCAACTAATACAACCATTCATTCAATATATCAAATCTACTTCCCCACGGTTCCATAGGGCCTCCTCCATAGCGTGGATGCTGTGGCACATATGGGTAGGGTCCAGGCAGGCGTGGGAGGAAACGTCTGGTCTTCTTTGGAGTTTCCCAGAAGAGTCCTCGTACATGCCTGCCCAGGTTCCCTGCCAACACGCTGGCCCTCTGGACGTAGGGTGAATACCGTCTCTAAGGGTCCTGTAGTTGTTGTTCAGACTGGCATGACTAACAAAAGAGACATTGTCAACACCAAAAAAAGCAGACATGATAAGAGCATTGAAAACTTCTCGTTTCAAGTTCAGCTCTGTATGTTTTACAGGAGCAATTTTGCTAACTATTATTTTTAATTTTGGATGTTTTGTTGCAATTTCTTTCACGCATTTTATAAACAATTTGCTACAAAGTTCTGAATCTTTTTTCTTTAAATCATTGACCCCACAGTGGATAACAACAGCATCTGGGGATTTTTCAGAAGAAGAAACCACAGAATAAAATGTAGAAGAGATACTGTCTATTGTGTATGCTTTGTGAGAGAAGGCATCAAAGCCGTAGGAACGGCCCAACCTCTTGTCATTGACTCTGTTTGCTACAGAATCATGAAGAATGACAAACATGAGGGAGTTCTGAATCCTCAGTCTTTTTTAGTTTAGGTTTTGTAATTGTAGATTTTTCATGGCGTCATTTGATGTTTTGACCATTTTGACGTCATTATGTTGAACTGCAGGTCTTTTGTTGTCCTTTTTTTGTTTTGAAGTTTTATCAACCACAGGCAGTGCAGCTGGCTTTGGTACTGTTCCCGCAACTGCCTGGGTCGACTTCAACTTACAAATATCAGCATAGGAGGGACTAGATCTGCTTGTGCCAGTCGGGCTTGCTCTACTTCTTTCGGAGACATTGTCTGTCTGTGTTGCTCCGTCCCTAACACAAACAGATCTAGTCGACTTTTCGGCAAGAGAAGTATTGAACATTTTCTTTTGGTCTTCAACAGTCTCTCTCTCTCTCTCTCTCTCTCTCTCTCTGTGTGTGTGTGTGTGTGTGTGTGTGTGTGTGTGTGTGTGTGTGTGTGTGTGTGTGTGTGTGTGTGTGTGTGTGAGAGAGAGAGAGAGAGAGAGAGAGAGAGAGAGAGAGAGAGAGAGAGAGAGAGAGAGAGAGAGAGAGAGAGAGAGAGAGAGTGATGATGATGATGATGATGATGATGCCGGGTGTATTAATGGTCTACAAAATATACTAAACTTCATCGTACTCGCATTCTGTTGATTGAAGTCCTTTTTTTGCAGTCCCTCAGTGAACAGACAGCTCAGTCTCTGCAGTGAAGGCAGCAGTATGCTGCAGGTCCTCCAAGTCACCATATAGCTTCTTGGCCACTAGGGAGGGGGGGGGGGGGAGGGGGGCGGTCAGGCCAGATGCTCCTTTCAGTGTCTCGTGTAGTGGAGCAGGGCTGTTGCACATCTCTTGTCTGGCTGCCAGTCTTGCAAGGGCAATGTTCTGTGTGGCCTATGTGGAGCTTCATGTTGTTCTATCTTCAAGTCTTTTCGTTGCTCACTAAAGTCTTCCTCTAATGGGATAGCATTACAACTTGTACCCCCAGGGATTAGGTACTTTTTTACTCTTAAAAATTCTTGAAAAAAATAGAAGTCGTGAATCTTGATGGTCCGAGATGAAAAAAAATCTAGATCTTCAACAAGAATTGGCACTGGTTTCAAGCTAACCGTATCCGTGTGGGCTTCCTGACCCCTGGAGATAATGCAGGTGGCCTGATTCTGCAGCTGTCTCACCAATTAGACATTGCCGTAGTTCCCCCATGCTGTAATGTCATGTCATATCCAAGCACTGCATCTGCATCTGCACCTCGGGTCGTTACTGCCTTCCAGAAGAGCAAAGTTGTTTCTTGGCTGTGGTTTCTGTGGTGGCGGTGGTGGTAGAGGTGGTCTGCTGTCAGCCGTCTTGTTGACAAGGTTCCTCTGTAAAGAAAAAGTTTTAATTATTCTAGCAAGATTTGGTTAGGAGCATGGTTCCCCCCAGAAAGAAAAAACACCCCAAAACTTGCTATGTTACAATACTGCAACATAATCACATTTTTATTCGTTTTACTGCAATTGCTATGAAAATTCTTGAATGCAAAATTGTGATTTTTAACGATGTGTCTGCGTGTATGTGAATATGTTGGTTTCGTTTCTATACTGTTCAAAACTTTGTGTGATGAACCAAGATGTCATGCTATTCTGTTTACCACAACCAAGTGTAAGCTATCATGTTCTCTAAATCCCAGTCCCTGTCCCTGAAGTCAGAAAGTGGCTAACCTCAATGGAGGGTAAAAACGGTCGCATATGCAAGAATCTCACCATTGGTGAACCTCAGAACTCTAGCCAAGAAACAACTTACCCCCATACCCCCCCCCCCCCCAACAACAACAAAACATTCAGAAATGAACACACATGTGTGCTCATGCACCCGCGCGCGCACACACACACACACACACACACACACACACACACAGAGAAAAGATGAGGGCATGATGAAAAAAAAAGTTGTGAACAATCTACGACCCTCACTAAAGAAAATTTTTGACTTGACGCCCCCCCCCCCCCCCCTCCACAAAAGTTTAAAATAAATAAGTAGGAAGACCAAAAAAACCACCAAAATACTACACACACAAAAACAACAAACAGTTTTACCTGTAGCCTCAGGTCAAAACTGTCGAAATTGCGATGCCCCGGCAAAGGCACGGTGTTTTGAGTTACTGTGCCTGCATAGACACGACGTGGCGTTAGCCCTGGTCCCGTGTAGAGTGAAGTGAAGTGAAGAGAAGTGAGGTGAGGTGCCCGCAACACGTTCACTGCTCATCTCCTGACCCGTATGTGTGGGTGATGACAGTGTAGTTCAGCTTTCTCGTGCATCATGGATCCAAGTGCCTTGCACTGACGTGATAGGGTAACATGTGGAGCACTCCAATTAAAGCTTCACTGATGTTCTTCTTTTCTTGTATGTGCGTTTCTGTTTATTATTTTTTCTATTCTTTAACCTCGAGGATAATGAAATAAGCACTCATGTGCTTTTTTGTTTACATCCAGTCCTCGTGTCTGTGCAGTTTTGTCAATGTTAACATGTTCCCACCACCACACATTGCCTATCTATCTATCTATCTATCTATCTATCTATCTATCTATCTATCTATCTATCTATCTATCTATCTATCTATCTATCTATCTATCTATCTATGCAATAGTCTGGCAACTATGGGGGTATCCCTAAAGACTGACAAGAAGTTTCCCCCATTCCTCTCTGTTCTGCCTTTCTCAATATTTTGTCGAGTTCTAGGCCTGGTGTTCTGCCACAGTCTTCCCAACAACACGGTTTGTCGTAATTTACCACGAACTACGTTAGGCCCTCCATGTAAAAACAACAACAACACATCTTTAATCAATGTAAGTTCAATATAATGCACTACTTCATTTTAGAAGCTCCTCAGACATTTTTGTCAATTTTCTGACTTCAATTCCAAGTTGTGACAAAGTGTGTTGACCACTTTGTCACAACTTTTCAGCACCAAAAACATGCAATTGCAAAAGTTCTTAGCATAAAAAAGATAATAAAGATACTAAAAAAGAAATGATAATAATGTTGATTTGTAAAGTAAAAAAATCGTAATAAATCAACAACAGAACACAAAAAACCTTTGAATCCTCAGCTATTACTTTTTCCAGCTGTTTGACTTTACTTCCAGATTGCCTAGTAAAAAAAAATGCTACTTAAAATCAAAAGTGCTGCTGTGTGACTTCAGTGTCTTACATCTTCAATGAAAAAACTATTTAAAATCAAAAGAACTGCTGACTATCATCGCAGCAGGTCAATTACTTTATTAAAACAAAAAAGAAAGAACTTTGCTTTGCTATTTTTTGTTAAGAAATAATATCTGAAGGTCTAGGTGTATGGTGGTATAGAGGTAATGCACCTGTCTAGAAAGTAAAAAGTCCAGGTCGAATTGTACATTGGTTCGAATCCCATTTGGGCCCCAAACTCCCCCCCCCCCTCCAGCCATCAGACCACAAGAAGTGGTGTTGGTGCTGGTCTTTAGGATGAGAGGATAATCCAGGTCCCCCGGGTTACACATAATTATCTAGCACACGTAAAAGCACCATAGTAACAAAAGAGTGGTCTCTGGCAGAATTCTGTAGAAAAAAGCCACTCTGGTAGAGAAACACATACGGTTGTAGATAGGAAAATAAAATAAAATAAATTGGTGGCCCTGCTGTTGTGGGGACATGCTCTCTCCCTGGGAAGAACAGCCTGAAAGTCATATAGGGAAATCTGCCCTTACTTTAAGTATTGTAAAATGTAGCCTGTATGTAAATTTAAAAAAACAGTTAACAGGCTTTGTTATAACTCCTCAGCACTTCATACATTCAAATGATAAAGCTGCTTATTATCAAAGGTTGTGTGGATTGGTGGATTGGTCTTCTTCTTCTTCCTCTTCTTCTTCTTTTCTTCTTCTTCTTCTTCTCTTCTTTTTCTTCTTCTTCTTCTTCTTCTTCATCCCGTAGTCTATTTACACCGTACGGGCGCCACGGAAGACCTCGCACCCAGCTCTCTCCATTTCCCTCTGTCCTCGACCTTTCTCAGGGTGTCACTCTGCCTGAGGCCCGTCCACTTTCGGATGTTGTCCTCCCATCTCTTTCTCTGCCTGCCTCTCCTTCTCCCGCCTTGCACGGTTCCTTGCAGAATCGTCTTGGCAAGCCCTGTTGATCTTGCGACGTACCCATACCACTTCAGCTTGGTGGTCTAGGAGTTAGCAAAAAGTCCAGGTAGGAGTGTGAGGTGGTTCGAATCCTGTTTGGGCCCAAAACTTTTCCCCATCCATTAGACCATGAAAGGTGGTCTGGGTGCTAGTTTTTCCATGAGAGGATAAACCAAGGTCCCCTATGTTACACATCATTATTTATGGCAGGTAAAAGAACCCACAGCAACAAGGGGGTTGTCCCTGGCAAAATGCTGTAGACAAAAAGCCACTCGCATAGGCGCTGCACTTGTGGAGAGCAGCCCGAATATCAGGGGAGAAATCTGCTGTAACATAATGTGGTATAAAAATAAAATAAAATAAAAAATGGCATTAGGTAAGTTACTCCCTAACAACCAGCGGCCATGGCGCAGTGGTTAGTGCCTTGCGTTTCGGACTGGAAGGTCGCAGGTTTGAATCCCAGAAGAGTGAAAGGGGGGGGGGGAGGGGGGACTTAGTAGGTGGTGTCCTGCATATGTTATCTCAGAACAGGCACCACTGAACACCACCAAAGTGACCCAGCAGAAGTGCAGGGCCCCTCTGGCTGGTGGCTCCTCAGCCGCCTGATATAGATGTGCTCCCTGTGGACTCCACCCTGAGGATGAGACACAACGAATCTGGGTATGGCTGTGGCATGGGTGTGACCAGGAGATTGAAGAGAGCTGCCTGGCAACAACAGGACAGACGTCACAGAAGACAGGCAGCAAAACAAAAAAGAAGCTCCTCCCTAACTAACAGTTGTAAATTGTGCTGATCATGATTTCAGCAGGTAATTTACTTCATATAAAACAAGGGAGGCACAAATCTAAATGCTGTGCTCTTAGTATGCTGGTGATTTTGTTTTGAGGTCCAGATTGACAAGCATGTCAACCTATGTCACAGCAGTAATGAAGGTGTTCGTAGAGAGAG
The DNA here is from genome assembly GCA_030674155.1 of Stramonita haemastoma. NCBI lineage: Eukaryota > Metazoa > Mollusca > Gastropoda > Neogastropoda > Muricidae > Stramonita > Stramonita haemastoma. Next base: position 87,023,767 of record CM060318.1, on the reverse strand, counting down.
GGAGGGGAGAAAGCAGGTGTGATCTGTATAAGGGGAGGTGCCAACACTTTGAGCTGAACATTGATGGATGGATAATGTAGTCAAACCATGCATTTCCCAAAGAACTAATTGCAATAATTTTAAAACTTGCTGCAACAGGTAGAGAAAAATATCTCAAACAACATATCGAATATGTAGGGAAAAGTAGGCCCAATCCAATCTAATTATGTTGCGTATAGCCCCGCCCACCACACAGGCCATACCCCGGTGTCGCTATTTGCTACAGAGGGCCTGCCTCACACACTGCATCCTCCTTCATTTGAAAAGGCTCCACCCAGTTTTGGCACTTTTCATGGGTGGGCATGCCCCTGATGCTACTGATTGGTATTTTGATGAGCATAAGCAACTGATCTTTTGAAACCAAACACACACTGATAGCAAGTGCTATCTTATTTATCCTAGGCCTATATGTGGTGTGCACTGAAGTGATGTATGTATTTCACCTCAGGACATGAAAACCAGTGTTCTCATGTGGGCAAGTTATTCAACAAAACTGTGGTGCTGTTTATGTATGTATGGTAAACTACTTTTGCCATAACCAGCTCTCTGTGTGCAAGTCCAGTCAAAGCCACTTTATTTATCCCACGAAGGGCAATTACAACACTGACAGATAGAGTGATATAAATCATAATCTCAAAAGACACAAGAAAGGTACATTCCATAATATTATCTGTTTAAACAGTCAAGTATAACTTTAAAAAAATTACATACACAGGTACCATGACCCACGCACAAGCAAGCTTGCATGTGCACACACACACACACAGACACTCACTAATAGTAGGAATACAATTTTATGAATATCATTGAATACAAAAGACATATAAAATGATTATTTAGCATGTACACACACACACATATATACACACCCACACCATGCACACACGAGCGCGCAAGGAACGCACGGTGCATGTACACACAAACACACACACACACACACACACACACACACACACACACACACACACACACACACACACACACACACACACACACACACACAAAGTAAATAGTTCTGGATAGTGTGTGTGTTGTGTGTGCTAGTGCAGGTATACATCCATTTGCATGCATGTGTGCGTGCATGTCTGCGCGCGTGCATGCGTGCGTTGGTGAGTGACTGAGTGTGTGTTTATGTTTATTTTATTATATATTCATTTTATACCACTTTATGTCACGGCAGATTTTTCTGCGTGAAATTCGGGCTGCTCTCCCCGGGGAGAGCGCGTCGCCACAAGAGCAGCGCCTACCCATTATTATTTTTTTCCCTCAGGGATGGTGTCTAAACACGACACCTGTGTGCATGCTATTTAAAACAAAATTGTCATCCGCTCTTACCGGCACACGATGGCCTGCTCTTCCGAAAGGCGGAACGGGGTTTTAACGTGTGCACAAGATGTTCTGCGTGCGATCGCACGCGGGGCCTCGGTTTCTAGTCTCATCCGAATGACTTTGACATTCAGTTCGATTTTTTTGTCAAACTGGGAAGAAAGGGCAAGGCTGGGTACGAACCCAGAACCTCAAGGTTTACTTGTTGGCAGGTGAACGTCTTAACCACCCTGCCACCTTCCTTCCTCAGTGGTGTGTGGTGTGTGTGTGTGTGTGTGTGTGTGTGTGTGTGTGTGTGTGTGTGTGTGTGTGCGAACGCGAGGGCGTATGTACATGTTCATGTGTGTGTGTGTGTGTGTGTGTGTGTGTGTGTGTGTGTGTGTGTGTGTGTGTGTGTGTGTTGTGTGTGTGAGCACCCGCCTTTTTACTTCCAGTGGCTGTGTGTATGCATTTTTAAGTTCTTGTCATTCATTTGTGTGCCAGTGTGTGTTGTGTGTGTGTGTGTGTGTGTGTGTGTGTGTGTGTGTGTGTGTGCGTGTGCGTTTGTGTGTGTGTGTGTGTGTGTGTGTGTGTGTGTGTGTGTGTGTGTGTGTGTGTGTGTGGTGTGTGTGTGTGTGTGTGTGTGTGTGTGTGTGTGTGTGTGTGTGTGTGTGTGTTAGCAATGGCCATTTTACCTCCAGACCGCGTGTGTATGCAGTTTTTAAATTCTTGTCATTCGTTCGTGCACACGTACATGTGTGTGTGTGTGTGTGTGTGTGTGTGTGTGTGTGTGTGTGTGTGTGTGTGTGTGTGTGTGTGTGTGTGTTAGCACCCGCCTTTTTACCTCCAGTCCCCGTGTATATGCAGTGTACTGGCTGATATCAATGATGCTAGTAAAGTGTGTATGGATACATTATAGCACTCTCTTGGTGCCGTGGGCTCTTTAGCACAGTACATCAGTACTCTTGCGCACACGTTAAAGCCTGATCCGCTTTTCGTAAGAGTAGGCCATCGTGTGCCGGTGGGAGCAGATGACATTTACAAAACTGCATACACACGGGGAATGGATGTAAAAAAGCACAAGAGTGCTTATTCCATTATCCTCGTATCGAGGATAATGGAATAAGCACTCTTTCCACCGGCACACGATGGCCTACTCTTATGTAAAGTGGAACTGGATTTAACGTGTGCGCAAGATGTTCTGCGTGCGTTTGCTCACGGGGCCTCGGTTTAAAGTCTCATCCAAAGGACTTTTGGGGAGAGTGGAGTCAGCACTGATGTTAACTCCAGGAGAAAAATCTCCTTGACGGACTCGAACCCAGGTCGTCAAATTGCCAGCGCAATGTTCTGACCACTAAGCTATCCGTCCCCCCAGAGAGAGAGAGAGAGAGAGAGAGAGAGAGAGAGAGGAGAGAGAGAGAGAGAGAGAGAGAGAGAGAGAGAGGGGAGAGAGAGATTTATTTTCCAAGGGTTATAGATAAGCATTTGCATAAATTATTTTCCTCCCGCCCATGCCCTGATTAGGGACTATCAACAAATCAAGAAGGGACGCTTTCGCAAAAAGCACGACTACAAAACAACAATCTGACAATCAGTAAGAGAAAGGAACAAGCCGTAAGTAAACGAACAGGTCACTGCAGGTACACCTTCTCTCCTTCATTTAAAAAAAAAAGAAAGAAAAGAAACGCACACATTTCCTGAGAAAAATAAACCTAAGTTGTCAACAGACTGAAGACGTATATTGGCTTAACGCTCATTTATATAGCCTGCTGTTTCTTGGAGAGATTTACATCAAGGTGTGCCAGATATGTATTTACAAAGCTTCTTTCACTCCCTTTTCATTTGTATCGGGATGAGGGTAGCAATAATCTATTATTCTGAACAGAGAACATCCACAATCAACTATTTTTTCAAAACCCTGTTAGGAAAAAAAAAAAAATACAACTTACCTTTCGTTTATTTTACTTTGCTTATACATCTATTGGTCCATGTAGCGCAAATGCGCGACGCCTAGAATTTTCTCCCCTGACCATGAAAAACACTGTTGCCTTCTTTAAAACTACTAAAAATCATAAGGGATTGCCTCCCTTAGCAAGAACGCTGTTGTCTTCTTTGTTCTTACTAAAATTCATAAAGGACCGCCGTTTCAGGGGAGTTAATTAAAGACACCCAGAAAAAAAACATACACCACGAAGAATTCTTTCGTGTCTAGTTTTGAATATATGACATGATTTACATCCCTAATATACAATTCTGACGGTAGATATCCCAAGATCGTTATTTTGCTCGACTTCAGACGACATTTTGTTTCAAACTCAAAGAAATGAAGCAAATACATCGGACATTCTGGAGTATTTTTTTTTCTGGTGAGAGAATGAGTGAATGATGAAATGAATGAGTGAATAACTTTATTTTTAATTGTTACAGAGTATGTACATACTTTTATCCATCTGCCTTTGCCCTGATTAGGGAATATGTACTTTAAAAAAAAATGTTCAAAGGTAATAGCAACCCTCTATGCCCCACACCACAATCACCAACAACAGTTCAACCTATGATTTCAAAAAAAGAGACAGGTGACCATTTAAGAAACACATAATCCCCATTGGGTACAATGATAACTATTTTTTTTAAAAAGAGATAATTATGTATTCGACAAACACTTAATCTCCAACTGACTCAAACCTCAATGCCAAGACAGATGCATTGATAATCATTAAGTAAATCAAACAGATTAAAATAGAGGAGAACAAAACAAAGGAAACAGCAGAGAAGAGCAACCCCCCAAAAAAAATATATATCAAGACATTTTCACAAATCTTTCTTACTTTAAAACAGTATTATGAAGAAAAAAGTTAACAAAAATAACCTAACGACAACAAACAATTAAAAACAAAAAACAACATTAAGATGTATCGCCACATAAAAAACTCAAACATGACATTTTTCAAATCGTGTTCAAGAAATTCAATTTAAAAAGTAAAAGAAGTAGAGAGAGAGAGACAAGGCAAGGAAGGCAAGGCAAGGCAAGGCAAATTCTTTTATTCGAGGATAATAGATAAGCACTCGTGGAGAGAGAGAGAGAGAGAGAGAGAGAGAGAGAGAGAGAGAGAGAGAGAGAAGAGAGAGAGAGAGAGAGAGAGAGAGAGAGAGAGAGAGAGAGAGAGACAGACAGACAGAGAGAGAGAGAGAGAGAGAGAGAGAGAGAGAGAGAGAGAGAGAGAGAGAGAGAGAGAGAAGACAGACAGACAGACAGACAGACAGACAGACAGACAGACAGACAGACAGAGAGAGAGAGAGAGAGAGAGAGAGGAGAGAGAGAGAGAGAGAGAGAGGAGAGAGAGAGAGAGAGAGAGAGAGCATGCACACTCACAAACATGTACACAAGCTGAAATAAAAGATCAGATAAAACACTCAGAACTATTTAAGCCAAAGATGCTAGGAAAAAAATCTGGAAGACAAAGGAAAGAAAAAGGTGCAAGTTTGTTATTATTATTTTTATTTTATTTTTTTACAAAGATCTGTGCATGTGTGGGTAATTTCGCCTTTTTCCCAAGAATGTTGTTAGGTTTGGATGCTATGTTTTATATATATGTATATTTATATATATATATATATATATATATATATATATATTATATATATATATATATATATATATATATATATATATATATATACTTTACTAGCATCTTACTAGCATACTCAAGCCAGGATGTAGATACCACACACACACACACACACACACACACACACACACACACACACACACACGTATATATATATATATATATATATATATATATATATATATATATATATATATATATATATATATATATATATACATATATACATACATATAATGCCGTGCACACATATGCATTAGAAGCAGACAAGTACAAGCTAACTGCATGTTCTTCGTTACTGTAGATTAGCTCAGCTTTACGTTTCTGTGTTCAGTTTACCAAACTTTAGGGAACTCTTTGGAACAATTATTGGCCAGTAATGTGTTTATGTTAGAGATAGTTAGACATCCTCTTCAAAGCCTTGTTGGTGCTCTGATCTAATACTTGGTTTTAGGGTTTTTTAAATTTTATTTTTTGTTGTTGTTCCTCGGCTACAACTTGGAGTATAGGATCATTTCCCCCCAATCAGTAAAGGAACCACAGTTTGACTTCTCGCATGGTTCTGTTAAAGGTGGTCATTTTCCTACATGGGAAAGTAGGCATGTAGAGTCTTCTGTTGTTTCTGGGATTAGACATCAGGGGGTTACCAATAGTGAGATCTTGTGTATGCCCCCGTTTTTGCCCTCTATGAATGTAGCCGCATTACAATTTCGTGAATGTTTAGGGTCTGAATCTAGGATTAGAAGAAAGATGAAAACGGAGATAGATGAAAGAGGGAGGAAGAAGTGTATGATTAAAAAACACCCAAACATATTCACAAGTCAGGCATCATTAGACATATAGATATGCAGGCAAACAAAGTTGCACAAACACGAACACACGCATAAACACACACATAGACACGTACAGATACACAGACACAGAAACACAGACCCCCATTCCTTCACACACAAACACATGCATATATGCATGGACTCATATACGTGCGCGCGCGCGTGCGCGCCTACACACACACACACACACACACACACACACACACACACACACACACACACACACACACACACACACACACACACACACAAAAACACACACAACACGCAACGTTGTTGCTTGTTTTATCTATAGACATATTCTATTTTAAGGTTGTTGAAATCATGTTAGCTAATTAATGTTGGTGAAATGTTTGTTTTTGTTTTATTTGTTTCTTTGTTTGTTTTTTCCCCTTTTCTTTCTTTGTTGGTTTTATTGTTTTGCTAGGGATTTTCTGCTTTGATTTTTGTTGGGGGTTTTTTGTGTTGCTTTATTTGTTTTTTGGAGTTGTTTTGATTTTGTTTTTCTTTTCTTTAGATAGATGGCTTGATGGAAAAAAGCAAATCGATGCTTACTCAATGTACCATCTGGAAATAAAAATTTGATTGATTGATTGATTGATTGACACACACACAAACACACTCACACACACGCGCGCGCGCGCGCCTACACACACACACACACACACACACACACACACACACACACACACACACACACACACACACACACACACACACGCGCGCGCGCGCGCGCGCGCGCGCAGTTCAATTAACCTTAAACATAATCAATCTTTTTTCTTTCTCTAACATCATTATGATAATTTAATAAAAGAAAATAGTGAAAGTGCCATCTACATCATTTCAACAGTAAAGAGGCCCTCCTCTTTGGTATACTAGCTTTGCTTTCATTGTGTTGTGATTGACTTATTCGAGTAGTGGAGATCACACGATGGGTGCCAAAGTGAGGAAGAATGATGACAGAGTGTATGTAATCTGCTATAAGCACAGCAGCAGCTGGCGCAAACAAAACAACATGCTTCTAAGAAGACCAGCTGCCCAAACTAGATTTTGCCAAAGAAGGTGCAAGATAATTGACGCATTGTCTTCAAGTTGTTCAAAAATTCTTTCCTGACCTCCTTTGGTTTCTTTCTGGCTTCGATTGAAGTGTGAAATTACATTTCGTTTTTTCAAATTTTGTTTAGAGCATATGATTTCATATTATTTTTTTGAGCGTTGGGTCTGCTGCACTTTGCTGTCATATGCCGTTTTAAATTTTGTTCTTTTCCTTTCTTTTTTCATTCTTTATCACGTTTATAAGGGAAAACAAACTTTCTGCTTCTTTTCAGTCAATGGTTCCTCATATGAGTTTGACCTTGTTAAGGTAGCTGCATTCCGACTTCGGGGATACAACTGAAAATTAAACTTCCAATGTTACTAATAGTCCAGAGGTACCTCCACACTCTTTCCAAATTTTCAGTTGTCGTGGGTTCTTATGAAGTG
>CM060318.1:86968979-87011479 GCA_030674155.1 Stramonita haemastoma | reverse complement strand
CCATCAGCGGTGTGTGGGGGTGGTTGTTTACCCTCAGGGTTTGTTCTAAATGTGTGAACTAGAGTGTCGTCTCTCTTTGTCTGTCTGTATTTTTCTCTGTTTCTCTCTTTTATTTTCTGTGTAATTCTCTCTCTCTCTAACACAAAACATCGTGATGAATATAAAATTTAAGATAGGGTAAATTCCTTGTTTTGTTATTGCTTATACATTATTTGATAAGTATATACGTTGATGATGATATGTTTATAACCATTATATCACATGACCACACTATGCCCACCATTCTTTTGTATAATGGCCTAAGGCTGATGTAGAGTAAAAGTTTGAAGTTTGAATTCACACACACACACTCACACACACAGTCACACGCACAGACACACACAGACGAATGCACACAAACACATACCCACACACCTACCCACATACATATATGGCATATATATATATATATATATATATATATATATATATATATATATATATATATGTATGTATGTATATATATATATTTCATATGTATATCACACAGGTGTACATAATGACTCAGAGTGACTAGTCACTATCATTAATGACAAGGAAAGCCAGTAATACGCACAATACATAACAAGCAATTGTGTTGTTTGTGTGGATTAACACTTTAGGCTGATATGGAGGACACGAAAGGACTAGCCATCATGTGCCAACTCAGACTTTCCTCAGACACCATTACAGTGATGAAGCCAGATCAGCACTGACATTAAGTAGTCTGCAGCACAGGCAGTGCATCATGGCCATTACTTTTTATTGCTACCTTTCTGTATATATCCTTAACACTGATTCATAAAGCAGGGCAAAAAGCTGAACTATTTATTTATTTATCTATTTATTCATTTGTTTATTCTTTTATATCGAGGATAATGAAATAAGCGCTCATGTGCTTTTTACATCCAGTCTCCGTCTGTATGCTGTTTTAAAAATCTTGTCATCTGTTCCCACCGACACACAATGGCCTACTATTACGAAAAGCGGAACAGGATTTAACTAGTGCGCAAGATGTTCTGCGTGCGTTTGCACACGGGCCCTCAAAACATCTTGCGCACACATTAAATCCTGTTCCACTTTTCGTAAGAATAGGCCATCGTGTGCCGGTGGGAACAGATGACATTTACAAAACTGCATACACACGGGGACTGGATGCAAAAAAGCACAGGATTTCTTATTCTATTATCCTCGATATAAAAGAATAAATAAATCAATCAATCAATCAGTTTATAGCCTCATCCGAAGGACCGAAGGACTGTATATAAATGATGTAGCTTTTTCTTTTATTCCTTCTTACTACAAAACCTGTTTTGGCTTGTTAGATGGTTGGTTTGAAGAAAAAGATGGAAATTACAAACAATTTCCGCCAATTTGCTTTTGGGTGTGAAATAAAGAATACCATGTTCATCAACAGCCAACATTTTGCCACCAGTGTATGTGTTCTGATTTCAGGTATACCTCACACATTACGTACCTGTCAGTGTTCAATGGTTTCACGTACTGAAGAAAACTGTTAAGAATTATGCCGATGCGCCATCAGCTTTATCCCCACGACACTTCTCTATGATAAACCCTCGTTCTGATGATCACACTTTTCTATGATAAATCATAACTGCACTTCTTTATGATAAACCCTCGTTCTGATAACTACATTTCTCTATTCTGATAACTACACTTCTCTATGATAAACCATAGTCCTGATAACTGGTGATTTATGCAAACTGCAGGGTGCAAACTTTACACCACCATTACCACCACCTCCCCCTCCTTTCCAAACAAGCATGTGATATTTTGCAGCCTAGCTGACTGGAATTCCGCGTTGATGCTGGCTCCAAATGTAGGGGAGGTAATAACAGACAAAGCAGACGAGCCAGTGCCTCTGCCATCAGTCACACAATGCCATTCATGTCTTTCCTCTGTGCCATCATCGTCCAGCTGTGAACAGACAATAACATACATTTTCCTATCTTTTGCTGAAAAAAAAACCTGGTCTGGTTTTCAGCTGAGCTCAAACAGAAAAGATGGTGTTTTATGTGGTGCAAATATATGTGTGTGGGTGTTGTGTTGTTGTGTGTTGTTGTTGTGTTGTGTTGTGTGTTGGTGTGTGTGTGTGTGTTGTGTGTGTGTGTGTGTTGTGTGTGTGTGTGTGTGTGTGTGTGTGGTGGTGTGTGTGTGTGGTGGTGTGTGTGGTGTGTGTGTGTGTGTGGGGTTGTGAGTGTGTGTGTGTGTGTGTGTGTGTGTGTGTGTGTGTGTGTGAGTGTGTTTGTGTCTATTTGATTATTTATTCATTATTTTTTATTTCGAGGATAATGGAATAAACACTCATGTGATTTTTCACACCAAGTCCCTGTGTGTAAGCAGTTTTGTAAATTTTGTCATCTGTTCCGACTGGAACACAATGACCTACCCTTTCGAAATGCTGAATGGGTTTTAACATGTGCGCAAAGTGTTCTGTGTGCGTTATCATACGGGACCTGGGATTCGTGCAACTATTGTCTCATCCTGAGGACTTTTGGGGGAGTAGAGTCGGCATTGATGTTAACTTATGAGGAAAAATCCTCTTGAATGGGAATCGGCCCTGGTCAGCAGATCCCGAGCGCAAAGGACATCACTCTAGCCATCAGACTGTCTGGTCAGCCCTGTGTGAGAGAGAGAGAGAGAGAGAGAGAGAGAGAGAGAGAGAGAGAGAGAGAGAGAGAGAGAGAGAGAGAGAGAGAGAGAGAGAGAGAGAGAGAGATTTGATTTGATTTATTATCAAGGATAATGGAATAATCACTCTTGTGCTTTTTTATCCAGTCCCCGTGTGTATGCAGTTTTGTAAATGTCATCCGAAAAGGGACAGACAGAGAGACACACAGACAGACAGAAACAGAGACAGACAGAGAGATAGACAGAGAGAGGGCTCTGTTCCAAACATAGTTTTCTAACACACCCAATGGGTAAATAACCACCCCTACAAACTGCTGATGTAGTTGTGTTCAAAAACTGACCTGCCTGTATTCAAAGCACAGTGCTTCAGCCATTTCCCCTCTGCCTGCTAATGTTTCTCCCGTGAGCCGCTTGGTTATGGATTGAGCTCTGATTACAGGCAAAAGAAAAATAACAACACACACAACAAACAAGCGGAAAAAAGGCAGAGAAAATGGACAAACATCAATTTGAGAGAACAAAATGGACTTGACACCTTTCTCCTAGAAATAGGCCCTTTCTTTTGTTTTTTTCTTCCAATTTTCTCCCATTCATTTTCTCGTTTTTATATTGTTTGCTTTTTTCTACTGGAGTTCAGTGTCCATTTTTCTCTGAGATAATGAAATAAAGTCTGAGGGCTGTGAGGTGCAACGTTCTGTTTGTCTTTTTGTTTTCCTCTCTGTCTCTCTCTGACTCTCTCTGTCTCCCTGTCTCTGTCTCTGTCTGTCTGTCTGTCTCTCTCTGTCTCTGTCTCTGTCTCTCTGTCTCTCTCTCTCTCTGTCTGTGTCTCTCTCTCTCTTGTCTCTCTCTCTCTCTCTCTCTCTCCTTTGTGCATGCACATATAGGTGTTTATGTGTTTGTGAGTGTTCTTTTATTTCAAAGATATGGATAAGCAATCATGTACTTTGATTTTTACTTTCAGTCCCTGTGTGCACGCTATTTTGTTAATTTTGTCATCTGTTACCACCCGCACGCAACACACTTCTTTTCCAATGGGCAGCACCCTTTTTAACATGTGGCCAAGATGTTTTGCATGCCTTTGCACTTTGGGTCTTTGTTTATGGCCTCTTCCAAAGAACGTATAAGCATGCTTTATTTTTTTTTATTCATTATTTTATTTTCAGGCTAATGGAATGAGCACTGATGTAGTTTTTAACATCTAGTCCCCGTTTGCATGTAGTTTTATCAATCCTTTATTTCAATGATAAAGAATAAGCACTCATGTGCTTATTTATGTTCGGTCCCTGAGTGCATACCGTTTTGTAAATTTTGTCATCCACTTTTACTGGCATTAAATGTTAAGGTGTGTGTATGTATGTGTGTGTGTGTGTTTGTTTGTGTTTGTGTGTGTGTGTGTGTGTGTGTGTGTGTGTGTGTGTGTGTGTGTGTGTGTGTGTGTGTGTGTGTGTGTGTGTGTGTGTGTGTGTGTGTGCTTGTGTTTTCGGTCACGTGTAAGTACATGCCAGCATAGACACCTTCCTAAATCAATAACCTAGTAGATTTTTAAGTACTTGCCTCAGGGAGTGAAAAGGGTTATTTGGTTAATGTTGTGTACTCAGTTTCCCAGGGTAAATATTCTTCAGAATGCTTTGGGCATGACTTTGTCTGAAGTGTTGTGGGTGTGTGTGTATGTGTGTGTATATGTGTGTGTGAGCACGCGCATGTGTGTGCGTGCGCACGCGTGCGCGTGTGTGTGCGCGAACGCTCACGTATGTGTGCGTGCATACATTTGTTGAAGTATGCGTACATATTTGCATACATGTATGCACGCAAGCATATATATATATATATATATATATATATATATATATATATATATATATATATATATATATACATATATATGTATATATATTATGCATGTTTAAACTTGATTTTGAGGTTCATGAGTCCCGTCGTTGGCTTCTGTGCATTCTAGTGTCTTTTTATACTGCCCACTGCTGTACATGGAACCAGGTCCCGAAGAGAAAAAGAGGAGACAGCTGATATTTGCAGAGGCAGTCACCAGAAAGAGAGGAGACAGCTGATATTTGCAGAGGCAGTCACCAGAAAGAGAGGAGACAGCTGATATTTGCAGAGGCAGTCACCAGAAAGAGAGGAGACAGCTGATATTTGCAGAGGCAGTCACCAGAAAGAGAGGAGACAGCTGATATTTGCAGAGGCAGTCACCAGAAAGAGAGGAGACAGCTGATATTTGCAGAGGCAGTCACCAGAAAGAGAGGAGACAGCTGATATTTGCAGAGGCAGTCACCAGAAAGAGAGGAGACAGCTGATATTTGCAGAGGCAGTCACCAGAAAAGAGGAGACAGCTGATATTTGCAGAGGCAGTCACCAGAAAGAGAGGAGACAGCTGATATTTGCAGAGGCAGTCACCAGAAAGAGAGGAGACAGCTGATATTTGCAGAGGCAGTCACCAGAAAGAGAGGAGACAGCTGATATTTGCAGAGGCAGTCACCAGAAAGAGAGGGAGACAGCTGATATTTGCAGAGGCAGTCACCAGAAAGAGAGGAGACAGCTGATATTTGCAGAGGCAGTCACCAGAAAGAGAGGAGACAGCTGATATTTGCAGAGGCAGTCACCAGAAAGAGAGGAGACAGCTGATATTTGCAGAGGCAGTCACCAGAAAAAGAGGAGACAGCTGATATTTGCAGAGGCAGTCACCAGAAAGAGAGGAGACAGCTGATATTTGCAGAGGCAGTCACCAGAAAGAGAGGAGACAGCTGATATTTGCAGAGGCAGTCACCAGAAAGAGAGGAGACAGCTGATATTTGCAGAGGCAGTCACCAGAAAGAGAGGAGACAGCTGATATTTGCAGAGGCAGTCACCAGAAAGAGAGGAGACAGCTGATATTTGCAGAGGCAGTCACCAGAAAGAGAGGAGACAGCTGATATTTGCAGAGGCAGTCACCAGAAAGAGAGGAGACAGCTGATATTTGCAGAGGCAGTCACCAGAAAGAGAGGAGACAGCTGATATTTGCAGAGGCAGTCACCAGAAAGAGAGGAGACAGCTGATATTTGCAGAGGCAGTCACCAGAAAGAGAGGAGACAGCTGATATTTGCAGAGGCAGTCACCAGAAAGAGAGGAGACAGCTGATATTTGCAGAGGCAGTCACCAGAAAGAGAGGAGACAGCTGATATTTGCAGAGGCAGTCACCAGAAAGAGAGGAGACAGCTGATATTTGCAGAGGCAGACACCAGAAAGAGAGGAGACAGCTGATATTTGCAGAGGCAGTCACCAGAAAGAGAGAAGACAGCTGATATTTGCAGAGGCAGTCACCAGAAAGAGAGGAGACAGCTGATATTTGCAGAGGCAGTCACCAGCGGCACTTGATACCTTCAACGCCTAATTCAAAACAATGACTGGAGTGCCAACCTCTCACATCCGGGACAGTTCATAGGTCATAGCACTCGCTTTCCCCAAGTTAAGGTTAAGCAGCATCGAGTGTGGTTACCAGTTGTATGGGTGACCTTTTGCGCGCTTTGGATTCAGTACAGTCCCCCAGTTCGCCCGGCTGTAAATAAATACCTGGCCTCTTTAGGGTCAGGGAAGGTAAAGCAGCGAGGGAGAGGAGATGGGCGCCACCCTCAATATGCTGGCCCCCTAGAGAAGCTGAGTTCTTTGATTCTCCGCTCCTCTACGACCACATAGGTTTTGGGACACCTTTACCTTTTTACAATAGTGAGTGATTGAAACATTGTGATTATTGGAAGCTGATGTTAGTACTTATGCAGGTGATGACGACTGACAACATGACAGCTAGCCTTGCCCATTCTAAGATGTCGGAATTTCTTTCGATGTGCAACCATATGTATGATGAGTCAATCTGCATTATTTGAAAAAAACCCCTTCTTTTCCGAATGTAAATTTGTTCATTCAGAACTGTCAAATTTATGTGTTACGGAAAATCAAAGGATATCATAAGCCTGAGTACACAAAAAACGCCAGAAACCATGTGCAGTTTTATAAAGTACAAAACAAGACCTCAAACCTTTGTGTATCCATCCCTTCACTTCTTTTGCAGTAGAAAGTTTTGTGTGCGGATTAAATGATGAAATTTCAAAAAGTTTCTTTCAGTGCAAAATTGATGGGGCCGTAGCTACTCTGCCTTGTTACCTCCTCATTTCAGCATTCTTAGCGGCCTCTGTTCCTCTCCCACAGCCAATTTTCCATGAAGTGTGGTTTGGAGACAAACGCACCAGCGGCAAAACACCACTCCACCACAGGAAAAGCTGGTCAAGCACAGAGTAAAGCACAGACCTGGTGGGGGGGGGGGGGGGAGGACCAGGCTGCATCACCAGCACAGCTGTACAGGGATCAGTACACTGCTTACACAGCTGTACAGGATCAGTACACTGCTTACACAGCTGTACAGGAGCAGTACACTGCTTACACAGCTGTACAGGATCAGTACACTGCTTACACAGCTGTACAGGGATCAGTACACTGCTTACACAGCTGTACAGGGATCAGTACACTGCTTACACAGCTGTACAGGGATCAGTACACTGCTTACAAAGCTGTACAGGGATCAGTACACTGCTTACACAGCTGTACAGGATCAGTACACTGCTTACACAGCTGTACAGGATCAGTACACTGCTTACACAGCTGTACAGGATCAGTACACTGCTTACACAGCTGTACAGGATCAGTACACTGCTTACACAGCTGTACAGGATCAGTACACTGCTTACACAGCTGTACAGGCATCAGTACACTGCTTACACAGCTGTACAGGATCAGTACACTGCTTACACAGCTGTACAGGATCAGTACACTGCTTACACAGCTGTACAGGCATCAGTACACTGCTTACACAGCTGTACAGGATCAGTACACTGCTTACACAGCTGTACAGGCATCAGTACACTGCTTACACAACTGTATAGGGATCAGTACACACACTCTATACACAGCTGCACAGGGATAATACACACACTCTATACACAGCTGTATAGGGATCAGTACACACACTCCATACACAGCTGTATAGGGATCAGTACACACACTCTTTACACAGCTGTACAGGGATAATACACACACTCTATACACAGCTGTATAGGGATCAGTACACACACTCTATACACAGCTTTACAGGGATCAATACACACACTCTATACACAGCTGTACAGGGATCAATACACACACTCTATACACAGCTGTACAGGGATCAATACACACACTCTATACACAGCTGTACAGGGATCAATACACACACTCTATACACAGCTGTACAGGGATCAATACACACACTCTATACACAGCTGTACAGGGATCAGTACACACTCTCTATACACAGCTGTACAGGGATCAGTACACAACTTACACAGCTGTACAGGGATCAGTACACAACTTACACAGCTGTACAGGGATCAGTACACAACTTACACAGCTGTACAGGGATCAGTACACAACTTACACAGCTGTACATGGATCAGTACACACACTCTATACACAGCTGTACAGGATTAGTATACAACTTACACAGCTGTACAGGGATCAGTACACTGCTTACACAGCTATACAGGGATCAGTACACTGCTTGTACAGCTTACAGGGATCAATACACACACTCTTTACACAGCTGAAACCCTACAATTTGTCTGTGCTTCGAAAAAAGTGTTGTAAATTGGTGATCATATTCTACATAAGCTTCTCATACCAATATTCTTGTATCTAGTTCAAATGCGGTGCCTGTGTATCATACACACACACACACAAACACACACACACACACACACACACACACACACACACACACACACACACACACACACACACACACACACACACACACACGCATTAACACACACACATTAACCACACACACATTAACACACACACACACACACACACACACACACACACACACACACACAACACACACACACACACACATTTCAGCATTGGCTTTCAAGTTGTACAAATGAATCCTTTTTCTTGAGTTACCAGCCAAAAGAGTAAATCGGTTCCTGATAGTCTGCACCCCCACACAAGCAGGCACACTGCACATTGACCACACTGGATCTTTACCGAGAGTGGTTCTAGTGGCAGAGCACTGAGGAAAACAGCAGCTGTGGTCATTAAGTGGTCAATTTGTCAGTGCCTGGGGTTTGGTCAAGCTTTTGGGGTCTGTTCAGTAATGCTGTTTTCTCCTCCCCTTTTTCTGTCTGTCTGTCTGTCTGTCTGTCTCTCTTTGTTGTCCAGCCATCTCCCTCTCTCAAACTGTCTCGTTTTCTCCTATGAATATACAGACAGTCAGACAGACAAACACGCAGATAAACACACACGCACACGTCCCCACCCCTGCACATACATAGAGTTGCACACACACACATAAACAGCCGCACACACATACACATATATACAGACTCTCAGACTGACATACACACAGAGAGACAGACAGACAGACAGAAAAAAAGACACAGACACAGACACAGACACAGACACAGACACACACACACACACACACACACACACACACACACACACACACACACACACACACACACTCCAAAAACACACGCACACACAGAACGAGATAAAGTAAAATGTCACACACGCACACACAGAACGAGATAAAGTAAAATGTCAATCAGTCATCATGTCTTAAGTGGAGATTTCAAATTGATCACAGACAATACGTTTGTTTGTTCACTTACTCATTGATTAGGCAGCTAGTCAGCCAGTAGGCATCACGGGTCAGCTTCTCAGTTGCAATGTCAGCCTGTGATGATATGATGCCTTATTATCATTTTTCAATTTTTAGTCAACTTATTTTGCTTCACTTTTTATTTTGAGGATAATAAATAAGCACATGCGTGGTTTGTTTTACATCCAGAGCCTGCGTACTTGCGCTTTTGTAAATTCTGTCATCCATTCCCACGATTACATAATGGCCTACCCTTTCGAAGGGTAGAACAGGTTTTAACTTGTGCCCAAGATGTCCTGTGTGCGTTTGCCCAAGGGATCTGGGTTGATATTCTCATCCGAAGTAGTCTTCCTCCAGCAGAACAAGCTGACTTCGATCCTTTTTCTGTGCCCAGTATAATCCCCCTCCCCTCTTGCCCACCCCTCAGTTCTTCCCCTGATCCCCCCCCTATCTGCCCACCTGTCTCACTTCTCAGAAACACTCCCACCCCTGCTCCATTGCCCAGTTTCTTTACACTGTGGGCGGGATGGATTGGTCATCATGGCCTCATCAATGCCTTGTCACACAGCGGGAAACTGCTGCAATTGCATTACTCCTCAGCTGGACACCACCAAGGCAAGACGGAGAGCTTCATGTTTGTACAAGGAGAAAATTGAAAAAAGAGAATAAAAACAATTTTCATCGTTTACATTGTTAGAGACCTTAAAAGTACTCTCTAGTAAAAACTCCAACCAGTTTTTAGGACCTAATTACAGTACAGCCCTAACCTAACCCCCCAGATAGCGTAGAGTTGATAATAAGGATGCTGTGTGCCTGACAGGAGCTGGACGTACACTGGTACTGGAATTGACTACGATATTTTGAGTGTGGTTTCGGTTTCGAAAAAAAAATCAGTTGAAAACACTGTAATAATTGTGAATCTTACCTTTCTTCTAAAGCAAGCAGTTGTGTACAATGTTATTTCATTTTGTATTTCATTTGTTTGGGGGTTGAAATTGATGTTCGTGTTGTGACATGCTCTGCTCTATCTCTAGTTTTTGCCAGGAAGGAATAGCTTCTTCAGAAAAGTGTCACTGTTTGTCTTCATCACCAAAAAAATTGGTGCTGTTGATTGTTCCCTACAGGTTTGTTTGTTCCGAACAAACACTTCACCCCTTTAACCTCCAGCCAGTAATTAACTTTATGACCAGAGGGCTAATGCAACAGCCACAGACCTCCACAAGGCAGCTAGGAGAAAAGGAAATGAGCGCCTGTGACACATGATGGAGAGCAAGTATACCAGAGCTGAAAGAGCAAGACATCACACCTAGTACCTATCCACCTCTAAGACCCTGACACCTCTAGCCAGGCTTGGTACATAGGCAGGACAGTTGTCATCGTTCATGTAGACTAGACTTCAACGTAAATGCAGATCTTTAGCAGATCACCTTTGACAGTGTGTAACAGTACAGATGTCAGGTTTGATGCAGGGGTGGTTAAGAGAAAGTCAAACATTTCCTCTCTGTTTTTATTCAACACACACACACACACACACACACACACACACACACACACACACACACACACACACACACACACACATGGTTCATGTCCCCAACAGCCAGGAGGTGTGGCAGGAACAGCTGGTGATGACCAATGGTCAGGTCTGTGTCCAGACCATCCCCACCTCTTCAGCACAGCAAGGGGGACAATTCACCTGTGGGATTGAAATCACTGTCCTTTACATTTTAATTAACTTGCTGATTTTACCACGCAAGGGTTGCTGGCAAAGGCATTGAGGCGAGACAATGTGTTTTATGCGTTGTTAACGTTATTGATAATCACGCATCAAGCAGGACACACCTCTTAATGTAAATAGAAAATGTTTCCACTGGACAAAGGGCAGAATCACAGAGGCTACACTTTCAAGAAAACAAGACTTGTCTACTCATCCATGGTCACTCAGCCACACACAGTGACACAATCATCTCATTAATTTTCTTCATCCACGAAGAGGGTGTAACCATCAGGAAAGCATAAAGAAAGCTGAAATTGAATCCTTCCTTTGAACCTGAATGGACAAGTTGTTTGTTTAAAAAGATATATTATGGAAGAGATATGGATATAACAAACACTGCACAGAGACGGACAACGCAAGTAGCTTCTCTACAGTGAACTCTCTTTCCCAATAAGTTACAGGGGTAGGGGATGGGGAACAGATTAACCATTTAATCAACCAACTGTTCGCTATTTAATTAGTAATCTTTTTGACAAACAGGAATCCTCTCTCCATTTTGAACAACTTACTCCTAGACAATCATTTAGTCCTGTGGAGAGGCCACAATTTGATTCCAGTTCTGCAGAGAGGAATGGATGCAGATAGATAAAATCAGAAATAAATAGTGAAGAGGAGCCCGTGACAGAAAGTAAAGAAAACACAACAGGACAGTCAGCGCTATCAGACCTCATATTTTATGTTTGTCTGTGGTCAATAGAAATGCAATTTAAAGCCAATCTAGGAAGCATAATAAATAAAACGAATCAAAGTCAGAAAGAAAGAAAGAAAGAAAGGAGGGATGGAGGGACGAAAGAAGAAAACTTGAGACAAGAAAGGAAAAAGAATTATCTTCTTTTCGCATGACGTGCTCCCCTCTCCCACATCAGTGTTTCTTATTACTGTGTGCCCTCTTCTTTTCCCTTTTCCATTCTCTTTAGAAAAGGGGAACATTTGTTCTTTGACTTTCAGTTCCTTTTATTCGAATCGTGATGCAGTTGTTCTTATTGCACTTTGTCTGTTGAACTTGATGACACAACGTATAAACACTTTGTGCTATAACTGTGAGAGAAGAGCTAGTGCCATATTGTTATTTTACATATTTATTTATTCATTTTATATATTCTTTTATATCGAGTATAATGGAATAAGCACTCTTGTGCTTTTTTACATCCAGTCCCAGATGAGCAGATGTGTTATGATCTTCTATTCTGCGGAACCAAGATCAGTTTGAAATGCGGTGAGGCGAAACGTGCTATGCCAGGATAAACAGAACTGCCCTCTGGCTTGTTAATGTGTATGCTACTGGACAACTGTAGTTTCTGGGACACCACTGGTATATGGGTGTCAATGTAATGTTTGCACTCTCTTCTGGCTACCCCTCTGTGTCTATCGCCACGTCTGTGCAGTGAAACACTCATTAAGAATCTACCCCCAGGGGCGAATGTGGTTGCCTACTTGTTGATGGACTTAGCGTCCAGTTGACTGACAGTCCTCACCTGCCAGACAGTGTGCGTTGTGTTTGACGTGTGAGAACAATCCATCGTAATTGTGCGACTTCATCGTCTTCGCAACTTTAATCTTCATGTGTGCATTATTGTACTCACGGAATATAGAAAATATTCTGTTGATGCATAATAAAAACCCGTAAACATGTAGACAAGATACCAACCCGCAAACAAAAGACAAGGTTTTAGACATGCAACCTATAAACAAAAGATAAGTTTTTAAACATGCAACCTATAAACAAAAAACAAGGTTATAGACATGCAACCCATAAACAAAATGTAAGATTTTAGACATGCAACCTATAAACAAACAAAAGATAAGGTTTTATACATGCAACCCGCAAACAAAAGATAAGGTTATAGACACGCAACCCGCAAACAAAAGATAAGGGTTTATACATGCAACCCGGAAACAAAAGATAAGGGTTTATACATGCAACCCGCAAACAAAAGATAAGGTTATAGACATGCAGCCTATAAAAAGATAAGGTTATAGACATGCAACCCACAAACAAAAGATAAGGTTATAGACACGCAACCCACAAACAAAAGATAAGGTTATAGACATGCAACCCACAAACAAAAGATAAGGTTATAGACATGCAACCCGGAAACAAAAGATAAGGTTATAGACATGCAACCCACAAACAAAAGATAAGGTTATAGACATGCAACCGGAAACAAAAGATAAGGTTATAGACATGCAACCCGGAAACAAAAGATAAGGTTATAGACACGCAACCCACAAACAAAAGATAAGGTTATAGACATGCAACCCGGAAACAAAAGATAAGGTTATAGACATGCAACCCGGAAACAAAAGATAAGGTTATAGACATGCAACCCACAAACAAAAGATAAGGTTATAGACATGCAACCCGGAAACAAAAGATAAGGTTATAGACATGCAACCCACAAACAAAAGATAAGGTTATAGACATGCAACCCGGAAACAAAAGATAAGGTTATAGACATGCAACCCGGAAACAAAAGATAAGGTTATAGACATGCAACCCACAAACAAAAGATAAGGTTATAGACATGCAACCCACAAACAAAAGATAAGGTTATAGACATGCAACCCACAAACAAAAGATAAGGTTATAGACATGCAACCCACAAACAAAAGATAAGGTTATAGACATGCAACCCACAAACAAAAGATAAGGTTATAGACATGCATTATATATATGACGGGGCTTGGGGTCTGCTATGGAGGACGAAAGACCGCGAGAAGTGGAGGAAGCTGGTTGCAAAATATTCAGTCGTGCCCCCACGGTCCGCGGGATTACGAAACAGGTGAAGGTGAATACATGCCAGTCAATTATTTTTTCCTTCAAGGTAGCAGCCCCCCATTGCTGGAAAAAAATCTCTCTTTCTGTATAAAGCGAAGCAGTGCAGAAAGCGTATGCCTGTACATGTATGGATTTCCTGGGTCACTGAAGCCACAACACAGCAGGTATCTTTCAGAATACAGGGAAAAGGGAAGATAATCATACTCTCTGCACCATTATCGACAACTAGAACAGATGCGAGGAAAAGACTTCAGTTATTCCGATACAGATGTGTTCTCCTTTGTGATAAAATCTACTCTTGTGTTACTTCATTTTGATATATTTTTTATAATACTCCGTCAGTTTGTTTTCGTTCCTGGAAAAACCAGCATCCAGTTTTCTTTTCAAAAACTCTATTATGAATAGCAAACTGTTTGGTAGAAACCCTAAGGGATGGGAGAAGGGGTGATGTGTGTGTGTGTGTTTTTATTTTATTTTATTTTATTCTTTTATATCGAGGATAACAGAATAAGCAACCATGTGCTTTTTTTCATCCGGTTCCCGTGTGTATGCAGTTTTGTAAATATTGTCATCTGTTCCCACCGGCACACGATGGCCTACTCTTACGAAAAGCGGAACAGGATTTGTGTGTGTGTGTGTGTGTGTGTGTGTGAGAGAATGAATGAATGAATGAATAATCTTTATTTTTCAAGGGTAACAGAGTAAGTAAGCATTACATACTTTTTTTCATCCGGCCCTTGCCCTGATCAGGGAATAAAGCTAAGAAACCCCTCCCTACCTCTACATACCAGCATCACCACCAGCAGTAGTTCAAACAATATTTTAAAAAAGAAAACAGAATACATTCAACAAAACGCGTCATCCCAACTGGATACACTAATAATTATTTAAACAAAAAATAACATAGCAAAAAACATTTTAAAAATAGCAAATATTCAGGACCATGAAACAGAAGGCATTACAAATATATAATGCGTGAGTGTGTGAGTGTGTGTGTGTGTGTGTGTGTGTGTGTGTGTGGTGCGTGTGTGCGCGCGCGCGTGTGTGTGTGTGTGTGTGTGTGTGTGTGTGTGTGTGTGCGTGCGTGTGTGTGTGTGTAAGCGGGAAAAACAAGCAAAGTAGGCATAAAAGGGGGAAAAAAACAGATTAAAAAACAACAACAACATAAAATCCTTTAAACACAAAAGACTATATGAAAACACATTTCAATATTCAAATGGTAAGAATACAGTTTGAATCCAACATAACAACCAAAATACTCCTCTCCATAATAAGTCTAGGATAGAATATCTGAAGGTGGAAGTTGGAGGGGAAAGGAGAGGGAAAGGAAGCAAAAAAGAAGAGAGAGAGAGAAGAGAGAGAGGAGAGAGAGAGAGAGAGAGAGAGAGAGAGAGAGAGAGAGAGGAGAGAGAGAGAGAGAGAGAGAGAGAGAGAGAGAGAGAGCATCGCCAAATTATATCGTCATCAAAACAAACCAGTCAACAAAAATATTTTTTTAAAAACTCACACTTCCATAAAAATAACTATCATCAATGAAACCTAAAAACTCACAATTTAACCAAATCTAACAAGGAAAGGAAAACCCACAGAGAGAGAGAGAGAGAGAGAGAGAGAGAGAGAGAGAGAGAGAGAGGAGAGAAGAGAGAGAGAGAGAGAGAGAGAGACAGACAGACAGACAGACAGACAGACAGACAGACAGACAGACAGACAGACAGACAGACAGACAGACAGACAGACAGACAGAGTCAGAGAGAGAGAGAGAGAGAGAGAGAGAGAGAGAGAGAGAGAGAGAGAGAGAGAGAGAGAGAGAGAGAGAGAGCATCTTCAAATTACATCAAAAACAATCTAGTCAATATTTCAAAACACTCTCACTTCTGTAAAAAAAATAATTATCATCAATTATCTATAAACTTATAATGTAGCCAATCCTTACAAGGAAAAGAAACCCCCAAAAGGCAAACAACAAACAAAAGAGCAAGATTGTATAAAAAATATTTTTAAAAATCAAGTAGGAGCGAAACAACATGTAAGGTTATAAATACAAACAAGTTTTAAATCAAACTCTATACATTAAAAAATAAAATATATATACTAATGAAGAAGAAAAAAATAGCAAAATAATCAGGACCAGAAAGAGAGAGAGAGAGAGAGAGAGAGAGAGAGAGAGAGAGAGAGAGAGAGAGAGAGAGAGAGAGAGAGAGAGGAGAGAGAGAGAGAGAGAGAGAGAGAGAGCGTTATCAAATTGCATCGTCATCAAGACAAACCAATCAACGAAATGTTTCAGAACACCCACAAAACACTTCTGTCAACAAATTATCATCGATGAA
Organism: Stramonita haemastoma; assembly: GCA_030674155.1. Taxonomy (NCBI): domain Eukaryota; kingdom Metazoa; phylum Mollusca; class Gastropoda; order Neogastropoda; family Muricidae; genus Stramonita; species Stramonita haemastoma. The sequence goes on along the minus strand of CM060318.1, from coordinate 86,995,235 downwards.
ACCTACAAGCTCACAAAACATTCATATGAAAATTAATATATTCTGTGTGTGTAAGTGTGTGTGTGTGTGTGTGTGCGCGCGCGCGCGCGCGCGTGTGTTGTGTGTGTGTGTGTGTGTGTGTGTGTGTGTGTGTGTGTGTGTGTGTGTGTGTGTGTGTGTGTCACTGTGTGTGTGTGTGTGTGTGTGTGTGTGTGTGTGTGTGTGTGTGTGTGAGTGTGTGAGGGGGGAGAAACAAGTAAAGAAGGCATAGTAGGAAATAGAGATGGGGAAAAAAAAAAAAAAAAAAAAAAAAAAAAAAACTATTTAAAATTCGTATCTCTATATTTGAGCAGTAAAATTACAATTTAAATTCAAATTTTTAAAGAACCGAAACATTCCTATCCAATAATAAGACTAGGATAGTATATGTAGAAGTGGAAGATGGAAAAAAAAATAAAAAAATAAAATAAAAGGCATCTTTAAATTACATCATGATCAAAACAAGTCAATCAACAAAGTATTTCAAAACGCCCACAAAACACTTCTGTAAACAAATCATCATTGAAACCTATAGGCCCAAGCTCACAATGTGGCCAGGCCTAACAATGAAAAGAAAAATCCCCGAAGCAAAACAAACAAAGAGCAAAATTGTATAAAAGAAGTAACAAATAGGGGCAAAACAACATTTAAGGTTACACAAACAAGTTTAAAATCAGACCCGATACATTAAGAGATACAAAATTCACTAATGAAGATGAAAGAGAAAATGCAAATAAGGCATTACAAATCTATAAGCCAAAACATTCATATGAAAAATAATACATTCCGTGTGTGTGTTTGTGTGTGTGAGAGAGAGAGAGAGAGAGAGAGAGAGAGAGAGAGAGAGAGAGGAGAGAGAGAGAGAGAGAGAGATTCAGAGACAGAGACAGAGAGACAGAGACAAAGACAGAGATGAGAATCGCCATGGTGGCCATTCCAGAGCTAAAAAATTTAAGAGAAGTAACATTTCCTCCAAAGAACGACAATTTCAACCTTCCACGCTTAAAGACAAACAGTTCTGAGCAAGTTTTATTTCCTAAAGCCCTGAAGTGTCTGCATTGTATTAATGGTTTCTCAGGGGCGGTGAGAGACAGCCTTGGTTAACAGACTAAAGGAGTGGGGAGGATTCGAATGGAGAGGGGTGTTTTGCACAGTAGAGTGCTGTGCAGTGTAGAGCAATGTAGTGTAGTGCAGTGTAGAGCAATGTAGTGTAGTGTAGTGTAGTGTAGTGTAGTGTAGTGTAGTGTAGTGTAGTGTAGTGTAGTGTAGTGTAGTGTAGTGTAGTGTAGTGTAGTGTAGTGCCATAGTGCAGTGTAGTGTAGTGTAGTGTAGTGTAGTGCCATAGTGCAGTGCAGTGCAGTGTAGTGTAGTGTAGTGCAGTGTAGTGTAGTGTAGTGTAGTGTAGTGTAGTGTAGTGTAGTGTAGTGTAGTGTAGTGCCATAGTGCAGTGCAGTGTAGTGCAGTGTAGTGTAGTGTAGTGCAGAAGGAAAAGTGGCATACTGAAGAGAAAAGGCATTTCTTTTTTTTTCAAACAAACAAGAGCAGAAATGTCAGAAAAGCCATGGGAGTTCAAAATGGAGTGACAAATTGTAAACAAGATGTGCCTACGTGTATTTCTGTCCTTGGGATTTTCAGAACTCGCCATGTTGACAACGCAGTAAATTTAAAAATAGTCAAATGGAAGAATAAATGCACGAGGAGAGGATGAGAGAGAGAGAGGAGAGAAGAGAGAGAGAGAGAGAAGATGAGAGAGAGAGAGAGAGGAGGAGAGAAGAAGTTTAGTTAGTTAGTTAGTTATTCTTATATCGAGGATAAAAAATAAGCAATCATGTGCTTTTTATCCGTCCGTGTGTAGCAGTTTTGAATATTGTATCTGTCAGGACACGATGCTACTCTACGAAAAGCGAACAGATTTAGTGTGCGCAGAGAGAGAGGAGAGAGAGAAGAGAGAGAGAGAGAGAGAGGAGAGAGAGGAGGAGGAGATGAGAGAGAGAGAGGAGAGAGAGAGGTATGTGTGTGTGCGTGCGTGTGTATGTGAGTCAAAGTCAAAGTCAATAATTATGGTATCTCCAGATGGTAAATTGAGTAAGCATTGATTCACCTTATTTTCATCAAGCCATCTATTTGTGTGTGTGTGTGTGTGTGTGTGTGTGTGTGTGTGTGTGTGTGTGTGTGTGTGTGTGTGTGTGTGTGTGTGTGTGTGTGTGTGTGTGTGTGCGTGCGTGCGTGCGCGTTGTGTGTGTGTGTTAGGAAAGAGTACCCATAAACCTTCTTTTACACGCGCGCATGCGTGTGTGTGAGTTCGCTCATACATACACGTATGCACGGACATACACACACGTTTTACTAATGAGTTTCAAATTCTGTGAAATGATATCAAATGACAAAAGGATGTTCGAATGAAAGATTAGACGGGTGGTATTATAAAAGTAATGTGTTTTGTACTGATTTTGTGTTGTTTGTTTGTTTGCTTGCTTTTTTAAAATTTTGTTTGTTTGGTTGGTTGGTTCTTTCTCTCTTTCTTTCTTTCTTTTTTCTTTCTTTCTCTCTTTCTTTCTTTCTTTTTTCTTTCTTTCTCTCTTTCTTTCTTTCTTTTTTCTCTCTTTTCTTTCTTTCTTTTTTCTTTCTTTCTCTCTTTCTTTCTTTCTTTTTTCTCTCTTTCTTTCTTTCTTTCTCCTGTGTTGATTTATGTCGGTATTTATTCACTCTTTTGTAGTGCACTCAGCATGTTGAAAGAAAAATAAACACAACTTTGAAACGACAAAACATGGGCAACGTTTAATAGCAGAGGCCTTTAAGCAAACGTGACAGTGTAACAAACAGAGCGGTAGTCTACATTCTAGTATTGGAAAAAATTCACATGGATTTTCCTGAAGAGATGCGTATTATGTGACAGCACTGAAGCTATCGTTTGAGTATGACAAAATGGTGGTCGTTATCGTGTCAGTTGTCGCCCTTTTATTTTTGGGGGGTCAATATGGGGTTTTAGTTCCCTGATATCTTTTCTGTTTTGTCGTTGTTGTTGTTGCTGTTGTTGCCAGTCCTGCATGTTTAGGGCTCATGCAGGCCTAATGTAATTGTACAAATATTGGATACCGGATAAAACACAACAGCTTCTGCCAACTTGATCATGCCATTATTTTCTGTGTTCTTTTGTTTCCTAGTCTTTGACATCTCCATATCAACAATGTTGTGAGATCTTCATACTGCCAATGTTTCAACCTTCGGTCAAAAGTTGCTTTCATGCAACGGGTAAAAGAATGTAGTTCACCTTTACCTATCCCATATTTCGTTAGTACACCATTTTGCAACTAGTTCCTCAACTTCGTGCGGTCCTCTGCTTTCCGTAGCAAATCGTTCCACTCAAGGCCAGTCCACTCTCTGACGTTGGCTTTCCATCGTTTCCTCTGTCTGCCTTTTCGTCTCCCTCCTTGTACTGTTCCCTGTAGGGCAGTCTTGGCTAAGAATGTAACTTCCTTCAAAAAATGCTTTAGCCATCTTTTATGAACGTTTATAGCAGACCCAATGTGTTTTACAACTGTTATGAATACTAATGTCATCTTCTATCATATCAAAGCAAAATGAAAGCAAAACCTCCCAAATCAGGTGAAATGAACATCCAGTTTCCACGGTATATAGTTTTTAACGATTACATTGCAGGGATGAGTTGAGTTTTTCCAGACAGATGTCACGTGGCTGGCGCTTCAAGGGCCGCTGCAGTGGTTGTGGTAGGCTTAGTAGTGTATTCTAGGCTGTGTTAGTGCTCGTAGGGGAACGAGATGACAAAGACCTCAGCTTCTATAGGAGCCAGCATATTGAAGACGGCGCCCATCTCCTCTCCCTCGCTGCTTTACTTTCCCTGACCCTAAAGAGGGCAGGTACCCATTTACAGCTGGGTGAACTATGGTACTGACCTGAAGCCAAGGTACGGAAACGATCACCCATCCAACTGATAACCACGGAAAGCAAATGCTCTGACCACTGAGCTATCCCGTCCCCTATACATGCCACAAACTGTATAAAATGGAATCTTGAGACATCAAAGTGCACACAAAAGTATTGCATTCATAATTAGAAAGAACTCTCAATCTCTCTCCCTCTGTTTATGAATTATATATACACATATATCATACAATCTCGCCCACTTTTGCAGTAAATCAACATAATGCCCAATAAATTGATTGGCTCATTACATCACTCCATACGTAAAAACAATACTACAAAAATGGCATTCTAACAACAACGCCAGCAGCGGTGGCGACACACCACTAACAAGGCCAGTGCCTCCCCACCTCCCCAACACACGCAAACAGAGATGCATGTGTAAGAAATAATATGCTCTATACACACAGCTTTGCATATGTAGACAGGACTACAAGCAGACGAGACCTTACGCATGGCAATGAATATTTCATCAGTGTGGGTGGAGTGGAAATGGAAATGTGGTGCAGCTGTTTGGAGCAGCTGTCATTAGCATCTGGCCGGCAAAGGCACACAGCCAGACAAGACAGCCAGACAAACCAAAACACAGAGAACTTGTTTCCTAGTGAGGAGAGGTGAGAATCTGGACAGATGTCTGATCACAAACAGCTCAAATACAATCAAACCACTGCCTTCTTTTCCAGCTCTTCTGGTGATTTTGTTTGTTTATGAATAAAAAACAAAAACAAAACAAAGAAAGGAATGTCTCTGTCTCTCTCTGTCTCTGTCTCTCTGTATCTCTCTGTATCTCTCTCTGTCTCTGTCTGTCTGTCTGCGTGTCTGTCTGTCTGTGTGCCTGTGTGGCTCTCTCTCTCTCTCTCTCACTCACTCTCTCTCTCTCTCTCACTCACTCTCCTCTCTCTCTCTCTCTCTCTCTCTCTCTCTCTCTCTCTCTCTCTCTCTCTCTCTCTCTCTCTCTCTCTCTCTCTCTCTCTCTCTCTCTCTCTTTCTGCGTTCCCTTACGGGGCAGGGTACGTAGTGTCTGTCTTATCCTATGCTTGTGACTTTCAGGACGTCTTCCCCTGGCCTCAGCCGACAAGTTCCGACTTCAGAGCAGCTCATTTCTTTGCACAGATTGCATGCTGGGCATGTTCGTGTTTTCAATTTATTGCAGGGAGACTATGAACCCTTGTTTCACTCCAGAGGAATTATAGCTTGGAAAAATGCCTGTCTGCAAGAGAGAGAGAGAGAGAGAGGAGAGAGAGAGAGAGAGAGAGAGAGAGAGGAGAGAGAGAGAGAGAGAGAGAGAGAGAGAGAGAGAGAGAGAGAGAGAGAGAGAGGTGGTTCTGCTGATGTAAACGCTTCACATGGTAGGCTGCTGTCTCTTTTGCTGTTGGGGAGGCATAACGAAGGGTCACACTGTAGAATTGATCTTTTAATGGATGAATCGTGATCTGGAGGTACTGCACCTATTCTAAAAGCAAGTAGTTGTCTGATTAATTCCTTTTTAAATCCAGATTTTTTTTCTCTGCTAAAGCACAGCTAACGGTCCAGGAGCAAGTTATCTCAATAGCAATGTAAAACCAAGGTCATGTGCGCATCCAACATGTTGTGTATGTTAAAATGACACACAGCATCAAAAAGGTTTTTTTTTCCACATATTATGCACAAAGAAGAAGGCAAAGGACAGCACTGCACTTTTGGCGACGCCTGTGCACATGCGTGTAGGACAGTTCCCCCCCCTAATCATGGAAAGTAGAATGCTTAGATGTTAGTTTGAAAGATACTTTGCAACAAGCGCTGTCAACTTCACCAGATCTTGCCCCTGACTTGTGGCCCCAGTTAAGAGCTCCTGTACAAGGAAATACCAAAGGTGAGTGTGCTTCCTTGCTCCCTGTTCCTATACCTGAAAGCCAGACACCTGTCATAAGCCAGCAATAAACAGCAGTATCACAGCCATTAGGTGGCTTTGTAAAGCCACTACTAAAACGCGGTGAATGGAAAGTAAGGTAAAGACGGTCACAGAACAAATCTGAAATAATGACTGGATGAACATCAACCGCGATGAGTATATCCTGGTATTTCGTATTGAGGGGACAGGGAAAATCAATGACACTTAATGTAAACAACAAAGACTGGCCCGGCCTTGACAGGGCGCTATGCTGCAAAAGGCTGAAGACAGATTAGCGGGGATCAGTGTGGAATGACAACTCTTCCTGCATGTCCTCCCCCCTCCCCCCTCAGTCCCACCAGCTCTCCAACGACCAAGGGACTGCTAATGATGAAACACTTCAGGTGAGTAATAAACCTTACTACAAACAGAGCCAGACAAACCAGTGCCCACACAGGTGAAACTGTGACAAGAAATGGCGTTTACTTAGATCCCCTTAAAGATAGCGTTCTTCACTATTTGGATAATGGAAACGAACAACAAGTGGAGGTTTTAAATCATGACTTCTTCATCATTGTTTTTCCGTTCCTTGACAAGAGCTGAGAGGTTTATCAATGGTGCCAGTTTGTGATGAGACTGTTTTGTGCAGCATAATGAATAGTTTCATCTTTGCGAAAAAGGGTATGGTGTTGAAGAATGTATAAGGAGGGATTCTGTTTGAATAAATAAAACCCCAGCCACTTAAAAGTGAAGTCATCCGACAGTATGGGAGCAGAAACATCTACACATGCCTGCTGAAACTCACACATTCAAGCATCACCTATACCATGGCTGACATTCATTGTTACCGTTGAAGGGCATACTGTTATGTACAGTGTGTCTAAAATGCAATAAATTGGCTATGCATGTATTGGTTAACTAATAATTAACCTACTGTCACAAGAGCACTCGTGCGCTTTTTTACATCCAGTCCCCGCCCTTATCAGGGATTATGTCAATATATATATATATATATATTATATATATATATATATATATATATATAGATGAGAGAGAGAGAGAGAGAGAGAGAGAGAGAGAGAGAGGAGAGAGAGAGAGAGAGAGAGGACACACACACACACACACACACACACACACACACAGACACACACACAGACACACACACACACACACACACACACACACACACACACACACACACACACACACACACACACAGACAGAGACAGATAGATACAGACAGAGACAGAGAGAGGCAGAGAGACAGAGAAAGTTAGCGTGTTTCAGATTCCCCCCTGTATAAAGCTGAAGGAGGTGTGTTCACAACCTGACCTGCCTGTATTCACAGCACAGACCTTCAGCCATGTCCCCTCTGCCTGCTAATGTTTCTCCCATCAGCCGCTTCTCTAGGGGCTAAGCTCTGATCACAGAAGAGAATGACAGTAGGCAAAGGGCAGAGAAAGGAATGAACATTAATTAGAAAGATTACACCAAGGATTTCAGTCTGTCTTTGACCTCAGAGCTGGCCTTTCTATCTTTTTGCTTTTTTTCTTTTGTTTCTTTGTTTACTCTTTATTTTCAGATAGTTGTTTGTTTGTTTGGGTTTTTTTTCATTGTGTTTTGTTTCGATTTTTCTCCCAGAAAATGAAATGACGTCTGAGTGCCATGTGGGGGAACATTAAATTTGTCCCTTTAGAAATTCAATCAATCTCTGTCTGTTTGTCTGTTTCTCCAGATTTTAAAAAATGTCTTTGTCTGCCTCTCTCTCTCTCTCTCTCTCTCTCTCTCTCTCTCTCTCCTCTCTCTCTCTCTCTCTCTCTCTCTCTCTCTCTCTCTCTCTCTCTCTCTCTCTCTCTCTTTCCCTTCTGCTCTGTCTTTGCTGGCACACAGACAAATTAGAAAGTGTTAGTGAGGGGCGTTTCAGGAAATATGAAGGTTGTGTCATTCTTTAAAAAAATAGTTTATTGTTCCCACAATAGATGTTACACAGAAATGACCGACTGCTTCGTGTTTTACCAAAACAAAAGAGCTATTCTGGTGATAGTGTTGCTTTTGATGTCTACACCAAGTATCTGAACTGTCTCATTCGCCTCTGTGAAACTCTAAGTACACACTAGATGACAAGCATGCACGTATGACTGTCTTGTAAAGAAAAAGCATCGCTGTATAGGCAGTCATTCTCCAACTTTAGAGGATTTTTTCTCTTTCCACGGGATATATAGCTTGCATGCAATGATAGGACTGTGTCATGGATGAAGTCAATTCCCACATTACATTTCAAAGCAGACCAACATCTTTATGTAGTGCCGGAAACCTTGTTTACGTCAATAACTGACACTGTTTTACGTCTGTACCATACTTTTTATGTACTAATCTATCTATTTACTTATTTATTTATCTAACTATTTTTTCATTGCGAAGATAATGGAATAAGTTCTCATGAGCTTTTTTACATCCAGTCTGTGGGTGTGTATGTGGTTTTGTAAGTTTTGTTATCCGTTCCCACCAGCACACAACTGCCTACTCTTTAAAAAGTGAAACAGGATTTAAAGTGTGCATAAGATGTTCAACATGCGTTCGCACACGAAGCTTTGGTTTATGGTCTTATCCGAAGGAATTATCGGGAGAGTGGAGTCAGGACTGATGTTACCTCGAGGGGAAAAAAATCCCCTAGAATGGGATTCGAACCCGGGTCGTCAGATTGTGAGCGCTATTTTCTAACCACAGGCTATCCCGTCCCCTGTAGTGGCTGCGAGGCTTTCATCTCTATGACTGTATCAATAACTTGCACGAGGCTGTGAATCACGACTTAGTCATTTAAGATCCCCACAGTCCTTCCTGCCTGTCTACACTTTTTACTTATCTAATTTTCACCCTAACTTTATTTCAGAAAGCGCACCATCTCCCCTTAGTCATTGACCTGCCTCCCCCCTGAGTGCAAATGGCCCTGTCTGTTTGCTGCCTGTGTGCAAATGGCCCTGTCTGTCTGATGCCTGTGTGCAAATGCCCTGTCTGTCTGATGCCTGTGTGCAAATGGCCCTGTCTGTTGCTGCCTGTGTGCAAATGGCCCTGTCTGTCTGCTGCCTGTGTGCAAATGGCCCTGTCTGTCTGATGCCTGTGTGCAAATGGCCCTGTCTGTCTGTCCTGTGTGCAAATGGCCCTGTCTGTCTGATGCCTGTGTGCAAATGGCCTGTCTGTCTGTCCTGTGTGCAAATGGCCTGTCTGTTGCTCCCTGTGTGCAAATGGCCCTGTCTGTCTGCTCCCTGTGTGCAAATGGCCTGTCTGTGTGCTCCCTGTGTGCAAATGGCCCTGTCTGTGTGCTCTTGCTGCCCTGTGTCTCTGTGTGCAAATGGCCCTGTCTGTGTGCTCCCTGTGTGCAAATGGCCCTGTCTGTCTGCTCTCTGTGTGCAAATGGCCCTGTCTGTGTGCTCCCTGTGTGCAAATGCCCTGTCTGTCTGCTCTCTGTGTGCAAATGGCCCTGTCTGTTGCTCCTGTGTGCAAATGGCCCGTCTGTGTCTGTGTGCAAATGGCCCTGTCTGTCTGCTCGTGTGTGCAAATGGCCTGTCTGTGTGCTCCCTGTGTGCAAATGGCCCTGTTGTGCTCTGTGTGCAAATGGCCCTGTCTGTTGCTCTGTGTGCAAATGGCCCTGTCTGTGTGCTCCTGTGTGCAAATGGCCATGCTTCTGTTGCTCTCTGTGTGCAAATGGCCCTGTCTGTGTGCTCCCTGTGTGCAAATGGCCTCGTCTGTCCTGGTTGCATGGCCTGTCTTGTGCTCTGTGTGCAAATGCCCTGTCTGTTGTCTCTGTGTGCAAATGGCCTGTCTGTTGCTCCCTGTGTGCAAATGGCCTGTCTGTCTGCTCCTCTGTGTGCAAATGGCCCTGTCTGTTTGCTCCTGTGTGCAAATGGCCCTGTCTGTGTGCTCCCTGTGTGCAAATGGCCCAAATGGCTGTCTGTTGCTCCTGTGTGCAAATGGCCCTGTCTGTGTGCTCTCTGTGTGCAAATGGCCCTGTCTGTTTCTCTGTGTGCAAATGGCCCTGTCTGTCTGCTCCCTGTGTGCAAATGGCCCTGTCTGTGTGCTCCCTGTGTGCAAATGGCCCTGTCTGTGTGCTCCTGTGTGCAAATGGCCCTGTCTGTGTGCTCTCTGTGTGCAAATGGCCCTGTCTGTTTCTCCCTGTGTGCAAATGGCCCTGCCTGTGTGCTCCCTGTGTGCAAATGGCCCTGTCTGTCTGCTCTCTGTATGCAAATGGCCCTGTCTGTGTGCTCTCTGTGTGCAAACGGTCCTGTCTGTCTGTTCTCTGTGTGCAAATGGCCCTGTCTGTCTGCTCTCTGTGTGCAAATGGCCCTGTCTGTGTGCTCTCTGTGTGCAAATGGCCCTGTCTGTGTGCTCTCTGTGTGCAAATGGCCCTGTCTGTGTGCTCTCTGTGTGCAAATGGCCCTGTCTGTGTGCTCGCTGTGTGCAAATGGCCCTGTCTGTGTGCTCTCTGTGTGCGGGGCTGTGTCCATGGGCCCTGCTGGCAGTCATTACCTCCCCTGCAGGGCACTGTCCATCTCTGACTGCTGATGTTGCTGCTTCCTCTGGTTGGTTGTTTTGTTGTACCCGCAGTGACCTTTGTTCTTAGCTGAAGCTAACTAATTCAAGTTTAATGGCTTCCATTAGGCGGTGGTGATCCTGGTATTTGTTGCTGTCAGTCAGCTCTGTGGGGTCATCTCAGTCCTGATTCAGCTTCTGTCTCCAGCTGGGCTTCTTTCTTTCTTTTCCGATGCTCCGATTGTCTAACATGTTCTAGGGCCTAAATGGACTGTAAAGACTTTTTGCTGAGGTCCAGGCGTTGGCGTGTGATCGTCACAAATAAAGAAAAAAATAGTCCATGCACTCTGATACATGTGGAGCCCTCTGCTCTGCCGGTGTTGTAGAAGTCTGTGTTTTTGATTGGAAATAGAAATGTGCAGAACTTCTCATTCTGACTTAATTTAATGTGCTTTCAGCGCAAAACACTCACGGGTGAGCGCGCGCACACACACATGCATACATACACACAAACTCACTCACAAACACACATACACAGACTTTGACTTGAGACATACACACACATACATGCTATGTACACAAACACATGCACACGAACACACACACAAACACACACACCTACAACTACACCCAAACAAACACACACACACATCATTTCTCAGTTAATTAATGAGTCATCTTTTATCATCAATTATCAGAGTGGATACAGGTAACCCCTTTTTTGGTTTTGTTCCTCCTTTGCTTTGTTCTCTCTATTATCACTCAGCGCCTCAGTCAGTTAACATTCAGCTGATCACTGCCAGTGTCTGATTCTGATCCGGCGTTATGTCTTTCCTTGCAGAGCAGCCTGATGACTGCTTAGTGGCCCTGCTTTTAGCGCGCAGTAGATTAATCCTACTGAACACTAACAACAGGGGGGATAACCTAGTGGTTAGAACATTGCGCTTGCAATCTGACGTCCCGGGTTTGAATCCCTTTCGAGGAGATTTTTTTCCATGGAATTAATATCAGTGCTCCCCAAAAGTACTTCGGACGAGACAACAAACGAAGACCCCGTGTGCGAACGCGCGCAGAACATCTTGCGCACACGTTAAATCCCGTTCCGCTTTTCGAAAGTGTAGGCCACTGTGTGCCCGTGGGAGCAGATGACAAAATTTAAAAAACTGCATACACACGGGGACTGGATGCAAAAATACACATGGAAGCTTATTCTATTGTCGTCGATATAAAAGAATAGAAAAAAATATCCTCTCCTGCTCACCCCCCTTAATCCTCCCCCTGATCCCCCCTCCTTCTCATCTGCCTCACGTCCAAGGGACTTCCATCCCCCCCTCCTCCGTTGCATCACCCTGTCTTCAATCCCCCACTACCGCCACCTCACCCCCCATTGCCCAGTTTCTTTACACTGTGGGCGGGGATGGATTGGTCATCATGGCCTCATCAATGCCTTGTCACACAGCGGGAAACTGCTGCAACTGCAGTACTCCTCAACTGGCCACCACCAAGGCAAGACAAAGAACTTCAGATTGTTACAGCAAGGACAGAAAAAAACACAATAAACAAGTTTCAGAGGAAAATGGAGTGGAGAAATTAAAAAAAGCGGGAAATAAGACGGAACAAAATTAAAAGGGAAAAATGATAGAGAAGGATTGATACAAAGAAAGAGCAAAGTGTCAGTTTTTTGTCAAAAAGCAAATGTGACACTCTAATCCTGAGACTCTCCTGACCCCACTCGCTGGAGAAACAGCACAGTGCTGAAGTTAACTCCAGAGGGGAGATCCTCTCCAACATATGCATCTGTGGTGGCTCGAACCTGGACCATCAGATCAGCAGCTCAAAGCTACTAACCCCCCTCCTCCCACCGAAGGGACGCGGGATTCAAGACATGCTTCTGATCAGTGACGGAGATTTCAGAATCAACACAGAAAAAAATAGTTTATAAAAAGAAGACCGGTAGGCTACATACGAGGTGATATAGACACGCTAACTGATGGATAATGCATTAAGCTATCCCTATGTTTAAGCGCTGTAGACATCTGCCACATTCCATAAGTCACAGAGGACGACAAGAAAACAATTAGGAAGAAAAGTACCAAATGACTAAACACAACAAAAACGGGAGCAAATCACTAAGGTGTGGAGACAGTCACGGGTATTGAACATAGGTCTGCTGCATTCTACATGCTCTGCACTGTGTCTGATGCTGACCTAGGCTCTTTGCATGTACCGATGAGTCACAGGACGAGGGCAGTGATGCTTTGGGCCTTGATGGCACGCAGTGTGTTTGGTAAAAACAAAAATGACATTGTCTCCGTTATCTTATCAATGATGCTAGACTGCCTCATGCTCATAATTGTGTGCGTTGATTTCACTTGCTAAAGAAAGGTTGTTTATTTATTTGGCATTAGTACTCTGTCTGTCTCTGTCTCTGTCTATATATCTGTCTGTATGACTATCTGTCTTTGTGTTTCTCTGTCTCGCGGTGTTTTTTTTTAGATTATGTCCTGTCATTCCCAATTCCACACATAGGCGCACGTGTGTGTGTGTGTGTGTGTGTGTGTGTGTGTGTGTGTGTGTGTGTGTGTGTGTGTGTGTGTGGGCGGTGCGTGCGTATGTATGTATGTGTGTTGTGTGTGTGTGTGTGTGTGTGTGTGTGTGTGTGTGTGTGTGTGTGTGTGTGTGTGTGTGTGTGTGTGTGTAAAAGTCTTCAATTTAACGTCTGTTCACACTCAGTGATATTAGTGTGTGTGTAAAGAGAGTATTAGGATACAAAATTACTGAAACCTTGAAACGATGTATACCCTGAAAAATTGTCTCTTTTTATCATTTCCATTTCTTTTAGTACCCCCCCCTCCCCAACAAAAATTACTGTTTTGCACACGAATGTATTGACCTTTTTATTTTGCCTGTCTTTCTGTTGTTATCTTTCTTTTATAATCATGGACATTACATAGATGATATTGGCATTCTTTTTATTGTTTTATTTGTTATTTACTTTTTATATTCTTCTTCTTTACAGTTTTGTCACATTAAATAAGCATCATCTGACATGCCTTGACAGATCCTCTGAGTGAGGACAGAAGTTATAGCAGTGATCTGTCGTTGGTTGATGGAGTCAGAGAGGACTGAATCATGTGACCTGGTTTATTTATTACAGATAATCTGTGTTTGGTTTGATGTTGAAGAGATAATGCTTATAGAGCTTTAACCATCACCTGAGTTCCATACATTACTGGACCTTAAACTTCTTCTTTGTCCCTTTTGAATTGTTGATGATAAGATGTTATCCTGCTCAGGTACTGTACTGGTCCACATTCTTTCCCCTGTGGTCTGGTTTCCATTTGTCTCCTCCTTCAAATCTCTTCTCGTTGTTTTTAAGTGCCAACTCGCATATCCATACATAAACACACATACCTACACTCAAACACACACACACACCACACACACACACACACACACAACACACACACACACACACACACACACACACACACACACACACACAGAGAATATCTTATACATACGTTAAATTCCGTTCCACTTTTCGGAAGACTAGGCCATTGTGTATGGGTGGGAATAGATGACGAAATTTACAAAACTGCATACACATAGGTACTGGATGTAAATAAGTACATGAACGCTTATTCCATTATCTTAAAAATAAAAGAATTACACACATACACAAACACTCACACTCACACACACAAACATTCACACTCACACCCACACACACACCCACAAACGCACACACGCGCGCGCACACACACACACGCACACACGCACACGCACACACACACACACAAACACACACACACACACACAAACACACATGGTTCCTGTCCCCAACAGCCAGGAGGTGTGGCAGGAACAGCTGGTGATGACCAATGGTCAGGTCTGTGTCCAGACCATCCCCACCTCTTCAGCACAGCAAGGGGGACAATTCACCTGTGGGATTGAAATCACCGTCCTTTACATTTTAATTTACTTTTTTTTTATGCCCTAATGGTTGCTGGCGAAGACCTCATGATGATACTGACTCTTATTGACGTTAAAGTTGTTGTTAACACATATGCTAATCAGCTGAAAGATATTTGTGCATTGTATTGAAACTGGTTTGGCCCACGTCAAAAACTGTGTTGGTTTTTGATGTCAGCTCATTTTGCCAAGCTCTACACTAAAATGTTTATGTTGTAAAATGTTGTGTTTAAAATTGCCTTCAGCCATGACAAGCTCTCAACATAACAACCTGCACACTCCTTAAAAGGAAAAAAAAATCCCATGATGTCGGAGTATGGCTGCCTATACCACGAGGTACTTGAAAACAGTCATACACACAAAAGTCTCATTCAGTGTGCAATTAAAGTCTCAGAGTGATTCTCAGGCGGGAGGAGTGAGCCTGAGTGAACATTCTGGGTGACCCCCAGAGTGTAAAGCTGGGGAAACGAAAATTATTTATTTTATTTTATACCACTTTATGTCACAGCAGTGAAATTCGGGCTGCCCTCCCCAAGGAGAGCGTGTCGCCACAAATGCAGCGCCTACCCATTTTTTCCTGTCTTTAACTGTATTTGTTTTCTTATCAGAGTGCCTTTTATCTGCAGAATTTTGCCAGAGACAACCCCCTTGTTGCCTTGGGTTCTTTTACATGCACTAAATAATGATGTGTAAGAGGGTACCTGGGTTTCTCGTCTCATCCGAAAGACTAGCACCCAGACTACCACTCATGGTCTTAATGGATCGGGAAAAAGGTTTAGGCCAAAACGTGATTCGAACACCGCACACTCCGACCCGGACTTTTCGCTTTCAAGGCAGGCACGTTACCTTTAAACCACCGATCCAACTGGTTGTCTAGAAAAGTCGGCTCTACATTTAAACATACACGAAAAAAAGTACTGGCAGGTGTGCGCTTGAAATTGACCTGGGAGATGGTAAAAATCCCCTCCCTTAATTGACCAGACGGCGCCGATATTCAAACCCACGACTTCATTGACCCATGGGATTGAAGTCGAATGGTTTTAACTAGTCAAAAAAACCGTCCGAAGTTGTGTGTGAAATGTGATGTTGAAATTGCCGTTAGCAATGAACAACTTTTAGCATAACAACCCGTGTCCTCCTTTGAAAGAAAAAAAATATTCTGATATCAGTCCTAGATATAGAGGGTTAGACAATGGAAAGCAGTTCAACTTCTCATTCAGTGTGTGCTTTCATAGTGATTCCCAGGTGGGATGAGTAAGACAGAGTGTAAATATTCTTGCTTGGATTATCGTCTTACCCAAAGGAGTTTTAGGAGGAGTTGAGTCGGTACTAATGCTAACTCCAGGAAGACAAAACCTCGAGTGGTCGACTGGGGTGGCTGTTCAAACCCGGGCCCTCAGATCACGGGCTGAATGCTCTAACCACTAGGCTATCTCGCCTCAGACAGACACAACAGACCAGAGCCAAGAGCAGGACAAAGAAAGGAAACAGCAAGGACGGTGAGTGCAATCCCATCTCATTTTCTATCTCCCACCTTTAACCGATAGAAATGCAATCAAAAAGCAATCGTAAAATTCATAAATAGACAGACAAAAAAAGAAATAAAGAAAGAGAGAAAGAAAGCCAGAAAGAATGCGAGACAGAAAGCAAGAAAGCAAGCAAGCAGGAAAGAAAGAAAGTAAAAAAAGAAAAATAAATAGTAGGAAGGAAAGCAAAGAAATCGAAAGACGACCAACTTTTGACAAAAAGGGAAAATGCTAAAACCTGAAACTTGAAACACTACAGGAAAAAAGGCATGGGAGCTAATAGTTCTAACAAAGCAAATCTATATTGATTCTGTTTTTCTCGGTCGTAAAATAAAAAACAACAAAAAACTATCCAGTTATGAAAAGAGGATTTACAAAAATGTCCATAACCTGTACAAGTGGTTTGTATTGAATCATGTTTTATATCCTAACAATCTTGTTCCTCCCCCTATTTTATCTACTAAGATCCCATTGAGAATAATAATTGTACGATTTTGTTTGTAATGCTGTTAGTGTGTACATACGAAAGCGCATGTGAGCTCATTCTTTGTCTTCATTGTCGTTCCTGTTGCTAGTCGTCAAGCACATTATCTCGAGGAGAAGCTGTGACCTGTCTTCTCCTAACCTGCGTTTTGCAAGACAGTGTGGCGCTAAGTTTAGCGCTTGGAAAGGAAATACAACATTCAAGACGAATCAAAACTAATCACACCAAAACTAAATTACGTAAGCTGTAAACTAGATATGCTAGTATTGCATATATTTTGTTTTAAAAATAAACATATTTACTTTACAAAGACTAAAAGAGTGTAACACTTGGGTTACGATTTCGCAGACTCTACTCATGATATTTCTCTATTTCTAAATTTTTGAGGAATTACTTGTAATTCCATAGGCAAAAATGACATCGTTATGTTTGTGAGGAAATCAATTAAAGCCCCATCGGATGTGTACATGGTATTTAATTGTTAGCAATCACATTCTGCCATAACAAAAGGAAAAACCACCAGAATCCTAGCTGTACAGTAGGATCTCATGCCAAAAATCCCGCGCAAATGAACGACAGCCTGACTTCAGGGAAAGTTCCCAAACTGCACAGACCTAGGCACCAGCCTAAGGATTATCCTGGACAAGTTCTTTTCGTGACTTTGCGAGTGGCTAGTTCTTCAGTAACTGCCATCTATCACAGGGAAAGAGCCGTTCAGTCATTGATTCTGTGTGAGAATGTTGCCCCGTTCTAATGCTGTTTTCGACAACCACCTAATCCCTGCTTTGCCAGTGATGTTGCTGTTCGTCACACCATCTGTGAAGTAAGAGAGTAAGAGTGCTGATTCCACACACACAAAGACGTGGCATGGGGTATTTCTTCTTTCATTTCAAGGTTACTGCTCTTAGCACATAAGTGCTATTTCATATCCAGTCCGCCCCCGTGTGCATGCACTTTTATAAATTTCGTCATCCGTTTCTACCGGCACAAAACGCCTACTCCTTCAAAAGGGGAAGCATGTTTAAACGTGTGCGCAAGAAGTTCTGCGCGTGTTCACGCATGGGACCTCGGTTTACAGTCTCATCTGAAGAAAGGTGTTTATTTAGTTATTTATTGATTTATTCTTCTATTTCGAGGATAAGGGAATAAGATCTTATGTGTTTTTGTACATCTCAGTCCCTCGTGTGGGGTAGGTAGAGGCAAGGAGAGCAAACGATACACGGGGTGTGCTGCGTTTTGCATATGAACACGCTAAACTGCATCAAAACACCTCCACAGAAGAGAGAGAGAGAGAGAGAGAGAGAGAGAGAGAGAGAGAGGAGAGAGAGAGAGAGAGAGAGAGAGAGAGAGAGAGAGAGAGAGAGAGAGAGAGAGAGAGAGAGAGCGCCATCCATCAGCCATCGTACCCTAACGCACAAATGGCATCGATCACACATTGTGCCTTCAGGCTCGTTCGTCATTCTCCATGCTCATGAGGCCGATCAATGCAGCAGCAGACATCTTGTCCTGCGCTGCTTTCATCTGTCTGGGGGAGAGGATGTAAGGAGAAACAGGAGGAGCAGTCTCAAGACGTCTGCCGGCCGCCTTGCTTTACATGCCGATTCAGATCCACCTCTCCATGTCAGAGAAAAGGGCCTGTTTAGTACGTCATGTCACACCGCCGCTAAAAAGGGTCTGCCCTTTCCTTCTCTTTCAGAGCGTCTGAGCTTGGCGGATTGACAACATGATTGCAGCTTCGTGGCAGACATCTTGTCAAGGGAAAAAAGTTCGTGTTGCAGGTCTTTAGTTTCTCCGTCTGGGCCCATAGTGTATGTCTGCTGTGAAGATAATTGAGAAATGAATAGTTTTTCTTGTTCCTGATAAAGTGATAGTTGATAGATACCGGTGAGGACAGACGCATGCAATGGTCTCATTTAGCTGCCGGTACTGACTGGAAGTACAATCTGTTCTGGCAGTTGTCTGTAAGGTACATGGAACCAACTTTTCTAAGGGTGGTCTCTACTGTTTGTCAATTTGGAGAGACTCTTCCCCCAAAAAAACTATAGGAATATTAAAGCACAATGTCTTTATTAAGGAGAAAAGAACAAAAGAAGGTACTAAAGTGCATTTTCACAACAGTGAGCACAGCATGGAATAACAAGAAGGCGGAGGGAAGAGAGAGAGAGAGAGAGAGAGAGAGAGAGAGAGAGAGAGAGAGAGACAATGACAATGACAATGACAATGACAATGACAAAGATTTTATTGCGTTAAGCATGATGCCCATACGCAAGGGGACAGTGGGAGGGGGGCTGGGCACAAAACACAAAATGTCATATTCTGACAACTTGAAAAACTACCGCCCAAGTATTCATCATGGCATGGATTCCATTACATGGTTACAGGACAGATTGAAATCCTTTTTTCATTATTTTTTTTTAAAATATCTGTAAGCATTTGTTAGCCCTCACAATGGTGATTGGTAAGGCGGAGGAGTTTTCTCCACAAAACTTTACAAATCCAAAATCAACATCTCAAAACAAACTGGTCTGTCTGCAACAAGGACACTCGGTCACAATGTCTCTTCTTCCCTTTTTCCACGGCTTTAGAAACGGTGCACCGCTAACACGTGATAAATCTGTAATAATCCAGATGGCATTTAGGGTAGAGCTATCCCGTCTCTCTCTCTCTCTCTCTCTCTCTCTCTCTCTCTCTCTCTCTCTCTCTCTCTCTCTCTCTCTCTCTCTCTCATAGACACACACACGCTCGCATGCACACACATTCTTTCTTCCTCTCTCTCACTCACACACACACACACACACACACACACACACACACACACACACACACACACACACACACACACACACACACACGCACACACACACACACACACATTCACACACACACACACACATTTTTTCCTCCCTCTCACTCACACACACACACACACACACACACACACACACACACACACACACACACACACACACACACACACACACACACACACACACACACAAACGGGTTATCCAAGTGAGAATCGAACTGCGTCCACAATCACATGCATCACATCAAGTCCGGCACTGATTCGATCTTTCAGTTCTTTCAGTTTCTCCCGGTCGGCAAGGGACCACAGCTGCAGCTTCTGGTAGACAACGCTTTCCTGACGGGTCATCAGCCTAGTGTCCCTCTTTACGAACCAAAACAAATCCGGGGGGGTGTCACCAGCATCAGTCCATTGAAAGCGAAACACGAGATCGTCACTTTCACAAAGTATCGTGTCCGTATGCCGTTTGCTGGTGAAAACTCGACGAAAGTCCTGGTTCCTGCGTGTGTCCCTTAGCCTCCGCTGCAAGGATCTATCAGTCAGTTCAGCCACGTAGTTCTTGACGGCATCGGCACTGGTTCCAACTTCCTGAAGTTTTGCGAGGGGATCGTCACAGTCCGGAGTTTCCGATGTCAACACAGACGCAAGGTCAATGTCACTTTGCAGATCAGCGGGCTTTTCGTTCTCTGTCCCTTTGCGGATTTCACGTGCGCCTTGCAGTGACAGTGTGCTGTTGGCAGAAGGGGGTGTGTCAGTGCGTAACACAGCGCAGCTTGAAGGAGGTGTGGGCACAAATAAACATTGTGAATGTTCCTCTATTATAACATTTTCACTTTCCTCCGTTTCTTCTTGCTTCTGCGCTGTCCTTCTCCTCTCCTCCGCCCTTCTCCTGTCTCTGTCAGTCTGGCTTGGGGGCTTCTTTCTATAGCTGTGAGAGATGGCAGGGGTGCATTGTTGCGCCATGTTGCTGCTGTTAGCTGGGCTGGCTTGCAGTCGTAGCACAACAACTGTGTTGTTGCCACTGCCAGCGATTTTCCAAGATGTGAGTTGATTTTCTTGGAGCAGGGCATCCAATGTAACGTTCAACGTTGTTGGTAGGCCGACAACGGGCATGGTTTTGGATGGAAATGTAATATTTGGTAAACAAATGAACAGCAAAATAATCTTCCTGCCTACCACCAAGGGAGATCACGCCGAGTCCGCGAGAGAGAGAGAGAGAGAGAGAGAGAGAGAGAGAGAGGAGAGAGAGAGAGAGAGAGAGAGAGAGAGAGAGAGAGAGAGAGAGAGAGAGAGAAGGAGCTAAAACGCTTTACTACTCTGTCCAGACTTTGGAAGGTAATGCAGCAAGTCGTAACAGCTATTCTCTAATTATTCTAACATAACACAATATGAATATTGCTGAAAGCTTGTATTATATAGGAAAGTGGAAAAAGAGGTATAAAGTATGTGCGAAAAAAACAATGATTTTTGTTGTTTCAGGGCAGTAACTGGTCTGTCTGGGGACAGGATAGCTCAGTGGTCAGAGCGCTTGCTTTCCCACAGCTGATGTTAAGCAGCATTAAGCGTGCTTACCAAATGGATGGGTGACCGTTTGCGCGCCTTGGCTTTAGTACAGTCCCCCCCAATTCATCCAACTGTAAATGGGTACCTGTCCTCTTTAGAGTCAGGGAAAGTAAAGCAGCGAGGGAGAGAAGGGCGCCGCCCTCAAAATGCTGGCCCCTAAAGAAGCTGAGGTCTCTGACGCCTGGCTCCCCTACGACCATAAAAGTTATGGGACACCTTTACCTTTTCTTGTAACTGGACTTGAACTAGAAGTCACTTTGCTGTGTGTCGTGAGGCAGACAAGCCAACAGCTTTCAGAAAGGAACTTGTACGCATCGTTTTTATCCATTGTGATGCAGCCTGGAACAGTGGAGATGCAACTGATAATTATTTTCTTTGTAGTTATTTGAACAATCTGATACATGTGTATTAATTATTTGAATAAGTATGTCAACTTCTATAGCTCTGATACGCCAGATGAATCTTAAAGTTCCTAGAATACGTTTTTTTTTAAAAACAGAATCAGATGTGTAAGTTTCAGTGCGTGTTTATTTAGGTTTTGTTACACATTAGAGGAAACCTTTTGAAGTGAAACTGGTTGCAAAGCACGTGAATTGAGGTGGTTTTTCCGGCAGTTCTATCTCTCTGCTGCTACCCCCACACCACGCATGTCCATCTTCCCTCTCACAGCCACTGCTCCACTTGTGGTGCATGCTCCCAATGCCAGCAATCCACGGGAGCCATTCATGCTCCCCTCCCTTCCTGATTCCACAAATTAGAAAAGGTCCTGCGCTGCTGATGCGTCCTTCCATTTGACGAGGGTCAGTGTTGCATGCTCCCATTCCAGACACATAGTACAGGCCCCCTATACAGACAGCAGTAGCTTCATCTTGCAGCCACACTGGGTGAAATGCCCACTGTAGAATAGTGGCACCCTGTCTCTACAACGACAGTTCCTATAACTCTGCTGTAAGCAACTTGAATGCAAGTGACCTCATTGCCATGGAGATGGATTCTTGGCTGCAGGGAACTGAACAGCAGTGAAGGAAGGAAGGGTGAAGATGCAGCACAGGAAGTCACAGTTAGCGCAGACACGGAGGAGGAAGTTCAGTGATGCCACATGACTCTTGGACCTGAATTAAATGTCACTGGAATGATCTTAGCGCAGTGCAATTAAGATAAAACAAGTAAGGCCAGACACGGGTCGGTAAAGGAAAACTGTTTTAAATAGTTTTAAGGGTTTTGTTGTTTTAGATATATCATATACCACTTCAGAATCATAAAAATTAGTTTGACAATGTAGTATGACCTTCCGTTTCCATGGAAACGAATTGAAAATGGCCGACAAACAATCTGTTTTTACTTTAACTCACTTTTGCTATGCAATTCTCCCAAAACAAAGTCAATAGCTTGATATGTCATTACTAGAATAGTGTCAAACAATATCTCCACCATCATTTTATTGATAACGGCTTGCGGAATCAGGACTACTTTTTCATCCTTCATACACCAAACCCTGCACTGCACTGTCTTCTCTCAATGTCACTCTGCTAAAGATCGTGATCAATGCACCCATAAAAATGATATGAATGACGAAAAACAATCCTGCAAATGTAACTCAGCTGGCTGTTGGTGACTCGCAGCATCGCAGTTACAAGTGTAACAGTGGTGTTGTTTATCCTGTTCTAGTGCCCTGGTCTCTGCCATGTATCACACGCATTCATATTGAATTCATCCTAGCTGCTGTCCGCACTGGGAGCTTTGTTGTCGCTGCATCCTGGTCATGAAGTTGATTACTGGCTGCAGGCTGAGGGGGGGGGGGGGGGGGGGGGGGGGGGGGGGGGGGGGGGCGAGACAGCTTGTTCTGAACAAACAGAGCGGTGAGGAACAAGGGAGGGATAGAGCAGGGCATGTTACCACATACGCTTTTCAAGACAATTTGAAAAAAACATCTGTCGTTTCACCCCCTAACAAAAAAAGACAAGCCCCCCCCCCCCCCCAACAAAACAAAAAGCAATAAACAAACAAAAACCCCAAACAAACCCAAACCTCCTCAGACTAAACGAAATAATAAATATTTTTTGCATTCTGCAGAAAGAAAATTGATTGAGATTACAACCACTAGTTTGCTTGTTTCTGTTAGGTAATTAACTAAACAACGTGGTTATCGTCCCTGTCATGTTCACGACCTGTCACGGATGCTGGCTTAGCACTCTGTCCCTCGTGTGGCAAGTCAGGGACGGTCTGTAACTGTGTCTCTTTTGATTATCTGATTTAACACTATCTGATTTAACACATTAGAATTTGTATTTACAATTTTGGATAGAGTTAAGGGAGAAAATATTTCATCCAAGTAAAAGGTCACAGTGTCTCCATGTCTGAATTGTCAGAAACGTAATTAGAAATATGAACGTAGTACTAACAATTCAAAAGCCTTTACACACACACACACACACGCGCGCGCGCGCGCATACACACACACAAAAACACACAGATATACGTTATACATATATATAATATATATATATATGTATATATATATATATATATATATATATATATATATATATATATATATATATACGTATATATATTATATATATGTATAACGTGTTTTGAATATATATATATATATATATATATATATATATATATATATATATATATATATATATATATATATATATATTCAAATACGCGTGCGCCCCCGCGCGCGCACGAGAGCATGTATGTGTGTGTTTGTTCCTAAAGTCGATTGGTCAGGAATACTTAGAATTAAGTGTTGCTGCATCATTGAATAAAATCTCTCTCTCTCTCTCTCTCTCTCTCTCTCTCTCTTTCTCTCTGTCTGTCTGTCTGTCTGTCTGTCTGTCTGTCTCTCTCTCTCTCTCTCTCTCTCTCTCTCTCTCTCTCTCTCTCTCTCTCTGTGCTATAATTTTCTTTTACTCATTAATCTCCTTTGTAATTCTTTCCTCCACAATGCACAAACTCTGTGTCTTGCCTTGGTGGTGTCCTGTTGAGGAGTACTGCAGTTTCAGCAGTTTGGTGCTGTGTGACAAGGCATTGATGAGGCCATTAGGGCCAATCGACCCCCACCCACAGTGTAAAGGAACTGGGCAATGGAAGGCAAGAGAACAAGGCAGGGGAGGGGGTGGAAGACAGGAGGAAACAGGGGATGGAGTGTTCCTGAGAAGTGGGGGAGGAAGGGGATCAGGGGGAGGTCTAAGGGGTGTGTGGGGGGGGGGGAGGGGGAAGAGAATTCTTATTCTGGGCATTGAAGAAAGAGACACAGCGCAGACATTAGGTTATTCTACAAAACAATTATTCAACACCATAATTGACCTAATTGGTGATGCGATTGCTCTTCATGGGAGGATAACAGGGGTTTTGACTTGACTTGACTTGACAGCTTGCTACTGCACGTAAATAGGCAACTTGTCACTAGCTACTGGTTGACTAGCTCATTCGAAAGCCAGTGATAAATACAGTTTGTGCTTATTTTAATGAATTCCTCAGATGACTGAAGAAGTATTAATTGAAAAACTGATTAGTTATTATAGGTCATGTGTGTGTGTGTACGTGCGTGCGTGCGCGCGCGTGTGTGTGTGTGTGTGTGTGTGTGTGTGTGTGTGTGCGTGCGCGCGCACGCGCGCGCACGTGTGTATTCGTGTGTTTGTATTTGTGTATGTGTGTTTGTGTGTGTGTGTGGTTTGTGTGCATGTATGCATGTATGTGCGTGCGTGTGTGTATGTATGTATGTGTGTATGTGTGTATGCATATGTGTGTGCATGAATGCGATCGCATGAACGTGCGTGCAAGGTGGGAAGAAAAAAAAGCAAATACGATGAATAGGAAAAAAGTAACAAGTGAGTCATTGAGGCGGATAGAGAAAGAGATTGGTGGACAATGGACTCACATCCAAATAAAAAGAGATGGGTGGATAACATTACTGATTGGACATAACAGTTTTAGAGGCTCCAGTGATTGACAAACCATCGCCAGAAATAAATGCAGCTGATGGTTTCATCGGTGCAGTGTCCCCAGAAACACTCCCAGCTAAGGCAGTGTGGTCTAGTGTGCAGTGTTCTGTCTCCAGTGATGTGGCAAAAAGTTAGGGGGGGTTTTTATCATGAAGCAGAAAAATCATATCAACAACTAAAAAGTTCAGTAATGAGGTGTGTGTGTGTGAGTGTGTGTGTGTGTGTGTGTGTGTGTGCGTGTGTGCATGCGTGTGTGCGTGCGTGTGTGTGTGTATGTGAGTGTGCATGCGTGCGTGAATTCGCGCGCCCATGTGTGCGTATTGTGTGTGTATTTTGTGTGTGTGTTTGCGCGCGCGCGCACGCGCGCGCGTGTGTTGTGTGTGTGTGTGTGTGTGTGTGTGTGTGTGTGTGTGTGTGTGTGTGTTGTGTGTAGGTGTGTGTGTGTGTTTCCCTGCACTCTCTGCACTAAAGTACATGATTCAATGAAGTATGAATTATTTGAGAAAAAAAGCTTTGTAGAATGTGGCCACGTATATAAAACAACACAAATTTTCCAAGCACAGACAAACTGAATAGTTTCAGCTGTACTGTGTAAAGAGTGTACTGATCCTGTACAGCTGTGTAAGCAGTGTACTGACCCTGTACAGCTGTGTAAGCAGTGTACTGATCCTGTACAGCTGTGTAAGCAGTGTACTGATCCTGTACAGCTGTGTAAGCAGTGTACTGATCCCTGTACAGCTGTGTAAGCAGTGCACTGATCCTGTACAGCTGTGTAAGCAGTGTACTGATCCTGTACAGCTGTGTAAGCAGTGTGCTGCTACCTGTACAGCTGTGTAAGCAGTGCACTGATCCTGTACAGCTGTGTAAGCAGTGTACTGATCCCTGTACAGCTGTGTAAGCAGTGTACTGATCCTGTACAGCTGTGTAAGCAGTGTACTGATCCTGTACAGCTGTGTAAGCAGTGTACTGACCCCTGTACAGCTGTGTAAGCAGTGTACTGATCCTGTACAGCTGTGTAAGCAGTGTACTGATCCTGCACAGCTGTGTAAGCAGTGTACTGATCCCTGTACAGCTGTGTAAGCAGTGTACTGATGCCTGTACAGCTGTGTAAGCAGTGTACTGATCCCTGTACAGCTGTGTAAGCAGTGTACTGATGCCTGTACAGCTGTGTAAGCAGTGTACTGATCCTGTACAGCTGTGTAAGCAGTGTACTGATCCCTGTACAGCTGTGTAAGCAGTGTACTGATCCCTGTACAGCTGTGTAAGCAGTGTACTGATCCTGTACAGTGTGTTAAGCAGTGTACTGATCCTGTACAGCTGTGTAAGCAGTGTACTGATCCTGTACAGCTGTGTAAGCAGTGTACTGATCCCTGTACAGCTGTGTAAGCAGTGTACTGATCCTGTACAGCTGTGTAAGCAGTGTACTGATCCTGTACAGCTGTGTAAGCAGTGTACTGACCCTGTATAGTGTGTAAGCAGTGTATGACCCTGTACAGCTGTGTAGCAGTGTACTGAGCCTGTACAGCTGTGTAAGCAGTGTACTGATCCTGTACAGCTGTGTAAGCAGTGTACTGACCCTGTACAGC
>CM060318.1:86951479-86963979 GCA_030674155.1 Stramonita haemastoma | reverse complement strand
TGTGTGTGTGTGTGTGTGTGTGTGTGTGTGTGTGTGTGTGTGTGTTTTGTGTGTGTGAGTGTGTGTGTGAGTGAGTGTGTGTGTGGTGCGCGCGTGTGTTGTTGTGCGCCGTGTGTGGTTGTTGGTCTGCGTGTGTCTGTGGTGTGTGTGTGTGTGTGTGTGTGTGCGGGGGTGATGGTGGTGTGAAGATCACACCCTGTAGATTCAGAGATACCCAGTAAGTGTGAGGGATTAATCAATAGAGGACTGGAGTTGGAACAAAATAAGGATGTGGGTAGTCAAGTGTGTGATGTATGTGTGTGTGTGTGAGAGAGAGAGAGTGTAGATGTGAGGTGAAAAAGAGACAGAGATAGATTGGGCAGAGAGACAGAGAGACTGAAACAGAGACAGAAACACAGAGACAGACAGAGACAGAACAGACAAGTAGGCAGACAGACAGACATACAGAAAACAGAGATACAGACAGAGAGCTAAGAGAGACAGTCAGAGAAATGACACTCTATTTTACACACGCATTGTGACATATCCTAAGGGTCAACAACCCCCACAAGACTGATGGAGGTGTGTTCCACAACCTGACCTGCCTGTATTCACAGCACAGTCCTTCAGCCATGGCCCCTCTGCCTGCTGATGTTTCTCCCATGAACCGCTTGGTCATGGACAAAGCTCTGGTAACAACAAAAGTGGCGGTTAGGGGAAGAAAAAAACCGTGGTAAGTGTCAATTTAAAAGAGCAAAATGAACTTGACAACCCTTCTCCTTTGGAGCGGGCCTAGTTTGTTCCCCAGTGTGCATTTGTTACATTTGGGACGTGATAGCCTGGTGATCAGAGTGATGCCTTTGTGATCTGCTGACCCCGGGTTCAAATCTCGTCCAAGAGGCCTTTTCCTCTGGAGTTAACATCGGTGCCCACTCCATTCCCCCAAAAGCCCTTCTAATGAGACTATACACCGATGTGCGACTGAACGCAGAACATCTTGCGCACTTGTTAAAATGGCTTCCGCTTTTCGGAAGAGAAGGCCATTATGTGTATGCGGGAACTGATAACAAAATTGACAAAACTGAATGCACACGGGACTAAATGTAAAAAACAATAACAACACATAAGTGCTTATTATCCTCAAAACAAAAGAATGAATAAGATAAAATAAATGTGCCATTCCTTTTGTTTTTAGTTTACTGTTGGCCTTTACTGCATTTATGTGTTGAAGTTTTATCAGAAGAAAAGATACAAAATCTCAGTGCTCTAAGTGCAAAATTGTGTCTGTCCAAATTTCTTTCTCTTCGTGTCTTTCTTCCTCTCTTCTAGGTCTGTCTTTTCTGTGTCTTTTGATGCCTCTCTCTTTGTAGCATCTGCACGCGTGCATGCATGCGCATATACTGTTTGTGTGTTTTTGTTTATGTAATTTTTATGTGTATGTGTGTGTGTATGTGTATGTATGTTGTTGTGTATGTGTTTGTGAGTGTGTGTGTGCGTGTGTGTGTGTGTGTGTGTGTGTGAGAGAGAGAGAGAGGAGAGAGAGAGAGAGAGAGAGGAGAGAGAGAGAGAGAGAGAGAGAGAGAGAGAGAGAGAGAGAGAGAGAGAGAGAGAGAGAGAGGGGTTTATAACATGTGTGTGTGTTATTCTGTCTGGTGCTTTTATACAAGCTCTCCCTATAATCCACATTTAAAAAGAATTGAGATTCATTTCCTCCACATCTAACAACACATGTGCTTACTTCTTGTTTGGCTATTTCAAAATCTTATTCTTTAATATGATGAATAAGCCTAGTAGCCTAAGTGACTCTTTTTTTTTCTCGTTACCACTAGTATTTAACCACAGGCAGGCAGCGTCACTGTCTAGATGATTTAAGTAAACACCATTTCCCAACTTACTCCGCCTGCATCAGTACTCATTAATTTTGTCTGGCAATGTTTGCATTAGGCCAAGTCATTCATCTGAGGTGCTTACATGTATTACAACTATATTCTCAGCGGCTTTCTGGCTCTCTTCTGAGCATAACTAGAAAGAGTTTCTAGTTGTGTGTCTACATCTTTTCAGAAACTCAGTGATTTCACGTTGGATGATGATTTTTCTTTTCCGCTTCTTTTTGTTTGTTGCGGTTTGACAGTAGTTCAAGTGGCCCCACAGACTTGCTGTAATGACGCTGTCTACTGCTGTTTAACTGTATAGCTGTCTGTTATGGGGTCTACACATGGGTAACCTTAACCAATGCTGTTGTCTATCCCTGGACAGTATGGCCTTCCTAGGGGATCAAATCCATTCAAGGGGCTTTCCCCCTGAAGTTAACATCAGTGCCGACTCCGCAAAAGTCCTTCTAATGAGACTATAAACAGAGGCCCGTTGTGTCAACGCACGCATAACATCTTGCGCACACGTTAAATCCTGTCCTGCTTTTCGAAAGAATAGGCTATTGTCTACCAGTGGGACCGGATGGCAAAATGTACAAAAATGCACGCACGGGGACTGGAAGTAAAAAAGTGCATGAGTGCACACACACACAAACGCACACACACACATACACGCACACACACACCACACACACACACACAAACCATTTATACACCAAGGTAATGTGTGTCTTTATACATTAAAGAGAAAATATTCCATTAATTTTCGATTCTCTTCCCTAACTGATGTCTGCCCCTCACTGACTGAGGGCAGTCCGAAGTACAGTTGTCCCAGACCACACTGTCCCTCTGCTGTTTGTCCTGACGGTCAGTAATCTCTCTGTCTGTCTGTGTGTCTGTGTGTCTGTCTGTCTGTCTCTCTAAAATGGCCTAGGCCCCTACTACAGCTTTCTGAGTTCAAAGTCATAGAAAGGGTGAGGAAGTTTGTGTTTATGTATGATACGATTGTGTGTGTGTGTGTTGTGTGTGTGTGTGTGTGTGTGTGTGTGTGTGTGTGTGTGTGGTGTGTGTGTGTGTGTGTGCGCATGTGTGTGTGCGCGCGCATGTGTGTGTCTTCATTAATTCAATGTTTTTCTTTATTTTATTATGTTATTTCTAGGACAATGGAATAGGCACTTCTGTGCTTTTTATGCAGTTTTGTCAATTTTGTCATCCACTCCTACTGGCACACAATGACCTACTCTTCCGAAAAGCAGAACGGGTTTTAACGTGTGTGCAAGATGTTCTGCGTGCATTGGCACACGGGACCTTGGTTTGTAGCCTCATCTGAACCTATTAGGTTTCTGTCAGTGCCTGCTTTGATTGTAGACACCACCACCCCTCCCTAAAAATCATTTTTACTAGATTTTCTGTGTAGCTTTTCAGGATCAAAGCTGCTGATACAGAGTGCCTTGAACTAACAATGGACTGTTTAAACTGTACTTCAGTCAGTGAAGACAACTCTGTGAGGCAAATAGGAATGTGTGTCCTTACTAGTAAGAAACAGCTTCTATTTTAGTGATGAATAAGAAAAGCTATTAACATCGACGTTATACATGGATAATAAATACCCTAAGGGCTCAGACAGAAAATCTAACACATCTTTAGCCTTCACTTTTCTTCTTGAACAACAGTGCCCGCGGGTAGAGTGCCACATCCTGACATCAATTAGCTAAGTTAAGAAGAGAAAAGATTAAAGAGGGAAAAAATGTATGATGAAATATCAAACTATTGGCTTGTATTGGTATGAAGTTGTTGTGATTCAAAACTTCAGACAAGGAGAAGAAATGGTAGCCTAGAAACAGTGGACACTGGTGTTGTGGTGTGTGGGTACCCCTCCCCCCCCCCCCCCCCTCAGGCAGAGGGAGAAGTGTTGGAGCAGCTGTCTGGCTTTGTATTGATCAGACACCAGATAGGGAGAAGGGGGAGGGGGGAGCCTGCAGACACCATGGGGGATCGATGTCATGTTTGCCTTTTGGTACTATGTGTGACTGGTGCCATTCACTCCCTCCTTCCCCCCTCTTTCTCTGTCTCTCTCACTCTACCCCCCTCCGCTCTCTCTCTACCTTCCCTTCCTATCTCTCTCTCTGTCTCTCTCTCTCTCTCTCTCTCTTTACCTCTCCTTCCTCTCTCTGTCTCTCTTTCTCTGTCTCTGCCTGTCTGTCTCTGCCTGTCTGTCTCTGTCTGTCTCTATGTCTCTGCCTGTCTGTCTATCTTTCTCCCCCTTTCTCTCTCTCTCTCCCCCCCCCCCCCCCCCTCCTCTCTCTCTCTCTCTCTCTCTCTCTCTCTCTCTCTCTCTCTCTCTCTCTCTCTCTCTCTCTCTCTCTCTCTCTCTCTCTCTCTCTCTCTCTCTCTCTCTCTTTCTCCTCGCTTACTGTCTAGGAACAATTTTGGAATGTTTCATGTGCGATATCGTGTTTACCGATGCAAATAGACACTTTCTGGTGGAGTGCTCACCACCTATATTCCTCCTCCCAATACTCCCCTCCGACCCCCAACATGCCCCGACTAAATACTTTCAAAGGCAGTGTGTCAAACAGCAGTAAACTGTCGATGCTGGGAATTAAGCATACGTGTGGAACAGCCCTAGTGAAGGGAACCATTCTCAGGCCAAATCAATGACTGAACCCCATGTTTGCTTGTGACATGCAGGACTTACTAGCGAATCAGTCACTTGCAACAAGTCACGCAGCCCAGTCACCTGGATATACTATGCGTGCTTCATAAGTCTGCTCAGCTTGGAAACTTTGTGTAAAGTAGACTGGTTAGTTGGTATGTTTTCTGGCATCGAACTACAGTTTGGCGCGTGTTCTGTAGACTGTGATAGCCAGGAATCAATTTTCCACACACACGTCAGCTAAGGCAACCACAGAAATCCATACACAGACAAAAGCGACTTTTGCCTGTGAAAGTAGAAATCACCGCATAAACTATTATTTTTCAAGTGAGTATTAGTATAACATGAAACTGTGTATCTATTTGCGAAAGAAAAAGCCAAAATGTTTTTCTCATTCAGTTTGACCTGTCGTAAAAGCTGGTACAAAACAGTGAAGAAAGCTGTAAAGCAGTTAGCAAAATGTCATCATATACAGTTCAGTTTATCCGCGGTATCTACCCACAATCTGATAAACAGGCTGCTGATGTTGCGGACCTCAGACAGACAGCGTTGTGTTGTGTCTGTCTTTTCTTCAGGATCAGCAGCAGCAGCACATTATCTTGTTCTTTGTGTAGAGGGGACCGTCATATCTGACTACAGGAGAAAAGTGAGAGAACCACACACACACACACACACACACACACACACACACACACACACACACACACACACACACACACACACGACGCCCGCCCGCACGCACACACACACACAAACACACACACAAACACACACACGCACAAACACACACTCACACACACACACACACACAAACACACACAAACACGCAAACACACACACACAAACACACAAACACACAAACACACACACACAAACACACAAACACACACACACAAACACACAAACACACACACACACACACACACAAACACACACACACACACACAAACACACACGTATACACACACTTTCCCCCTGGAATTAGAATCAGTGCCATCTCCACTCCCCCCCAAAAGTCCTCCAGATGAGACTATAAACCGAGGTCCCATGTGCAAATGCACGCAGAGCACCTTGCGTATACGTTAAAACACGTTCCGCTTTTCGGAAGAGTAGGCCATTGAGTGGTGATGGGAACAGATGACAAAATTTACAAAACTGCAGACACACAGGGAATGGATATAAAAAAAATACACGAGTGCTTATTCCATTATACTCGAAATAAAAGAATAACAACAATAAAAAGAAAGCTATTCAACCTAGCTACTGGAGTGAAATGGCCAAAGCAAAAGAACCCAAAGCAAAAGTAAACAAAGCAGAAAGAACACAAAGTAGATGATCACAAAGCAAAAGATAAAAAAAGAACACAAAGCAAAAGAACACAAAGCAGCAAGAACACAAAGCAAAAGGTCACAAAGCAAAAGAACACAAAGCAGAGAGAACAAAGGTTTGGAGACAGGTGGCGTTAATGTCCAAGTTTCATCCTTTTAAAAAACCCTCATAAGTTGTCAGTTAGCAATGGACATAGAATAAGAAACAAGCATGATTTGTGGTCTCTCCCATGAGCAAATTAGTTTTTCTCTGTGGCTATTATTAATATTTTATTTTCATTGATGAAGACAGCTGTGCATTTATTGCCATTTACACTGCCTTGTTTTCCCTAGTCCAGCGAAATGACACCAGTTTTTAGCATAAACAACACGTCAGTGTGTTTCCACATAACTGATATTGTTTTTGTTCAACCTTGCTTTTATAATGCAAATCGTTCCAATATAAACCGCAACGAATATATGAATGAATATGAACTTCTGTTTTTAGATAAACAGGGTTTTCTGTTGAAGAGCCCAGTAAATGACTTCTAACACAGGGGTGTATCTATTCTTTTTCTTTTTCGAGGATAATGGTATAAGCACTCATGTGCTTTTTTACGTTAGTCCCCGTGTGTATGCAGTTTTGTAGATTTTGTCATCCGTTCCCACCGGCACACAATGGCCTACTCTTACAAAAAGTGGAACGGGTTTTCACGAGTTCGTAAGATGTATCTGCGTGCGTTCGCACACGGGACCTCGGTTTATAGTCTCACCCGCCGTCAATCATACCTTAGTTAACAATTCGCAAAGCCGAGAATTGTGGATGTCTGTTTGTTCCCCTGCCCCCACCACACATACGCACACACTTACACACTTACACTTCTGCCGATCTTTCCTGTTCAACCTGTCTTGTTTGGTTAATTATTAGATACGGAAATCTAGAGACAAAAGCTGCCTTTTTCTTTTAAAGTAAAGAAAAAGAACAGAGAATGGTCGGTGGCAAGAGATAAAAAGACCGGCAGACTAGATGATTTCATGACAAAACAGGTCACATCTTTATCAGATGCACGAATGGGCAGTGGAAGCTTCTGCTGGTAGGCTATCAATTGCAGATGTACCTAATTACACAGAGAAAGCCTGTGTCCACTTCCTCTGCCCTGAATCTACAAGATGACTGCTGTGTTGTGATCAAAGTTATCTCAGTTTTAGCGAGATCAATGCAAAGCTAGGCCCTGAGCAAGGGGCACTGTGATACTGAACGCTATCTCCACTTGGTGCGTGACATCAGCCCATAAATGAGAAAATAAACAAGTCTACAGGACACATGTGCACGTGGACAGTTACTTGATGTGTTTGCAAGTTAGTTATCTTCCTACAAAATAGAGCCTACTGTATATAATAGCAGTAGGGCAATGACAAACACAGATGCACACACACACAAACACAACACACAGACACAGACACACACAGACACACAAACACACACACACACATAAAACACACACACACACATAATAAACACACGCGCCCGCGCACACACGCACGTACGCACAAACACACACAAACGCACACACTCACAGAGTCATGGGTGTACTGGATTTCATTTCTAATAGACGCGGCGGTCGCCATCACACAACAGAGACGGCGTGGGCCACACAGGAAGCAGGGAGAAGGCACAGAGCCTCTGTTTGCTGACACACAGCTACAACAGAGGTGTTCTACAAACCCCAGCTATTCCCCTGTCAGTTTGAACACGTCCCAGAGATGGGCTTGTCATATGAACATAAAGCTTTCCCCCCATACTTCGATGTCAGTTCTTGCACTACAATACGCACCGTACTGTTGGTGTCTAGAAGGAAAACCTATGGTGACCTATGACAGAATTAATCCCTAACACCCATCAAACCACGTGGCGGTATCTTCACCCACTGCACAATGTCAACAACATAAAACATATAAGGAAGGAAAGCACATCAACGTACACAGCCAAAAACACCAAGTCCAATCGCTCACGCCACTGCTCTCTGGCCAGTTTAGGTCTTGAAAAGTGTGGCCAACTCCTTATTTGGAAGGGGTAATTACAGCTTTCCTTCCTCCCAATAGGGTTGGCGTCTAGCCTTGGAAATAATGAGCATGGCCCAAAACACCACTGCACAGTGTCTGGTGCACAGGCCATCAGCATCGCACCCGTAATTAATAAAAACACAAAAGCAAATCCTTGCAGCCAGATTGTCTGGAGGGAGAAGCAAACGCTATTACAGAAAGAAAAAAACACTGAAATAATTCAGTAAATGGCTCTAGAAAAGGGTCTGGGATTTCGTCTGAATCCATTCCAAGTTTGTGAACTGCACTGGTTGAAGGAAAAGGAAAATCGATGGCCATCTGTGTGGTCAAAATCAGTGTTGGCCAAAATGACCAAAGTTTCTTCTATGCTTTGTCTGCAACATTTCATGATTCCCGTTTTAGCTTGTTTTGTTTATGTACAATTATGCTCGTTATTCAATTATTTATGTACTCTATTATCTTTTGACTTATCTGGTTATTAGTATCTTATTTGTTTATTTGTTTGTCCATGTATTTATTTATTTAACTATCTATTCATTCCTGCTATATATACAAGAATCTGGGATTGCTTTTAAACTACGTTTCCAATGATTACCAGAAAAGGATAATAGGTGAGGTGAGATCACATTGACTTTCTTTCTTTGTGTGTGTGTGTGTGTGTGTGTGTGTGTGTGTGTGTGTGTGTGTGTGTGTGTGTGTGTGTGTGTTGTGTATGTGTGTGTTATTATTTTGTTTTTGTTGTTTTTTGTCCCGTGCCAAACTAGTTTTGTGTCTATTTTTTGTTATCTCTCTTTCTACGTCGATGTCTAGCTCCACTGCTGGAATGGACCCTGATGTTCTCTGAAGTGCAGGGCCACCATCCTCATGCCTTTTGTTCACAGAGCCGATGATTGGTTGTCGACGGCTTGTTATTTCCCTGTGTGCTCACGGATGGACGGTTTAATCAATCGACCGATCACTATTGACATTGAGCATTGGGTGTCTGCATCCCATTGGGAGAAATGAAAAGTTAGACGTGAGCAAACAAAACCTGCGTTATGCTCTGTGTGTGGAGACCGGTTAATTATTGCCCTGTCTCTCGTCCATATTCATTTCATACGTACGTGATCCTACAAACAGGTCTAGGAATTATAGATCACCCTAGATTCCCATGTTGTGTGCTGTGTTTACTTTGCTGATGGGCACTTTGAGAAATGGATGAAGGCAGACACGGTGCTTGTGTGTGATCGAATAACAGTGACTGATCACAAAACAGCCCAGTGCAGTAGAGACAGGTAGATGCTGCATTTCTGCAAGCTCTTTAACTTAAAATCTTCCAATCTACAAATTATCCGTCGACTGATTTGTATGCATAGAAAGAACATTACCAAAAATGACATCCATGTTCTGTCTTCGCTAATTACCCTTGCACGGTAAAAATCAGCGAATTAATTAAAATGTGAAGGACGGTGATTGCAATCCCACAGGTGAATTGTCCCCCTTGCTGTGCTGAAGAGGTGGGGATGGTCTGGACACAGACCTGACCATTGGTCATCACCAGCTGTTCCTGCCACACCTCCTGGCTCTTGGGGATATGAACAATGTGTGTTTGTGTGTGTGTGTGTGTGTGTGTGTGTGTGTGTGTGTGTGTGTGTGTGTGTGTGTGTGTTATGTGCGTGCGTGCTGGCACACCCAGGTGAGAGAAGAGATGACATAAGTTGCACTAATCTGTGCGATAAAGAAAGAAAAAGGCTGAGAGACTGGCTGTTCAACTCTCATTCTAAAATTCTCCTTACACAAACACACACACGCACACACACACACACACACACACACACACACACACACACACACACACACACACACACACACACAAACACACACACAAACACACACACACACACACGCACACACACACACACACACAACAACAAATACACACACATAACATACATTCACCCAACCACACACCCTTACACCCGACCACACATCCTCCCCTCCCCCTTCCACACACACACGTGTGTGGACTTTGAATTATACACGAGAGAGAGAGGAGAGAGAGAGAGAGAGAGAGAGGAGAGAGAGAGAGAGAGAGAGAGAGAGAGAGAGAGAGAGAGAGAGAGAGAGAGAGGAGAGAGAGAGAGAGAGAGAGAGGATAGGTGACTAATGCCAAATAAAAAACAAAACACCCATTCACTAAGCGACGTCAATGTACACAGCAATAGTAACGAAGCAGTCTAACACCATTGACATGGCAACTAAGGCACTGTCTCATTTATTCAAAGACACAGCTAAAAAGAACTGAAGTATTATTGCCTTGTTAATGCCGCATCTCTCCATGCTAACAGCCCAGGTCAACTACAGGAGAGCATGTAAACTGTGCTACATGCACTACCGCTTTTGTAATGAGTAGGCCATTGTGTGCCGGTGGGGACAGATGATAAGATTTACAAAATTACATACAAAAGGGGACTGGGTGTAAAAAAGCACATGAGTACTTATTCCATTATCCTCGATTTAACAGAATAAATCAAAATAAACAAAATAAGATAACCAACGAGTGCTCAGCATTTTCTTTCTCTTTTGACTGTACTGGTTTTCCGTTTTTTTTGCTTGTTTGGTACGTTTGTACCTATTTGTTTTTTTGGGTTTTATTTTGTCTGTCATTCTCTTTAACGTGCTGGACTAATGGCTGCAATCGTCTGTGCTGGAGCGTAGAGAATAGGTAAATGCATTATCAGTCAATGAACATGTCTATGTTGTCTCATCCATGGGGTAGACTATAACTTACTAACGTATTTTCTTCTGTCGCCGATCTTGAAATCTTTGAAAAAAGCAGAACAGAGAGAGAAATGGGGGGAACTGTTTGTCAAGTCATCAGGGGTGCCCCCACGGTCACCAGACTAAGGGATAGATAGATAGATAGATAGATAGATAGATAGATAGATAGATAGATAGATAGACAGACAGACAGACAGACAGACAGACAGATAGATAGATAGATAGATAGATAGATAGATAGATAGATAGATAGATAGATAGATAGATAGATAGATAGATAGATAGATAGATAGATAGATAGACAGACAGATAGATAGACAGATCTTGAATTCTCGGCACTGTCCAGTAAAATCAAATTCTTTTATTTTCATGATGATGAATAAGCACTGATGAGCTATTTTACACCAGTCCCCGCCCTAATGAGGGATGAGATCAAGATAAAAAATCCTTTAAGTAAACAACAATAATAAACAATAAACAATCAAATACCTAAAACTACAGACAACGACCAGCAGTAAGCAAAAGACAAGAAACGAGGACAGAAAGACTATAATGACATAATAAAAAATGTACACACTCAGAGAAATAAAATAAGAAATAAATAATTAAAGATGATTGTGATAAAACAAGACGCTAATAATAAAGTAGGAAACAAGAAAACATAACGAATTAAGTAACAGGAAGCATTATTCCACCACCATCCATCACTAAAATAACTCATATAAATCAAAATATTCTGATAAAACGGAGGAAGAAATTTAACCAATATCCACATTCATTTTATGGGGGAAAAGAAGCACTACCAATAGCAAATTACATTAATTAACAACCATGTCCTGAATTGTACGTCCATTGAGGCCCATAACTCTTTCCCTTCAAGGGGAAGGAGTAAAAATAATGTAGGAGTCAGGTGCCATTAAAGAACCCATTCCTGAAAAAAAACACGTTTGGTTTGCATGAAAACACTTTCGACCTACAGCATTTAGGGTATGGACCCATATGGCATAGTAGACCAACTGGAGTGAGTTGTCCTACTGATTTTGCTTTCCATTTGTTTGTTTGGTGCGTATTTTTAAGCTCTGATCTGTTGTTGTTAATCCTCTTCTTAGCCGGAAGCTCAGAAAGCAACTACTGTTGTATGTGGTCTGCGCAAAAATGTGTTACGCTGGCGTTACCCCCCTGACTAGTCCAGATTTATTCTACATTCCTTGTTTAACACTAAGCCTGTTTATCGTAAGACAACAGTTCCAGGTCTGCTAAAGGCAGGTATAAAGAGCTGTATTTTAAACCATGTAGAGGGGTGGGGGGAGGGCGGCAAGATTGAGAATATAGACAAAGGTCTAGTGTGCAAACACACGCAGAACATCTTTCATATCCGTTTAAAACCGTTCTGTCCAGTCTTTTGGAGGAGTAGGCCATTACGTGCCGGTAGAAACAGATAAATTTAAAAAAAAAACACTACATGCACACTGAAATCATGTTTAGTTATCATCCCTAAAGTGTGAATGCGGCTACCTTAGGGAGGCAAAAACGGTCTTATTCGCACAATATCGTCATTGGTGAAGCTCAAAGCTTTATTCAAGGAGCAAAAAAAAAGAGTAAAAAACCTGACTATAGAGCAGGATGGGAGTAGCTGAGTGGTCAGAGCATTGAACTTACTGTTGGGGAAATTTCCGAGACCAGTTCTTCCTTTGTTTGTTTGCTTGTTTGTTTGTTTGTTGGTTTGTTTGTTTGTTTGTTTGTTTGTTTGCTTTTTGTTTCTTTCTTTCTTTCCTCTTTCTTTCTTTCTTTCTTTCTTTCTTTTTTTTCTTTCTTTCTTCTTCTCTCTCTTATCTCTATTTTTTCATTTATAAATAATAGTTT
>CM060318.1:86931479-86946479 GCA_030674155.1 Stramonita haemastoma | reverse complement strand
AATCCAAGGCAGTTGGACATTTCTGTTTAATATCTATTGTAAAAAGCAGTAAGAAAGTATTTTAACAGTGTCAGAATCATCATCTTGCTAATTGAAATTCACTTTTAAATTTGCATTTGCCATACACACACTCAACCGTGATCACATTCACCCATCACAGAGAGAGAGACAGAGACAGAGACAGAGAGACAGAGTGAGAGGCAGAGAGAGGAAGAACACCAGACAACACCGAGGTCAGAGTTCATTTCATTATCTGGAGAAAAATTGGAAACACAAAAGCCCTTTAGAAAAATAAACTGAAACAAAGTGAAAAACTGTGACAGAGATAATCAAAGAGAAAACAAAAGGGGGTGAGAAAAGCAAGCCCTGAGGAGAGATACTGTCAAATCCATTTTGCTCTTTCAAATTAATGCTCCTCTACTTTTTTCCCTGGCCCCTTTCCGCCATTTTTGCCTTAATCAAGTTTACTCCATAAACAAACGGCTGAGGGGAGAAACATCAGCAGCAGAGGGACATGGCTGAAGGACTGTGTCTTTGTAACACAGGAGGGTCAGTGTTTGGAACACATCTCCATCAGTCTCACCATGAAGGACCATTGGGAGCATGGTGTTCTTCTCCAATTCTATGTCCATCTGTGTCTGTATCCGTTTCCCTTTGACTGTTTCTCTGTGTGTCTGTCTCTCTGTCTCTCTCTTGCTCTCTCTCTTTTGCGCATTTGCATAGGTGCATGCATTTGTGTCGTGCGTTGCGTGCTGTGTGCGTGTTGTGTATGTGTGTATGTCTGTGGTGTGTGTGTGGCGTGATGTGTGTGTATAGATGTAAAGGGCACGTATTTTTATTATTGGGATTTATACACACTTAATAGTACAGCAATTACTTCGGAAACGGGTGCCCCCGGGAGAGATCGCAAATCATCCTTTTTTCCCCTCATTTTAAACTGCCCTTTCGCTGGTTTAAAAAATTTACCCGTCCTACGGCACACGAGGCTGCTCAAGGAATGGGTTTTAAGTGTGGAAATTCTCGTCTCGAACGGGCCGGTTTTATTTCTCCAATCCTATACATCAGTTCGATTTTTCCCTTGAAGAAGGGCGTCTGTTCACCGCTCCTTTCTTCGCAGCAAAGTCTTATCTGCCACCGTCTTCCTTGGTGTTTGGGTGTTGGTGGTGTGTGTGTGTGTGTATAAAGGCCACGGTGGATGATGTTCTTTATGTGGGGGAGGTGGAACAATAATACAGTATACTAGGATTGAAATATTTTAATCTTATTTCTTACACACACTTTTTCATTTCCAGATTAAAAAAAAAACACATCCAAACATCAGCAGTGCAAAAGCCAGTAATAAACTCACCGGGTGAAATCACAGCACTCATGCGCACTCCAGCACTGGCATCGCATACACACACTCGCACAACGCCCGAACACACATGGTGGACACATTAGCCCACACATTTTCATGACGTAGAATAAATTGTTATAACACTTGTGTGATAAAACAAATAGCAATAAATTTGATACTCCATTCTATTAATACATTGAACCCAGTTAGCACTATCCCTACGTAAAGGGAGAGAACCCCTCTTTCCCTGTACAAGTGCATTGTGCTCATGTGTATGCTTCTGTTGCCCATTATGAGGGTGTTACATAGGAAAGAGAGATGAGAGATGGTTGGTTACCCAATGGTGGGCATCCCGTAGGGAAAACGTTTCTAAAAAGTAGTATTTCCTATGTTTTAAAATGTTCCATCCTTATTCCATCTGAGTGTGTATCTCCTGTGCCACCATCCCGTATATATGTCTTTACTCCGCGCTCTCTTATGACGTCATGAATCGATCAGAGATCCAAGCTTTCAAAAGAAAAAGATCCCCCACCTCAATGCCTTTCAACACCAAACCATTAGTTTTCCAGATATGAAACAAAGTTCATTACGACAACGGAACAATAATTCAGAGCCTGCACTTGTTGTTATTCAGTAGTATTAAATCAAAAGGGAAGTACTTTATCTCTTACAGGTAAATGTAAAAGGTAAAGGTGTCCCTTGACCTATGTGGTCGTAGGTGAGCGAGGCGTCAGAGACCTCAGCTTCTCTAGGGGCCAGCATATTGAAGGCGGCACCCATCTCCTCTCCGTCGCTGCTTTACCTTCCCTGT
This sequence comes from Stramonita haemastoma, assembly GCA_030674155.1. Lineage (NCBI taxonomy): Eukaryota > Metazoa > Mollusca > Gastropoda > Neogastropoda > Muricidae > Stramonita > Stramonita haemastoma. Next base: position 86,944,332 of record CM060318.1, on the reverse strand, counting down.
CGCTAAAGAGGGCAGATAACCATTTACAGCTGGGTGAACTGGGGGACTATACCAAAACCCTAGCGCAAAAAAAACGGTCACCCATCCACTCAGTAACCACGCTTAATGGTGCTAAACCTTAGCTTGGGGAAAGCGAGCGCTGTGACCCCTGAGCTATCCTGTCCCCCCCTACAGGACATTGTAGTAATTCAGTAGTATGAAACCAAGAGGGAAGTACTCTATCTCTTTCAGGGCCTACATAAATCCCAGTTTTTAAACCCATTTTACTCTGCTAGCACCAGTTTTATGTGATATTGGTTGTACCAGGCTTATGAATGTGGAGTTGTACTGGGTGTAACTGAGCTATCCCTCTACCCCCTTAAAGCCCTGAACTTTCCATACAGTGATTTAAATTGTCGTCTTTTCTATTCCCTGTTCATTTTGAGATTTGTTCTTTCACCGTATTTTTCCTATTATTGTGTTTTTGTGGTAGGTATAGGGGGTCATAAACCTATCGTGAGATTGCTATTTACTGCTGTTTTATGAGAAATGTCTGGCTTTTAGGTACGGCGAAGGGGAATGGAGAAGTACAATCACCAGCGGTATTTCCCAGGGGCCATAGCCAGAAGCCAGGTCTGGCGGAGTGGACAGTATTGAGGGCAAAATGTCTCTGATGTCCAACTACAATTGTCTATTTCAGATTGGAAAATAAATCCCTCTCCTGTCAATCTTTCATGGTTAACTTCCTTTTCCTTACACACACACCAACGCCGTGCGCGCTGCCACACTCACACACACACACACACACACACACACACACACACACACACACACACACACACACACACACACACACACACACCACACACACAAACACGTACAGACAAACATGCACACATACACACACATTCAGGCGCGCACACAAACACGCGCATGCACACGCACACTTGCACGTACACACCATATTGTTTAGTATTTTTATTTTATTATGCAATTATTATTATCTTTGTCATTATCATCGGGGAGTTGGAGTCCCAGAGCGGCTCGGGGCTGTAGGTATATGGCAACGTTCTGGTGGCTCCTGCGACGGTACTGGAACCATTCGTATCGGTCAATGCCCTTCCAATGGATCATTCCAGTGCCATGGAGAGGGGGGGTCTGCTGCATGGGTAACAGCTTGCCCTCCATACATACTTGCCCAGGCTTTGCGCTCTAAAGACTAGAGCGCAACTCCATAGTCTTCCGAGACTGATGAGTGCCTACTACTACTGTCATATCCTCTCATCCTCCATCCTCCTCTCCTCCTCTCCTCCTCCTCTCTCTCCTCCTCCTCCTCCTCCTCATCTCATCCATCATCATCATCAGTATTATTATTATTGTTATTATTGCGATTATTGTTATTATTATTATATTGTTATCATCATCATCATCATCATCATCATCATCATCATCATCATCATCATCATCATCATCATCATAGTAGTAGTAGTAGTAGTAGTAGTTAGTAGTAGTAGTAGTAGTAGTAGTAGTAGTAGTATAGTAGTAGTAGTAGTAGTTAGTAGTAGTAGTTAGTAGTAGTATTATTTGAGTTATTAATATTATATATTTATCATTAGTATTAGTATTAGTATTAATATTATTAATATATATATCATTATTATTATTATTATTATTATATTATTATTATTATTATTATTATTATTATTATTATTTATTATTATTATTATTATTATTATTATTATATTATTATTTAAGAGAATGGTTTAATGAAAATAAGCAGTGCATTGCTTTCTCAATGTACCATCTGAAAATAAAAGTCTGACTGACATTAAAACACACACACACCACACACACACACACACACACACACACACACACACACACACACACACACACACACACACACACACACACACACGTACACACTACACACACACACAACACACACACACACACACACGTACACACACACACACACACACACACACACACACACACACACACACACACACACCACACACACACACACTTTCCAAATAAACGCTGCAAACAAAACTGTACGTGTATCCCTTTGTTGGCGTGCCTGTGTATGTGTACGTTAATAAACAATTCCCATGTGTTTTACATATGTACGGCAAAAACAAACATTTACAATAATGACATTGCAACACTGTATTCGTATCAGAGATAAGGGGAATGCAGGGCAGTAGTATATCGTAACAAATTATCTACATTATGCGTTTCAAAACTCAGGTATAGGAGGTGCAGGTTCATAGAATAAGCAGTGCTTGCTAAATGACTGTTAACATGGAATTTTTCCATGAGATGAATAAAAAAAATTAAATTTGAACAGACAGAGTCTGACTGTTTTGGAATCGGCGGTGCTCAATTGTTGCTGTTGCAGGAATGTCAACAGCCTCAGATGGTCGCCCTCAGATAATGAACCTATCAGAAAGAAATTCGTATTCCAGCATGTGATCAAAACTTGTATCCAGGGTGTAACTTGAAACATTGACTCGTAGGGTAGTTCCTAACAGGTGCTTTCCGATTATATCAATTTGTCTTGTAGTGTGACGCAGGCCTAAACCTCTGACTTTCCAGACAGGTGCATTACCTCTAGAGCACTCCACTACCGGGCCTCTTGGGGGACACTTACCCAGTGTCCTCCGTGTTCAAGGTGGGCTGATCAGACCTAGACATTTTCTTTAACCTCAGTCTTGGCTCTCTCTCTGTCTCTCTCTGTCACCCCCCCTCTCTTTCTCCTAAATCGTGTCAGTCACAGATGACAGCAGTCACCGGCACATCACCCACGTTGACCTTGTCGTCTGCATCACCGCTAGCACCGTCTGACTTTTTACTGGGGACCTGTTGAACCGACGCTAGAATAAACTATGATTAGAACTGTGATGATGATGATGATGATGATGATGATGATGATGGATGATGATGATGATGATGATGATGATGATGATGATGTGATGGTGATGGTGATGGTGATGATGATGATGATGATGATGATGATGATGATGATGATGATGATGACGACGACGACGACGATGACGACGACTATGATGATGATGACGACGCTGACGAAAACAACAAAAATTACAGTGGTAATCATCATCATCATCATCATCATCATCATCATCATCATCATCATCATCATCATCATCATCATCATCATCATCATCATCATCATCATCATCACAAAAGTAATAATAGATTAGTTATTAATATACTGTTAACTTTTAATAAAGATGGCAAGGACGACGAAGACTACAACGACGATGATGATGTGATGTTGGGTAATGGTAGTGGTGGTGGTGGTGGTAATGAGGATGATGTCTATGTTGGAGGTGGGGCTTATGAATCTGCGGTTTTGTTGATCTTGTTCTTCTCCTATTAACTGTACCTCTTTTCATTCTCCTTCTTCCTCCTTTTTAAAAAAAGATGAGTATCATCATTACCATCATCATTACCATCATCAATATCATCATCGTCGTTGTCGTCGCTATCATCTCTTGACCATTCCACTAATGCTAGGTCTTCATAAAAAATGCCACTGACACTTTTTTGCACACAAGGAGAAACACCTACCAAGGAAGTGGAAGTAAACAGCATCAATGGATTGGTATTGGCCTGCAGTTTCATTTCATTTCCAGACACACACAATCAGACAAAGACAAAAGTCAAAGTCAAAGTCAAATTTTTATTTCCAATGGTACAGTGAATATGCTGTAAATGGGCACCTGCCCTTTTTAGTGTCAGGGAAGGTAAAGCAGCGAGGGAAAGAAGATGGGCGCCACCCTCAATATGCTGGCTCCTAAAGAAGCTGAGGCCTCTGAGGCCTCGCTCCCCTACCACCGCCTAGGTTATGGGACACGTTTACCCTTTACCTTTTACATTGAATAAGCATTGATTCCCTTTTTACCATCTATGTAACGTAGGTATGCAACCTAACAGAGAACCGTCACTGTTGTCCAAGACTTTCAAATGTACATCTAAGGAATGCTTTCAAACTGAACAGTTTGCTTTCCGTTGGGGCATGAGTGGTGTGTGTCAGTTGCCTCAGAAACAATGGGGACAGCAAAGAGCTGTTTATTACTGACAGATGCCAGATAACAGAGCAGCAGATAGAGAGAGTCAGGGATTTAGCGGCATCATAAGCCTGCAACAGACAGCTCCCTAAAGATGTTCTGCGGCTTGGAGATTAGCGAACAGTCTCTGTGCGGCAATGCCTGTATGAAATATGGACGCTGTGACAACGCCTCCCTTGTGGGCCTGCTGGTGAGGAAGGAGAAAAACAGTCGCTGCAAAACAAAACACAAAGCAAAGCAAAGCAGAGCAGAGCCAAGTGACAGCTTGAGCATCAGGCAGAAGAAAGGGGCGAAGAAAAGAAAACAAAAAATACGTTTTGCTTACAAATATGAAAAGGGAACACAGAAAAACAACAGATGATGTCTTTACGAAACAAAACATAAAAATTACAGACGCTAAAATTTCTTATATCGAAAATATAGTGGATAAAGAAGACAATGAAAAGTTAACACCAGTTTTGATTCCACTTCTCCGAAAGTCCTTCAGATGAGACTATAAATGGAGTTCCTGTTTGAGAATGCAAGCAAAGCATCTTGCACACACGTTAAAACCTGTTCTGCCTTTCGGAAGAGTGCGTTTTTTGTACTGGATGACCAAACCCCATAAAAAAAACCTTCATGCACATAGGTGCCGTATTTAGACATCATCTCCGAAATCAGAGTGCGGCTACCTTAATGAGGGGCACAGGTGGTCAAATCAATAACAGTCTCACTATAGGTAAACCTGAATGCTATAGCCTAGGAAGGAAAATAATCCTAATACACATAAACAACCCGACTGAACAAAACAAATAAGAAAACAGATACGAAAATTTCCCAAACAAATAAAGCTTCCCCCAAAAGGAAATAGATCAGAACTACCAGAAAACACAACCCCATAAAAAAGGAAATAAATCCCAACTGCAGTATACATACACAATGTGGCGTCCTCCTCTTCTCCAGATCTCTGTCTATTCCCCTCCATCCCCCACAGTGGATGGGGCTCTGCCCTGTAAGGTTCAGGCCGTGTTAATGGGATCAGTTGAACTTTGCAGACTACATCCCTATCTGGGTATAGGGTACATGCTCTTTGTATGCTCTTTGTATTGCTTCTGATTTTGTACTGCATTATAAACCTGACACGACTGGCAGGATCTTTAACATGCATATTTGGTGATGTGATGTGTGTGTTATTGTTACACAAATAAAATTAAAACACGAGTAGGTCTGCATGTCAAGTTGGTCCGAGAGATCATTAAGAATCCCACTCCATCATTCATCAGACGCTTATAGCAACACAACCATCACTACATCTAGTCCACTATAAACAGCTTTTCCGTTTTGCATTTTCCTGCAGGAATCTCGTAGAGACAGAATACTCCATTTTCTCCCCTCACTGATGTCTGCCCCTCACTGACTGAGGGCAGTCTGAAGTACAGTTGTCCCAGACCACGCTGTCCCTCTGCTGTTTGTCCTGACTGTCAGTAATCTCTCTCTTCTCCTCTCTCCTCCTCTCTCTCTCTCTCTCCTCTCTCTCTCTCTCTCTCTCTCTCTCTCCTCTTCTCTCTCTCTCTCTCTCTCTCTCTCTCTCTCTCTCTCTCTCTCTCTCTCTCTCTCTCTCTCTCTCTCTCTCTCTCTCCTCTCTCTCCTCTCCTCTCTCTCCTCTCTCTGAAAAGGCCTCCCTACCGCTACAGCTGTCAGGGTCAAAGTCAGATAGAGGGCACACCCTGGTTTTGTTACCTGCATGGTAAGTGGTAAGTGGTGTGTGTGTTTGTTATTTATTTATTTATTTATTCTTTTATATTGAGGATAATGTATAATAAGCAATCCAAGTGCTTTTTTACATCCAGTCCCTGTGTGTATGCAGTTTGTAAATCTTGTCATTTGTTTCCACCGGCACACAATAGCCTACTCTTACGAAAAGCGGAAAATGATTTAACTTGTGTTCAAGATGTTCTGCGCGCGTTCACACACGGGACCTCGATTTATAGTCTCATCTGAAGGACTTTTGGGGAGAGTGGAGTCAGCACTGATGTTAACTCCAGGGGGAAAATCCCCTCCGGCGGGCATCGAATCCGGGTCGTCAAATTGCGAGCGCAATGTTCTGACCACTAGGCTATCCCGTCTACCCTGTGTGTGTGTGTGTGTGTGTGTTGTGTGTGTGTGTGTGTGTGTGTGTGTGTGTGTGTGTGTGTGTGTGTGTGTGTGTGTGTGTGTGTATTTGAGAGTGCATGTATTCATGCACATGTGTGTGTGCGCATGTGTATGTGTGTACACATGTGCATGTGTATGTGTGTGTGAATGCGTGTGTTTATGCACGCAGAGTATTCTTACATGTACATGATAAAATATCTATAACCCCAGGGTCAAATCTATGAAATTGAAAAGATTTCATATCTTCAAGAGATATATTTGGTTCCTTTTTTGTCTTGTCCAGACAGCAATTTGTGAGGAATTTCCATGAGATCAGAAAACAATAGCGTAAAAGATTCTTTCCATGATAAATGTCATGTAATATGGAAATGGGGGAAAATGATCCAGTGTTCATGAGATTTTATCTCCTCTAAATTCAGCATCTCCTTCCTGGTGTAAAAGGCTTCTATCTTTGAATGTGTTGAATGTGGTGGAATTATAAATCGTTTGAGCTGAGTGTTTTAATCTAAATTAAATTTGGTTTATACTCTCTTTTAAAGGGTAATGAATAAGAACCCACGTTTTCTTTTAAATCAAAGAATCCAGACCCATTGTGCCTGCCATTGTGTAGTGTTGTCCTCTGTTCTGGGAGGGAGAAGGTTGGATAAGCGAAAAAGAGAGACTGAATTCACGTGCTTGAACACCATGGTACCAGTTTGACCACAAATGTAGGTGTCTTATTAGTTTCTTCTCCCATTCCCAAAGCATCCTTCAGGTAATATTTAAATATAACACTTATTTCACATGAAGAAAAACGATGTGATTTGATGCTTTTTTCAGTCACTCCTTGCACAGAGCCTTGTTTGAGTAGCAGAGTGTTATTTGCTTCTTACTCCCTGGTGTTGTATGTTCCTACTGTATGAGGTATCGTGCTCACTTTGGTCCCAACAGTCTACTGAACTACGGGATAGGGACAGTGTATGTGTTCTGTTCTTCCCCTTCCACTGCACCAATTCCCTGGCTAAGTAGACTGTGGGGACACCGCTGACGATTTTTGACCTCTCCATTTTGCAACTGCTATGTGTTCATTCTTTGGCAAAGGCAGAGTCTGTTTTTTAGCATGCGACTTGATAACTTTGATGGATCGGTGGTCTAGAGGTAACGCGTCTGTCTAGAAAGCGAAAAGTCCGGATCGGAGTGTGCGGTGGTTCGAATCCCGTTTGGGCTCAAAACTCCCCCCCCCCCCCTCCATTAGATCATGAATGGTGGTCTGGGTGCTCTCGTATGAGACGGTAAACCGAGGTCCCTTGTGTTACACATCATTATATAGCGCACGCAAAAAAAACCACGGCAATAAGAGGGTTGTCCCCGGCAAAATTCTGTCCAAAAAGCCGCTTTGATAGGAAAACAAATACAGTTGCAGACAGGAAAAAGAAAAACAAATAATGGGTGGCGCTGCACTTGTGGCGACGTGCTCTCCCCCGGGAGAGCAGCCAGAATTTCACGCAAAGAAATCTACTGTGTCATAAAGTGGTAATAAATAAATAAATAAATAAATAAATAAATAAATAAATAAATAAATAAATAAATAATAAATGAATGAATAAAGTTATCTAAAAACTACTCCCTTTCCTAATTGACGATGTGTGGTGGTGCTTATTGCAGCCGGAGAATGCTGACGCTAGTAGCTATCCCTACAGAAAATGGACCGTGTAAACTGTCCTCCCAGTCAGTGATGGCAGCTCAATGAGACTAATGTCTGCGCTTCCTATCGCCGATATTATCAGCTCCTATTTCAGGAGGAATAGGAACAACTAGTCTTCCCAGGTCCAATATAGAACAGACATCTCCTAAGGCCCCAGACAGCAAAACACTAAAGAAATTTGGCCTGAGCTTTTTCCTTTGACAAGATGTGTGCTAGGGTGGTACTATCCAGGCATTATTCACCTTAACTGAGATGATTTTTTTCAGCAGAGAAAAACGAATACCCTTTTAACAGAATAGGAAGTATCATACCACTAGCTTCCATTAATATTCAGTAGTTAGTGTGATTTGGCGTGTCAGACAAAATTGAAAAAAAAAAAAAAAACAACCCAGCAGATATCTTCCACTGCTGTCCTAGTTTGTTTATAGTTCTCCGCTTCAGACAGACTGAGGAACTGTTAATTAAATATGTATGTATATACTGGTTGGCCTTACCAAACATGTGAAATGACAAGTGCGTGGATAGATATCTCTGATTGATGCAGTTTATAAGTTTTGGAACAATGTACGTTTGATGTAGCTTCTCTCTCTGTCTCTGTCTCTCAATCTCTCTCTGTGTCTGTCTCTATCTCTGTCTCTGTCTCTCTATCTATCTATCTATCTATCTATCTATCATCTATCTATCTATCTATCTATCTATCTATCTATCTATCTATCTATCTATCTATCTATCTATCTATCTATCTATCTATCTATCTATCTATCTATCTATCTATCTATCTATCTATCTATCTATCTATCTATCTATCTATCTATCTATCTATCTACTATCTATATATATATCCTTCTCTCTCTCTCTTTCCGAATGATAAAACAATTTCTCCACGTTTCAGTGAAATACAGCTTTCCTCAATGCAAACAACCCCCCACCAACCCACCCACACTGTCTGCCATTTGCTCACCTTTAACCCCTTCCTCATCACTTCTCACATAATTCCACACACAAGCGCTTACAAAGCAATCTGCTCAACATACTGGTTTCAAGGAAAATGGGATAAACAGAAGTAAAATACGATACAGCTAAGAGCTAGGTAGACGTTTAAAGCAGCATTAGTAAACAGGCCACACTTTTACACCAAATCAATGACTGAGCCGTTTTGTTCCTTGTACAGACGGTGTTTACAGGAGAATTCCATTTTATTTTCTTTTTTATTTTATTCTGTTACTTTGAGTATAATGGAATAAGCATCCATGTGTGCTTTTTTACATCAAGTCCCCGTTTATGCAGTTTTGCCAATTTTGCCTTCCGTTTCCATCGGCTCACAATGGCCTACTCTTCCGAAAAGCGGAACATGTTTTAACTTGTGCGCGAGATATTCTGCGTGCGTTCGCACAAGGGACCTGGGTTTATAGCATCATCCTAAGGATATTTTTTCTGAGAATCCAGTCACTAGCAACAGTGATTGACCAGAGCATTTTTTCCTCTACATAACGGTTAAGCCTGCGGACCTCTGAAACTTGCCAGGTGTCACACTAGCTCATGCATGTGTTCGGCATTGAACTAAGGCTAAGGGTGTGGTAAGGAAAACGGGATCACTGGCAATCATTCTCCATTCACACAGCAACTGGGGTGATCTCCAAAAGCCATTCCAAGGCAACAGTATATCTCCATTTGCGAAAATACAAAAGCTATAAAACATTTCCAATTATCGTTCAAACCGCCTGCAAGATGGACGTATCTGTGAACGGAGAGCAGAGAGATGGATCCGACACAGTTCTGAAAAATGATTAGGAACCACGATGAAAGCCAGCTTGAAGGAAACAAACAGTGAATGCTTTTTTTTCTTCTGGAAATGTTTGGCAAACCCCTGTTGGCAAGGCTACTGATGTTCGAGTGCTATGCTATGCTATACTATATTATGCTATGCTATTTTATTCTATGTTATGTTATGTTATGTATGCTATGCTATACTATGCTATGCTATCTATGCTATGCTATGATATGCTGTGATATGCTATGGCATGCTATGCATGATTGCTATGATGCTATGCTATGCTAGGCTATGCTATGTTATGTTGTTATGTTATGCTATGTTATTCTATGTTATGCTATGTTATGCTATTCTTTATTATGCTATGCTATGCAATTATTTAATTTATCTATTTCTTCTTATGGATCTATTCCCCGTGTGTATGCTGTTGTTTGTAAATCTGGTCATCTGTTCCCACCGGCACACAATGGCCCACTCCTACGAAAAGCGGAAATGTATACTATGTGTGCTATGCTATGCTATGCTACGCTAATCTATGTTATGCTATGCTTTGCGATGCTTTTCTTTGTTATGTCATGCTATTTTATGTTATACTCTGCTCTACTCTGCTCTGCCCTGCTCTGCTCTGCTCTACACTACTTACACTACTCTACCTACTCTACCTACTCTACTCTACTCTACTCTACTTACTTCTGTACTCTACTCTACTCTACTCTACTTACTCTACCTACGTACTCTACTCTACTCTACTCTACTCTCTCTACTTACTCTACCTACTTACTCTACTCTACTCTACTCTACTCTACTCTACTCTACTCTACTCTACACTCTACTCTCCTCTCCTCTACCATTCCAATCATTCAGCGCTATAGACTGCAAAACCCTAATGGACATGATAAGACACCGCATCAGTGATATCCTGAAGACTCCATACACCACACGGCCGTAAAACAGCCCTAGTTATTTAACTAACATCGTGGCGGACACTGTGGGACCATTGATTTTTCACCAGCAGTGCACCTCGACACTGGAAAATGGATATGTGGCTTCAATACGTCGATGTTTGCAAAAAAGAATGAAAAATGTCACACAGAAGACATTGGTATTTTTCTGCGTGCACAAGCACATACACACGCGCGTACGCACGCACGCACACACACACACACACTCATGCGCTCACGTACGCACCACACACAGAGAACACACACATGCATACACATACACACACATGCACGCACGCACACAACACCACACACACACACACACACACACGCATGCGCGCGCGCGCGCGCGCGCGCACCCAACATGCTATAAAAAAGCAAATCAATGCTTATTCAATTTACCATCTGGAAATTTGAAAAAAAAGACTTTGACTGACTTTGACTATAATAGAAGGAATAAAAATAAAATGTTTTTATTTTTGTAAGGCTTGCATTTGTGATATTTTAAAACATAACTGTGTGTGTTGTGTGTGTGTATGTGTGGTGTATGTAAGTGTGTGTGTGTGGTGTGAGTGGTGGTGTGTGTGTGTGTGTGTGTGTGTGTGTGTGTGTGTGTGTGTGTGAGAAAGGTGTGTGTGTGTGTGTCTGTGAGTGTGTGTGTTGTGTGTGTTTGTGTGTGTGTATCTGTCTGTCTGTCTGTCTGTCTGTCTGTCTGTTTTCATGAGTGATTGACGTATGGCCCGAACTTAAGTCAAAGTCAAACAACCGCTCAAATCGCTACTTTGGTTTACTTCTTTCTAAAACTGGTTTCCTAACCACTGTTCAAAACCAATTTTTCGACATTTTATTCTTAAAATCCAAACCTCATTTTGCTGAGGGCATTTTTTTCAGTGAGGTCTATCGTGAATGTTATGTCACAGCATATCACATGTCAGCCCAGGGCTTGAACAGAACATAGATATTTAGTTAAAAAAGACTATCCTGGTACAACAGCAGAACTGTAAGCAAGACAGGGACAAGAGCCACACATAAAGGCTTACATTGCACAGTCTTCTGAGGCCTCCTCCTATCAGCTTCACTTGTGCTGAAATATTTCTAATTTCTAGACAACAATTTTTGTTTACAGTAAACGTGACACGTGCAGTGCAGTGAGAAAAAGAGTAGCAAAAGAATGACATGAGCATAAGGTAGAACAAGAAAATGACAGTGAGCATTAATAGAGACAAGAAGAATACAGTGAACATAAAGTAAACAAGAAGAATGACAGTGAACATTAGCAAGACAAGAGAATGACAGTGAGCATTAAGTAAGACAAAGAAAATGACAGTGACATTAAGTAAGACAAAGAAAATGACAGTGAGCATAAGGTAAGACAAGAAGAATGACAGTGACATTAAGTAGAGACAAAGAAGAATGACAGTGAACATTAAGTAGAGACAAAGAAGAATGACAGTGAACATTAAGGTAGAGACAAAGAAGAATGACAGTGAGCATTAAGTAGAGACAAGAGAATACAGTAACATAGTAGAACAAAGAAATGACAGTGACATAAGTGAGACAAGAGATGACAGTGAACATTAAAGCAGAGACAAAGAAGAATGACAGTGACATTAAGCAAGACAAGAAGAATACATGACATAAGTAGAGACAAAGAAGAATGACAGTGAACATTAAAGCAGAGACAAAGAAGAATGACAGTGAACATTAAAGCAGAGACAAAGAAGAATGACAGTGAACAAGCAAAAGAAATACAGTGAACATAAAGCAGAGACAAAGAAGAATGACAGTGAGCATTAAAGTAGAGACAAAGAAGAATGACAGTGAACATTAAAGCAGAGACAAAGAAGAATGACAGTGAGCATAAAGTAGAGACAAGAAGAATGACAGTGAACATTAAAGCAGAGACAAAGAGATGACAGTGACATTAAAGCAGAGACAAAGAAGAATGACAGTGAGCGTTAAAGCAGAGACAAAGAAATGACGTGAACATTAGGTAGAGACAAAGAAAAGACAGTGACATTAAGAAGACAAAGAAATGACAGTGACATTAAAAGTAGAGACAAAGAAGAATGACAGTGAATATAAGAGAGACAAAGAAGATGACATGAACATAAAGTAGAGACAGAGAAGGCATCCACACTGAAAGGATGCTGTCGTGATAAGAATGAGGACACCCCTTTAAAACAAAGCCACAACAGCTTAAGCTGTGCCTACAAACAATCGGGATGCAAGGGAAGATTGTTGTTGT
>CM060318.1:86903979-86911479 GCA_030674155.1 Stramonita haemastoma | reverse complement strand
CTCTCTCTCTCTCTCTCTCTCTCTCCCGTAGTCTGGCTACTGTGGGGCACTCCCGAAGACATGACAACTAGTTCCCTGGTACCTAGGAGGAGAGAATAGGTGCTAAGGGAAATCTCTGTCAGCTGTCTGTGCACCCTGCTGTGTGATCCCAAGCCACAGTGGGCAGCCCTCGGGTGGCTGCATGCTGGACATCCAGATGTCTGATCTGCGGTGTCGGGTCTGGCCTTTAGTGCTCCATCCTTTTCCACTAGGCTGCTTTGTCTTTCCTTTTCATCTGCCACTATTCCATTGCAAACAGCTTGCCTCCCTTCCGACCTGTTTTGTGACCGTGATTTCTCATTGTTGACGACTACTACTACTACTACTATACTACTATACTACTACTACTACTACTACTACTACTACTACTACTACTACTACTACTACTACTACTACTACTACTACTACTCTACTACTACTCTACTACTACTACTACTACTACTACTACTACTACTCTACTACTACTACTACTACTACTACTACTACTACTACTATACTACTACTACTACTACTACTACTACTACTACTACTACTACTACTACTACTACTACTACTACTACTACTACTACTAAAAACAATAATGATACATGGAATTTATATAGCGCTATATCTTGCAAAAACAAATCAAAGCATTAATTCATTTAAATTTGTCATCAAATAATTGATATTTATAATTTATCATAAATTTATCATCTCCCTCTCTCTGTCTCTCTCTATGTGTCTCTGTCTCTCTGTCTCTCTCTCTGTCTCTCTCTGTTTTTCTCTCTGTCTCTATCTCTGTCTCCGTCTGTCTGTCCATCTGTCTCTGTGTTTTAGTCGTGTGAGTATTATCTGTTACAATGTCTCTTATTCTTTTTGTCAATCTATTGTCTGCTTGTCAAAGTAATTCAATTTAGAAGAAACCATTCTCCAAGCATTCTGCAAGGTATTTACATCTAGAAACTAACTGCACATCATTCAGCGAATGGCCCATTCCACCTCCCATAGTACGTAGTCGCGTAGTTCCAGTAGCCTATTGATTTCATGAAAGAGCAGCCGATGTGCTCGTGTTTCCCATTGCATGATGCTTGCACATACACACACACACACACACACACACACACACACACACACACACACACACACACACACACACACACACACATACACACACGCACGCATTCACACTTGTATCACTAAAAGTGTACAGATTGAAAGAAAGAAAGAATGAAAGGAAGAAAGAAAGACAGACAGACAGAGAGTCACACACATACACACACGCGCGCATTCACACTTGTATCACTAAAAGTGTATGAAAGAAAGAAAGAAAGAAAAGAAGGAAGGATGGAAGGATGGAAGGAAGGAAGGAAGGAATGAAGGAAGGAAGGAAGGAAGGAAGGAAGGAAGGAAGGAAGGAAGGAAGGAAGGAAGGAAGAAAGAAAGACAGACAGACAGACAGAAACAAAGACAGAAAGACAGAAAGGCAGAAAGGCAGAAATACGAGAGAGAGAGAGGAGAGAGAGAGAGAGAGAGAGAGAGAGAGAGAGAGAGAGAGAGAGAGAGAGAGAGAGAGAGAGAGAGACAGACAGACAGACAGACAGACAGACAGACAGACAGACAGACAGACAGACAGACAGACAGACTGACTGACAGACAGAAGACTGACAGAGACAGAGAAGAGACAGAGAGAATCAAATCAATTTTGATCTTTCGAATTGATGGTCTGCCATTTTTGTTCTTCCTTCTACTGCCTGTGTCACTGTAATCAGGGTAAAATCCATAACCAAGCGCCTCATGAGAGAAACATCAGCAGGCAGAGGGGACATGGCTGAAGGACTGTGCTTGGAATACAGGCAGGTCAGTTTTTGAACAGAGCTCCATCTGTGTTTCATGGGGGTGGTTTACCTCAGGGTATGTCTAAATGGGTTTTTTCTCTCTTTTTATCTTCCTCCTCTCTCACTTTCTTTGCCTCTCTGTTTTTCTGTCTCCGTACTTGTTTTGCCTCTGTCTGAGTGCACTCCCAACACACACACAAATACATACATACACACATACACTCACGCGCGTGCGCGCGTGGGCGCAAGCACGCACGCACACACGCATGTACACACACGCACATACACACAGATACACACACATACACACACACGAAAAAAATCCATCTTTTACAAATTCTTATAACCCTCCCAAAAAAAGCACAAGTGCCAAAAAACTCAAGACTCTCTAGGCATTACGTAGTGAATGTGTATCATTATCCTTTAAACATCAGCGATGATTGAGAGGGGAACAGATCTGGATGGGCGTTTGATGACAGATGACAGAGTACAGGGCATGCTGACTTCTTGGCAGTTATTACCCCATGTGCGTTTCAGGCTTGCAACTGCTAGTGCCTTTTTGAACTGATCGGCAAATTAATCACATATTTGCTGGGGGAGGTTGGCATAATGACGGTCAAAGATTATCCTTAGTAGTTTGCTTAAATCACAAGCAGTCATCAAATTATGTACCAAAGATAGTAGGGGCAGAACAATTCTTCCGATCTATCTTTCAGTCTTACTGTTTTCTGTGCATCCTGCTAATGTTGTACACTTGTACTGTCTGTCTCTGTCTCTCTCATTCCTTTGTTCTTACTTTTTTGCTTTTAAAGAGTACATGTGTTCATGGCATAACCATTCTGCTAGCTGTGTTTAGAAAACATTAAATAACCAGCAATATTTTCTAAATGGCCTTTTCGTCTCCTGTTGCAAGCGCTTGTAATTTGATCAATTTATTGCTTTTACAAAATAACAGCACGCAAGTCTACATTGAACCCATATGGGATCACACAAACACACACACATACACGCACGCGCGCGCACGCACACACACACACACACACACACACAACAAACAAACACACACACACGCGCGCGCGCGCGTGCGTGATCACACACGCACACACGCACACATACTCTCTCTATTTCATATGCATTTATTCGTTGATAGTAATATGTGTATAAAACTTGTGACAAGCGCACTCCTTTTGCACACCATTCCTTCCATTTTTGTGCCTAAGGCCGATGCACAGTCACAGTCTGAAGTCTGAAATCTCTCTCTCTGATTGTCTCTGTCTCTCTCTCAGACATACAACACACATACATATATATATTATAAACACTGGTTATCTGCACTTATTTTCTTCCAGTACAAATAACATGCGTATTACAATGACAAAAAGGCTACGTAAAGCAAGTAACAGTAAACTGTATTTCGCCAAGCCCAAAAAACGCTTACAGCACCGATGGAATGGCACTTAGGCGAGTACCCCCATGTGTATATTTTCCTATACACACTTTTCAGCTGATCAAACTGGCATCACTTATCAATGATTTAAGAAAACTCAGAATACTCTCCATCGCATCCTGACCCGTTCGTCAACACTGATCCCAAACCATAATGCTGCATATCCTTATCTGCACTTGCTATCCTCTCTTGTATTAAATCTCAGAACAATTGGAAAACGCTCATAGGGAGATATTAGCACCCCCCCCCCCCCCCCCCCCAATTTCTGTCCGTTACACTACATGCGTCACTCCCAATTTGTCCAGCAGTGTTTGTATCATACCTACCTAACATTCACTGATCTGTTTACACCCATCATGGCTGCTGTCCCTGTGCCCCCACTATGATCCCTGACCGCCAAGCAGAGAGATTTACTCGTCATGTATATTCATCCTCCCATTTACTCCCCGTCCTCATTTTCCCTCCAACTGTCCTCCTTTTCCCGGTAATTGCGCTCTGATGTTGGCTTTGGAGGGCGGCATGATTGGCGGAAGATTGCTGTTTATTGCTGTTTTATGAAAAGTGTCTGGCTTTCCGTTACGGGGGGACTGGTAACCACAGGCAGTATCTCATGCTTCATCCAGTTGGCCGGTTCCCCGTGAGTCAGCTCTGGTGCAGTTAATGGTAGTTCTTTGCTAAATACTGACGTCCATATATTTTGCGGGTTGAAGATTTGCTTGGGCACAAACTTTGTTGATGTATCTTCTCTTCCACCCTCCCCTCGGTCACACCCGATGATGTGCAATGAGGCTCAGTATGTTTAGACTTACGCCTGTGCATATGTTTGCAAATGCGAGAGTTTGTGCATGCATGTTTGCATTTATCTCTGTCCCTGTATGTCTATATCTGTGTGTGTGTGTATGTGTGTGTGTGTGTGTGTGCGCGGTGCGCGCGTGCGCGCGCGTGTGTGTGGTGTGTGTGTGTGTGTGTGTGTGTTTGTGTGTAATCAAGTACACATATAACAGTTCTATTCACTTTGCATAATTACCAGCCAGTCATTAAAGGTTCACATTGTCGCAGCAATCCCTAGAAAAATAGACACGAATAGTTAGCCATAGACAAGTGACCATATTGTCAATTTCCTATGTTGGGCAGTGGATAATAACTCAACGGAACCGACAGAGATTGTGTAACCAATGTTAGAGCTGTCAAAGCTTGCCTATTTACGAGACTTGAGTGCTTGTGTTGTGAAATAAGCATATCATTTGTTTTAAATCTCGCTAATTTCAAGGGTATACATATGAGAGTGTAAAATTGCAGCTATGTAAACAGCTAAGTAAAAGATAATGTAAATGGTGTGGTATTTGGGATCAAAATCATCAGTGGGGTTCTTGGTTAATACGATTGAGTATGGCGTTAAGTTTTAGTCATCATATAAAGTTTAAAGCTTCAGAGCTTAGTCTGACATGATGCTTAATAATAGAAGTCATGTCGATTTCAGCAACATCCCATTTCAATGCCAGGTGGCCAAGTTTTCATTTATCAGGGACTTTTTTTTTGCAATGTTCAAAAAGGAGCACTACATCACAAACAGAAAAAAAATGATAAAGTTGTGTACAATTTGAAATGTGTACACTTGTTGAACTTTCCCCTACTCTTACCCCACTGAGCCTAGGCAGCTGTTTTCAACGTTTTTCTTTTAGGAGGGAAGCTAAGGGTGGTGGTAGGTGGTGGTGGTGGTAGTGAATCATCAGTCTGCATTTCCTATATAAAAGATTGTTCGTTTTGCTAGTTTCCTTGTCTGTTTATTCCTATTCTTGTGTGTTTGTTTTGTTGCTTTAATCAAACACAAATTTTGTGACTATGGGCATGAAATGTCATATGAACATCTTGATAACTGGAAGAAAATCTCACAAGGTTCTCACTGGTTGTCGCTGGGCATTAAGTGTTGTGTCTTCATGTTGTGTCTGGCTGTCTTGTCTGGCTGTCTGCTTGTGCCGGCAACGTGTCACTGACAGCTGCTTAAACAGCTGCACAGAGATTTAACTGCTCCCACAGGCTGAAAACTGCCAACACTGATGAAATATCTGTTGCCATTCTCGACAGTGTTGCTCTCCTGCAAATGTCCACACATGACGGTGAGAACGTATTATAAACGTGTTTTGTTTGCTTCTATCCCCATGTCTTTGGAATATTTGGGAGGGCAAAAATCTTTGTTGATTAGGTGGTGTATGTGTGTGTGTGTGTGTGTGTGTGTGTGTGTGTGTGTGTGTGTGTGTGTGTGTGTGTGTGTGTGTGTGTGTGTGTGTGTGTGTGTTGTTGTGTGTGTGTGTGTGTGTGCACGCCCGTGTGTGTGTACTTTCTGGTAGTCATCGTCATCGTCATCGTTGTCATCGTCGTCGTCGTCTTTGACGTCGTTATAGCAGCAGCAGCAGCAGCAGCAGCAGAAGTAGTAGCAATGCAGCAACAGCAGCAGCAGCAATAGCAGTAGTAGTAGTAGTAGTAGTAGTAGTAGTAGTAGTAGTAGTAGTAGTAGTAGTAGTAGTTAGTAGTAGTAGTAGTAGTTGTTGTTATTGTTGTTGTTTTTGCAGTAATAGCTGTTTCTGCTGCTAATGGTAAATCAATTAATTGTGCTGTAGCTATTATCGTTTTTGTGCTGTAGTTGTAGGTAGAATGCTGTTTTCATATAAACTATGTTACAACAAACAGTACCCTTACCACATCGTTTGCTAACTTTCCAGCAGACTCCTGCAGTAGCAGATTCAAGCCTGCTGTGGATCATGGAGACGGTCATTTCTGCTGCTTTGTGAACCCTGAAGAGCACTTCCAGACTGGGAGGGACTTAGCACCCCACAGATAATACCATCTCCTGACACGCTGCAAACTGAGCGTAAGCACATCACTAGACTCGTTTGTTTCCGCTTGCAAAGCCTTTTCTTCAACACTTGCCATAGATTGAGGAAGTAAACGGGTAAGAAAATATGGACCATATTCTCTAAGTGTAAAAGAACATTGACCGCTGTTTTCTCTTAGGATCTTCAGTTTATGGACAAGGGTTTACCTTGTCTTTAATAATAATTTTAAAAAACACACCAATATATGAGATTTATATAGCGCTGAATCTTGTAGAGCACACACATCAAAGAGCTTTCTAAAAGTTTTTGGTGTATGAATCGGTTCAGGAATCGTTGATGCACCAACTACTCAAAGTGATGCAGATTGACCATTAACTCCTCTGTTAAGGAGACAGGCAAGATGCTAGGTAGGATCTCATGCAAGGTAAACTGACAGATCCTGATCAGAGATAATGCCAATGGTGCCGCAGTTCTACAAAAAAAAAGATGTTCGAGATGAGTACAGCAGATTTGGGATAGCTCAGTGGTCAGAGCACTAGATTTCCCCAAGCTGAGGTTAAGCAGCATTGAGCGTGGTTACTAAGTGGATGGGTGACCGTTTGCGCACCTTGGCGTCAGTACAGTCCCACAGTCCAACCAGCTGTAAATGGGTACCTGCCCTCTTTAGAATCAGGGAAGGTAAACTAGCGAGGGAGAGGAGATGAGTGCAGCCTCAATATGCTGGCCCCAAGAAAAGCTAAGGTCTCTGATGCCTCGCTCCCCTAGGACCACATAGGTTATGGGACACCATTACCTTTTACTTTGCATTTATATGGCTGGATAGAGAGATCAGGAACAATAATCTACTGCAAGAAAAAAAGTGTTCATGTTCAGATTGCTTTTTTCTCTTCTGTAATACAGCACATTTAGAACAAAACATAATTGGATTATTGCACAACTGCTCCATTCATAACACATGAACTTTCCCTTAACTCTCCGTCTGTCTGCCTGTCTGTGTTTTCACATCTGTTTGTTGTTGTGTGTGTGTGGGTGTGTGGTGTGTGTGTCAGTGTGTGTGTGTGAGGTGTGGTCGGGTGTGTGTGTGTGCTCTCTCTCTCTCTTTCTCTCTCCTCTCATGTTATCAGTTTAAAGGATTTTTTTCTGTACAGTTATAAATGTTCTCTGTGTAAGACATAAGCACGTATATCAAATATTGTCACCAAAAAGTAAGATTAAAAACGTATACAACAATATATCTCAGTCTACTACGGACAGGACTTTTTGAATCTGAATTCTCCTGCACCTCTCCACTACAGAGTGTGTTATTTTCCTCTGTCACTGATGTCTGCCCCTCACTGACTGAGGGCAGTCTGAAGTACAGTTGTCC
>CM060318.1:86888979-86893979 GCA_030674155.1 Stramonita haemastoma | reverse complement strand
CAGCGGAGAAGAAAAACTACATCATCATGGAGTAGGCTTTATTGTCAGGAAAGAGATTGTGTCAAGCATCATCAGCTGCACACCAGTATCCAGCAGACTCATCTCAATCAGAGTTTCTGCAAAACCCCAGAATCTCACCATCATCCAAGTGTATGCTCCAACATCTGACTACGATGACGATCAGATAGAACAATTCTATGAAGAACTTGAAAGCGTCATCTCCAAAACGCCCAAAAAAGACATCCTTATTGTGGAAGGCGACTGTAATGCTAAGGTGGGACCTGATGCCTATGACACCTGGGCAGGAACCACAGCACGATTTGGACTGGGAGAAACAAATGACAGAGGACAGCGGCTGCTGGAATTCGCAAAGAAGCACAAACTGACTTTGGCTAACACACTCCACCCTCACAAGCCATCCAGAACATCAACCTGGCACTCACCAAATGGTCTGATTCATAATCAAATTGATTACATTCTGTCACCCCAAAGATTCAAATCCAGCATAAACAAGGCAAACACAAGAACATTCCCAGGAGCTGACATTGGCAGTGACCACGACCTTGTACTTACCACCATCAGGCTGAAACTGAAAGCAAAACAGCAGCCAAAAAGCCCACGCATAAGATTCGACCTGGAAAAACTCAAAGACCCAACAGTGGTTGAGATCTTCCAAGCCAACATTGGAGGAAAGTTCGCCGCACTCACAGCCATCGACAATGATGTGGACACATTGGCCAACAACATCAAAGAAGTGCTAACGACAGCAGCAGAAGAAACATTAGGAAGAAGCAGAACAAAGAAACAACCTTGGGTGACAAATGAGGTTCTTGACCTCTGCGACAAAAGAAGAGAACTTAAAAAACAAAAGTTCACAAGTCAAGAAGCTTACAAGAAGTACATGGATAGCCACAGAGAAGTGAGGAAAAAGATGAGAGAAGCCAAAGAAGCGTGGATAGAAGAACAATGCAACAACATCGAAGCTGGAATGACCAAGGGAAACAGCAAAACAGCTTACGACACTTTGAAAGCACTAACGAAAACCACACAGCCTAAAGCCTCTGTTATTGAAGACAAAGAAGGAAATCTTTTAACGGAAAACAATGCCATCCTCCAACGCTGGACAGAATACTGTGAGGGATTGTACAACTACCCACTACGCCCAGATACCAACATAGTTTCTGACAAACCCCCTGAACACCAAGATAAAGACCCACCAATACTAAGGTGTGAAGTAGATGCAGCTATTAGACAATTGAAGAAGGGGAAGTCCCCTGGAATCGATAACATCCCAGCTGAACTCATAAAAAATGGAGGGAATGAAACAGCAAAGCGATTCACAGAACTTTGTCAGAAGATCCACGACACCAAAGAATGGCCAAAAGAATGGACACAGTCTCTTGTAATACCCCTGCCAAAGAAAGGAAACCTCAAACAATGCCAGAACTACAGAACCATCAGTCTCATAAGTCATCCTAGCAAGATCATGCTGCAGGTAGTCCTCAACAGACTGAAAAACCAAGCGGAAAAACTCCTGGCAGAAGAACAAGCGGGCTTTAGACCAAAACGCAGCACAATGGAACAAATTTTCAATCTGAGAATTCTGATAGAGAAGCATCTCCAACACCAAAAAGACTTGTACCACAATTTCATAGACTTTAAAAAGGCCTTTGACAGGGTATGGCATGACGGCCTCTGGCAAGTACTCAGGCACTTCAACATTGACAGCTGTCTAATTGAAGTCATCAAAGCTCTGTACGAGAACGCAGAAAGTGCAGTTTTTATGAATAATCACGTGGGCGAGTTCTTCAAGACCACGGTTGGGGTTCGCCAGGGCTGCCTTCTCTCACCTGTACTCTTCAACCTCTTCCTCGAAAACATCATGACAGAGACACTGCAAAACCACCACACTTCCATCTCCATTGGTGGAAGACCCCTTTGCAACCTCAGATTTGCAGATGACATTGACCTCATGGGCAGCAGCAAACAAGAACTGCAAATCCTCACAGACAATTTAACAGATCGAGCGAGCGCATACGGCATGGAGGTCAGTACAGAGAAATCAAAGATCATGGTCAACAACGCGAGTAATGACATCACGGAAATAAAGATGAATGGAGAAACACTAGAAGAGGTGAGCCAATTCAAATACTTAGGCTCCATCCTAACAAAAGATGGCACATCAAACAATGAAGTGAAAGCTCGCATTGCAACAGCAACATCTGCTCTAGTCAGACTCGAGAAGATCATCAGAAGCAACAACATCAGCTTCTGCACCAAATACCACCTTTACAAATCCCTCGTGATATCTATCCTCCTATATGGCTGTGAATCATGGACTCTGACAGCAGAGTTAGAGAGGAGAATCCAAGCATTCGAGAACAAGTGCCACAGAAGACTCCTCAAAATATCATACAAAGAACACAAGACCAATAACTATGTGATAGAAGAAATCAAAAAGCGTGTGGGCCCCCAAGAGCCTTTGCTCTCCACCATAAAGAGGAGAAAGCTGATGTGGTTTGGTCACACCACAAGACACAACACCCTAGCAAAAACCATCCTGCAAGGAACAGTCGAGGGCAAGAGAAGAAGAGGCCGCCAAAAGAAATCATGGGTTGACAACATCAAAGACTGGACCGCCCAATCCCTGCAACACCTCCTACTAGCCACGCAGGATCGTGAAGCATGGAAAAAGATCTCTGTTGCGTCTTCTCTCATGTCCCCCCTACGTCCCTTGGGACATGGGACTGAGTGAGTGAGTGACACACATACATACATACATACATACATACATACATACATACATACATACATTACATACATACATACATACATACATACATGCATGCATACATACATACATACATACATACATACATACATACATACATACATACATACATACATGCATGCATGCATATATATACATACATACATACATACATACATACATACATACATACATACATACATACATACATACATACATACATACATACATACATACATACATACATACATACATACATACATACATACATACATACATATATACATACATACGTACATACATACGTACGTACATAAAAACATTCTTATTTTTACAGACAGACACACATACAAGATTTAAGATTGAAGACTTTATTCGCCTTTGACCCCTCTTAGGACATAGAGGATTTCAATGAACAAAATCAACTGTTTGTTAACAAAACAACTTTTACGGTTACTAAGGAATTGTATAGACCACATCATTACTGTATAAAGCATCAAGGGACGCCCTTAATCTGTAGTTTCATAAAAAATATGGCTTGTGTGCTTCTTAACATGTGTTTTCCTATCCCCCTCACAGGTAAAGTTAAAGGTGTCCCATAACCTATTTGGTCGTAAAAGAGCGAGGCGTCAGAGACCTCAGCTTCTTCAGGGGCAAGCATATTGAGGGCGGCGCCCATCTCCTCTCCCTCGCTGCTTTGCCCTCCATGAGCCTAAAGAGGGCAGGTACCCATTTACAGCTGGGTAAACTGGGGGGGGGGGGGGATACTGAAACCAAGGCGCGCAAACGGTCACCAATCCAGTTGGTAACCATGCTCGATGCTGCTTAACCTTGGCTGAAGGAAAGCGAGTCCTCTGACAACTGAGCTACCCCCCCCCCCCCTCCCTTATGCTGGCCATAAAGTATCCTACATGACTTCAACTACACTAAGTTTACACTTTTTATTATCCAACGTCTTTGAGCACTGAGTGTACTGATCTCAATGAATTCTTATTGGTTTAGAATTGCTATGTTATTTGTTTTTTTCTTCTATACAAAACAATCTGTGTGGAACAATATAGAACTAGCTTAAGAGTTCCATGAAAGGCACTTGTCTATGATGTACAGGGTAACAAGCTTTTAAGTGAGTCTGATTACAGACGTCTGCTGGTTTTGCGTGCTAGGAGAAAACCCAGAACCTGGTAGGCTAAAGATGGAATCAGAGTAATGAAGGGAGGTTTGGGTGTTATTAAGAGGAGGAGCACGCAACAGGGCAGAAAGATAGAAATATAGATTGATAAGGGCTTACAGAGAGCAAGAGAGCGAGAGAGCGAGAGACTGGGGAGAGCGAGCGAGCGAGCGAGCGAGCGAGCGAGCGAGGAGAGAGAGAGAGAGAGAGAGAGAGAGAGAGAGAGAGAGAGAGAGAGAGAGAGAGAGAGAGAGAGAGAGAGAGAGAGAGAGAGACAGACAGACAGACAGACACAGACAGACAGACAGACAGACAGACAGACAGACAGAGACAGACAGAGACAAACAAAGACAGGCAGACAGATTAATAAATAGACAGACCGACAGAGAGACAGACATAAGACAGACAGACAGACAGGCAGACAGACAAAAAGACAGGCAGACATACAAACAGACATAAGACAGGCAGATAGACAGACAGACAAACAGAAAGACTGTGACGAACAAACAAAAAAGAAAAGAATATAGCTCAGAGGCAAAGAGAATTAATGAAACAAATAAAAGCAAACCAAAACAGCCAAGAGCGGCTATATCAGATTGGGGCGAGGACCGTCAACAAAATGCAGTTTATAATACAATCATCCATTAAAATTCTCTTCAAGCTCATATATCTCAGTTTCCTGCTCTGGAGACACACGTCTGGGTATAAAAAGTGACTTTGAGACATCAACGTTTTAAGTGTTTGCCCCTCTTCACTTTGATCAGAGAGAGAGAGAGAGAGAGAGAGAGAGAGAGAGAGAGAGAGAGAGAGAGAGAGAGAGAGGAGAGAGAGAGAGAGAGAGAGAGAGAGAGAGAGAGAGAGAGAGATTGTGTGTAAATGTGTGGGCTTCTGTCTGTTAATATATCCGTAAAAGATAGTGACAGAGACAAGGACAGACAGAGACACAGAGAGACACAGACAGAGACACAGATAGACAGTCAGAAACACAGACAGACAGAGACGAAGACAGACGTACCAAGATACAGACATACAGATAGACCGACAGATATACAGAGACCGAGA